>VMOF01000024.1:7936154-8266154 GCA_011764245.1 Trialeurodes vaporariorum | reverse complement strand
CGTTTGAGAGCTGGGTATGAGCATTCTGGGGAGGGGGGGAGGTGAAGGGAAAAGGAGACCGTGTATGAGTGTGTGTGAGAGGGAGCGCGAGAGGGGGGAGGGAGGGGAAAAAATGTGATTTATGGCTCTTTGAGATGACGTCGCACTCTCGTCGATGTATTCCGAGGTGGATACATCAGGAGGTGGCAGCAAATCGTGAATTGCGCTGGAAATTGAGTCCAGGGGGTGGCGGACGGTTGTGCGGGAGGATTAAGGGAGGGGGTGAGAGGGATGGTTACGGGTTGGAGCCGGAGACGTCGCATCCCCTAGATCAAAGATAACTGCTCATATTTCAAACCTGGAAACGTACGGGACGAAGTGCTCCTTTCCTGGATGCAAGTTACGAATTTGTAGGGACTTGTAGGGATTTTTCATCTGAATATCATCCTCTTTTTTCTTTTCTTTTTTAATAAATTGTCATCCGCGTAACTCAATGAAGATAAAAGTCGATGTCCAGAAAACAATGAACGGTATGACACGGGAAAAAACCGTTCCAACTGGAGACAGTAAAGTCCATTAATGGAAGGTCAGTTCGGTACGCCACAATGGCTTTTGGCCCGTTTCTCAATCCAGTCGGTCCATTTCAATAAGAGCTGGTTAGAATTAAATTGAGAAGGGGAGGGGGGTATTTTAATGAATGTTGAGTTAATGAGTCTGTAGAAAACTTTTGAAAAAGCTATAGACACTGTATACAACAATCAGAACGGGAACTTTTATTTTGAAACATTTTTTTTTTTTATTTCGGGCATCTTCCAGTGGCGTAGCGTGCAATTTGGAAACATTGCAATTTGTCCATTTAAACCCATGGAAAAGATCGAACGATTGGGTGTTCAGTAAACACCTTCGCATTCGGCCTTTTATATGGATTTAAATGGACACAATACAACGTTGCCAAATCGCACGCTTCGCCACTGGCATCTTCGGAGGTCTGTAGCATATTGGAAAGTGAGCACTGAGCATGCATTTCCTGCTCTGAAAACGATGTTCGGGAAATTCTATAATTGGATACTACTGCGCTCCGTACCACTCCGGACGTTCAATCAACAAAACCTTGGTACTTGGAAAAACGAAGAGGGGGGAGGGAATTCCGTGGGCCCACAGGTGGGTGGCGGGTTGCACGTGGAGCCAATTTTTTCCAATTATTTATCACTGTTTCTGTTTGCCGTTGGATCGAGGGCAAAAAATGGGATAAAAAAACGGGTTGCCTGGATATTTCAAAATATATCCATTGCGATATCCCTTCGAGACTCTGAATGTGAGCAAACATATGAAGACTACACGGAAAGAACATTGTTAGTCACTTGGTCATCCAATTTAATCTTTAGGAGATTCCAGACCCCCCCTTAAATATTCTGGGGGAGACTTCCACTCCCCTTTAATATCCTTCCATGGGGGAGACCCCCAGACCCCCCTCTGATATTTTTATCCAGATCTAAAGATCCATTTTTGAAATATTTAAATTTTTCCTTTTATTGACCCATTTTCTCACTGATTTTAATGGAAACCACTTTTCATCTATAACTAACCTAAAAATTAAAAAGTCAAAAAAACAAAGAAAGTCCCTCTGAGGAATGTTAAAAGCAACATCTCTGAAAAATTTGGTTGCATATGGATCAATATCTATAAGGTTATGCTGGGTTTCGCGTTTCATGGCTACAGACAGACGGATGGACGGACAGACGGATAGACAGACACCACAGAAAGTTTGTGCATTTACACCTCCGAGCCACATACAGTTAAATATTTAATATTGAAACTTCATGAATAAATATTCTTTAAAATAGTATTAAGCATGATGAGAGCCAATTATTTTGTAACTATCATTATTTACTCAGTTGTAGAGGACCACGTATCGAAACAATAAAATATATACCTTGAAAATCTTTACGCCGCGCCATTGCAATACTTTCTCTATTTCTATAACTTTGTTTTAGTAGTGAGAAAGAAAAAATTTATGAAAAGTGAACATAAATTTGGGATTTTTGGCTACAAAAATATCTTAATTTTTTTTTTTTTACTTGGAATCTGTTTTTTTTTTTTTTTTTTTTTTTTTTTTTTTTTTTTTTTTTTTTTGTAAGCCACGCATTTTATAATATCGATTCGCCCAGGAAAAAGGGGAAAACCCCACTTCGGTAGCGCTGACAAAACTTTTGGTAGTAAAATGAGAAATGCCCCAGCTGAAGTCTTTCGTAGAGCAAACCAAATATTTTGCTTACCTAACCAAAGGTTTTGCACACCAGATTTTCCACCCAGCAACATCTCTTTCGATCGGCGTACACAATCTTAGGTTAGGTAAACAAAATATTAGGCTTGCTCCATTAAAAGTCTTTCTCTGGGTCATTTTTCTATCAAAGGTCTTGTCAGCATTAGTAGCCTTACCAAAGGGAGTTTTCTGCAAGAGAGATCGCTTTGTGCAATTCCAATAATTCGACCTTTAAAACGAGTTCACAAAGACTAAATTAAAAAAGATGTTGCCAAATTACACTAGATGCCACTGCTGTAGAATCGTGTTTTTTTTTTTTTTATTATTATAACTTTTGGACTTTCTCACCATTATACTCTTACATTTCAAATTGGAGAATATTCAGAATCCCGACAAAAAAAAAGCCGATAATTCCGCAGGGTAGAACCCTGCGCTGCTTTTACGGAGATCGATAGTTAGCTGTAACCGCCAATTTCTCATCCCCCTAAAGGGAACCCCTTTTTTTTCAACGGGACGATATTATGCGAAAGTATCGGAAACATATGAGTCCCAAATGCCCGCGTATGCCTACCGAGGGATTTTTTTTTTTTCGTTCATTCATTTAGAGGCAAGTTGAAGAGGCGAAACAATATTTTATACTTCTGTCAGTGCGCGGATAATTATTCATCAAAGCTCATAGCGAAGCATATACATATATATGTATATAAAAACATAAAATAAATGTGTAGAAATATATATATATATATATATATATATATATATATATATATATATATATATATATATATATATATATATATATATATATATATATATATATATAAATATAAATATAAATAAAATAAAATAATGGAGTAGCCAGGGAGATCGTAAACTATCCAGCGACACGATACATACAGACGACACTATTAAAGCAGAATGAAATATGATCTCGGCGGAAAAACGGGACGAAGCCACGGCACCAGTGTTGCCAGACATACATTTTTCCCTATTAGAATCAATGCAAAATAAACGGCTTTTTAATCTCAAATCTGGCAACAATGCACGGCAGGGGCAGGGGCACGGGCGGGTCACCCTGCCGCCGCACCGCACCGCACCGCGCTACCACATTATAGACTCCGCGGACCCGTGCCTGACTCGCGCTAAGTGGCGTTAGACGCCGCACAGTTACCAGAGATTACAGTTTTAGGAGCCAAAAATCATCAAATCACATGAAAATTTTCTTGGAAAGCTTTCAGAAAAGTCACACTTTTCCTCGGTTAGAGGTCCTTTGGTTTACGGCAATGGGTTTGTTGCAAACTTTTTCTACAGCAATTAAGATAGTGTTTAATATTATGTAAAATCGCCTGAAAAATCCATTGATGGCATCAGGAAGTCATAAAATGCAATAATAAACTCACAAGTGGCGTTTGATGAAATGCAAGATGGCGGAGAAATATCGAGCAATTTGTATGCATGCACCACGAACATCCAAGGATAGCCAACCTCACAATGTCGATCACAACCAATCACAACGTAAACAAACAATCCTCTACCTCTGTTGTCAAAGTTGGCCATCCTTGGATTTTCGTGGTGCATGCATACAAATTGCTTGATATTTCTCCGCCATCTTGCATTTCATCAAACGTCGCTTGTGAGTTTATTGTTGCATTTTATGACTTCCTGATGCCACCAATTGACTTTTCAGACGATTTAACATTAGATTACTCTCTCTTAATCGTTGTAGCAAAAGTTTGCAACAGACCCATTATGACTAAAATTTTTTTGGTCTACTTGAAAAATTAGGTCTTTACTATTATTTCGTCCACAAGCATTTCGTCCAAAGTGTCATTTCGCATCGTTGTATTGCATCCATTCAAACTTATACAACCCAGATATGAAAAATATATGTTGCTCATACCGCTAAAACATTATCAAAAAATGTTAAATGCTTCCAGTGGTAGAATATTTTATTGGGTGCCGTAGTATCAATGGCTTTTTGCAACTTACAGGACAATTATAAAGAAAAAGTATTGCAGGCATGTATACATAATATGCCATACATCCTAAATTATATTCTTAAGTTAGATTTATTTAAAAAAGCGAGTATATTTGAAGCAGTTGCTGGGTCATCTGACGATCGCTGGTGGATTTGAGCTGAAGAGTGGTTTTTTTTGTGTGTAATGAACAAGGTCGAAATATTAGGAGTACACAGTGCACTCCCTTAAATCGATATTTTTTATGGGTTTAAATGGACATAAACCAATGTTACCGGATTGAACACACCGTCAATGTGCGTTTTGAAACATATCCGGCCTATAAAGCCGTGCATCTTTAAGAACACTGCGATAGCTGCAACATCAGAAGCGAATCCCGGATTTCGTCTGTCTTTCTCTTTGATCATTTGAACGCACGTGTTAAAGAAAAGAATGAAGAGAGGAGATTTCACCCTTACTTACCTCTGTCCTTTTCAAACGCATGCGTTCAAATGGGCGATAACAGAGAAGGATACAGTCCTGGACCCGCCTCAGCAGTTGAAGAGGAAATAATAAAACTGTGTACTTACGCGATAAAAAAAAAATTAAATATGGTAAAGGGATAAAAGGATGGCTGTGCATGCTAATCGTTGAGGCTCATATAAAAAAAAAAAAAAAAAAAAAAAAAAACCTCTTGATGAAATAAGAGCCGAAAAGAAAGTTCCTTAGGGATGTTTAGCCCCCTACCTTAAGCTACTACAATTTTTATATTTTCCCTGCCGTTTAACGGAATCGGTGAGGTCTGCGACAGAGAGCCCGCGAGTGTTGATTAGACTGCGAGGATGGGTGAGGGGTTCGGTTGGCGGTAGGGGGAGGGGGAGGGGGAGGGGTGAAAGAAAGGCTGAAAGGGGGAGAGATGCAGCGCCAACAACGCCACGTAGCGGTTAAACCGGGAGCTATGAACAAATAAAAGAACGGCTCGAGCCAAAGGGAAAGGGGGAGGTAATTAATCCGCTCTCTTTCATCTTAGCTGAGCAAATATTTGCAGGGTTCTCAACCCCCCCCCCCCCCTCCCCCTCCTCCCCCTCCTCTCGCAAGTAACTCCTCGAGGAGAGTTTACACTTCTCTGACTTCCAGAGATGACAGAGCTGAGGGTGACAAGAGAGAAAAAAAGTAAAATAAATAAAAATATAACATACATTGTCACATACATAATTGAAATCAATCATGGTTGTATAGAGCTACTTTGAGCAAATACTATACAGAGGGTGACTATATCCGCTTTCGTCGAAAAATCGCACACAAGACGAAGCGATAATCTGTCGATTGAAATATCGTGTGCGACGTTGACAGAAGCAAAAACGAATGGATAGACAGAGAATAGCAGTCAATCGCAGAGTAATTTGGCAACAATGGATTCTCGTCGTTTAAACCTAAGTGAAATGATAGATCGTCAGTGGATTAAGAGAATACCTGAGACATCGATACTTTTTTATAGGTTCAACGGGGGGAGGGGGTGGGGGGTTTGGCAAAACAGCAGGTCCGCCACTGGCCAACCAAAGTGTTCAAGATAGATGAACATTCATTGTTACCGATAAAGGTTGAGTTTCTGTGAATAAGAGTGTACGGCGGCAACAATGCACCAGTGGCGTATAGCGTGCAATTTGGCAACACTGCAATTCCTTCATTTAAACCCATGAAAAAGATCGAACTATTGGGTGTTCGCAATGAGCTATAACTTTAGAGTGGCAGCGGGATGGTCCACCTTGTGCCACACAGGGTAGAAGGAATCCCGGGAAAAAGCGGAATTTGGACGGCAGGTTTGAGGTTAAATTTTGTAGGTCGTTCGGAATTTGGCGGGAATTTGGACGGCAGATTCCAAGGTTTGAGGTAACATTTTGAAGGCCGTTTCCGGCGATGCCCGAGTTTGTTTACGAAACGACCGGAAACAACCTACAAAACTTAACCTCAAAATCGATTTTTACGGCAAGATGGCGGCGCCCTAGGTGACAACAATGAACCAGCGGAACGTTCCTTGATGTGCCACTCTAAAGTTATAGCTCATTGGGTGTTCGGTGAACACCTGTGCAATCGACCTTTTACGAGGGTTTAAATGGATACAATACAACGTTGCCAAATTGCACGCTACGCCACTGCAATGCACTCTGGTCTGCAGAGATCGAAAAAAAGTGACAAAAAAATCAGTAAAAAAAAATAATAAAAAATCATCGTTTTTGACCTTCAAAGCAAAATTTGAAACTTTTTAGTGATATTTCTAAGTTTAAATTACTTGATAAAAGTGAGCTCTGAGATTGAAATTGGTCTTGAAAGTTGGTGAATGATGAGTTGGTGAGAAATTAACTTTCTGATTTCTGGCCCTTTTTTTGGCCACATTTTGGCCCTTTTTTTTGGCCACTTTAAGACCACTTTTTGGCCACTTTCAGGCCACTTTTTGGCGATCTCAGACCATACGGCATACAGTGCAACGGTGTGGATCTATACTATTGTGCAATTGGCGCAATTTATTTGCGCCACTACAGACATTTCCAAATTTGTTTCACTGCAGTGACCCTCAACTTGTTGTTGCTATTTCTCTATCAAAGAGGAAGTTTAAGGAGTTTTCGTTGCCTCTATCGGTTTTCTCCTGAGATGTTTTACTAAATAATCAATTATTTCTGCCATTATAGCAAAAAGTACAACAGACCCATTAAAACTAAACAAAAATACGAGCACAACGGATGATAATAATTATAATGATGATGATGCTGTATCGGTAGCGTAGCGTGCAACTGGACAACGTTGCGGTTTGTCCATTTAAACCCACGAAAAAGATCGAACGATTGGGTGTTCGGTGAACAGCTTCACATTCGACATTATTACATGGGTTTAAATAGACAAAATACAATGTTGCAAAATTGCACGATACGCTACTGTGCTGTATGTAATGACAGTAAATACAACTTACGATTCCCATTGAATAAAATACCTCAATTCAGTCAGAGAAAAGTGACTTACCTGCAACAAAAAGAAATAAGAAGAAATGGATTAAGAAAATGACGCAGTGCATACGATATGTTGACATTCAAATAAAAACAGAATTTAAACTGTGTTGTCAACGTATGACCTCGAATACACATTATACATCATACAAGTCGACCAGTAGCGCACCGAGAGTTTCTTCATCTCTCTCTTTTCTCCATTAAGAAACGTATGTTAGACAAGGATGGACAAGGGGATAAAACCCCCTCCTTCTGTCCTTTTCCTACTCATACATTCAAATGGGAAATGAGAGAGATGGAAGATATCCAGGTTGCGCCAGTGCATCCCACAGTTCCCTACTCGATTACTCTTTACTCCAGTAGCGCACCGAGAGTTTCTTCATCTCTCTCTTTTCCCCATTAAGAAACGTATGTTAGACAAGGATGGACAAGGGGATAAAACCCCCTCCTTCTGTCCTTTTCCTACTCATACATTCAAATGGGAAATGAGAGAGATGGAAGATATCCTGGTTGCGCCAGTGCATCCCACAGTTCCCTACTCGATTACTCTTTACTCCAGTAGCGCACCGAGAGTTTCTTCATCTCTCTCTTTTCTCCAATAAGAAACGTATGTTAGACAAGGATGGACAAGGGGATAAAACCCCCTCCTTCTGTCCTTTTCCTACTCATACATTCAAATGGGAAATGAGAGAGATGGAAGATATCCTGGTTGCGCCAGTGAAGTCGACCTTACCAGTGACAACTCGTGCAGTTTGGCAACAATATTTTCCCTCAATTTGAATAGATGCACACCAATCGATTGTATGTAGGTGCGCTGTTTCACTATCGAATCGAGTATTCGACAAACAATCAAACGGAGGACCAACATTGATGCCAAATTACACTAGTCGCCGCGTCACTTCGACATACGTCAACATCCGGAAGCGTTATCTGGAATAATGAACCGCCATAGACAAATAGAGACCCACCGCAAAGCTTGCGACAATTGTCCAATGTCCCTGCCCAATGGGGCAGTTGCAAGGGTCTGAAATCTTGTGTTTTCTTTAAGGAAAATGATAGTACTTGATGAGCTGAGAACAATGGTGCCTTTGGTTTTTTTTTCTAAGTGTCCCGGTTTTGGAGATAAACACGTGTAAAGTTGTAAAAAATTGTGTGCGTAGTGACGTCACTACACGGAACTCCCATTTAAAACAATGTATTTTGGGCCAAAATCCCATCTCCGGAACAATGGGACTTAATTAGAAACCAAAGGCATCTTTGTTCTCAGCTCATCGGGTACTTTCATTTTCTTCATAAAAAACACAACATTTCAGACCATTGCAACTACTTCATTTTGGTTGGGAGTCATCAAGAGAACAGCCAGAGCAGTTGCCTACGGTTGATTGATGGACTTAGGTAAACCAAAAAAACAACCAACCACCCCAATTTAAACTTAAGCGAAAATTACGATGAGTGAAAAAAGTGAAAAAGAGTGAAAAAATATGAAATTCACCCACAGCCTCACAAAATTATTTTAAAGTTTGAGACGTGCTGGCGGAGATAAATACGCAGGTACCGTGAGAGATTTCTATCTAATTTCAGACTTTCCTCTGTGTGTTTCCATCAAGAGAGAGACAAATTACATGGGAATATCCTATGACACCTGCACAGTGGCGGATCCAGAAATTTTTCTATGGGGAGGGGGTCTGGGGTCCGAAAATGGTCAACCGAGGGGGGGTCCAAAGATACTAATTTGGTAGCATTTGTATGAAAACGCAAAAAATTACCTTTTTTTTAAGACAAATTTTGGTGTCAAAGGGGGGGGGGTCCAGACCCCCTGGAAACTCCCCCCTGTCTACGCCACTGTACCTGCAAAGCTTCGCCATATTTATTATTGAATGGCGAAGCGACACAGTCGTTATGGAGGGCTCCTGTTTAATCTTTCACACTCTCTACACATCTTTTTTTAAGGGGGGCCCCACAACTCCCTTTAGTGGGGAAACAACATTTTAGTTTGTCGGAAAGGCCAAGAATTCCTATTGGCGCGGACCCTGAAAAAATGGCGAAAATGTGCAACGGGCCTACAGTAACAGAAGAATAATTTCATTTGTGATTTGACAGAAAATCACTTACAATCTGCATTGGAACACCGCTATAAATAAAATTGTGAAGGAGAGAATATGGATGAATCGGGAATAAAATGGAAATGTCAATTAGCGTTTCTATTTTAATTTCCCCTCGCAAAAATAGTAAAGTACAATTTAATGTTTCATCTTTTTTTTTTTTTTTTTTTTTTTTTTTTTTTGCGCGCCTGTCTACGGCAATGCGAGCTCCACAAAAACTTGTTTAATTAAAAGTTGTTTCCGCTTGACGACACACAAAGAGCATACATACGTACAAACACACGTCTACTCCAAGCAAGGCTCTTTGATGGATCAATTATTGTTATTATAGATAGATAGATAGATAGATACATGGCATTTGACATTCGAAGTATTTGTAAACAGTTTTTAGTCGGGAACACGAAGCGTTAAAAATAGTTCAACGAATAGCATGATGCGCCCTAAACTTTGATGAGTTTGCAATATGCAATACAAATGTGATCGGAACTTCCATATGTGTTACTATACGTGCACGACGCACGTGCAGTGAGACGGGCACACACAACACAGTAGGACGGTTTTCTACAGAAAAGAGCCAACTGCATGGAAAATCAACAGAGGTTGGTATACGAGGGTCGTTAAAAAATAAGTATCTTTTTTTTCTAAAAAAAAAAAAAAAAAAGTATTAACCACAAAGATTTTCTGAAAATAGTGTTAGACGCGTCGTATCTTCAGCTTCAAGAACCTTTCTTTGGATTTTCGTTATCTTTAAAATTGGACAAATGGCGGCGATTTTACCGCGATCATCTCCCGTCACAGTGGGCCCAAAATTTTACGCAATCAAAGATGTCGTTTTTCAGACATGGGGAATCAATGTTGTATAAGAGAACAAAAATGAGCTTAAAAAACTGTCAAAAACTGATAAAATGACATCCAACTTTATTTTTTGACACAGTCTCCTACTTTATTTAGACATTTTTGATACATTTTACACCAGTTTCCTTATTCCATCTGAAAAGAACACTTAATCCTGGTTTGAGATCCAAATGTTAATGTTCTTTTCTCATGGAATAAGGAAACTGGTGTAAAATGTATCGAAAATGTCTAAATAAAGTAAGAGACTGTGTCAAAAATAAAATTACATGCTAATTTATCAATCTTTGACAAATGTGTTACCTCATCTTTGTTCTCTTATACAATATTGATTTCCCATGTCTGAAAAACGATACTACCTTTGATTGCATAAAATTTTGGGCCCACTGTGACGGGAGATGGTCACGGTAAAATCGCCGCCATTTGTTCAATTTTAAAGATAACGAAAATCCAAAAAAAGAGGTCTTAAAGCTAAATAGACGACACGACGCGTCTAACACTGTTTTCAGATTTTCTCTAGGGTAAACAGTTTTTTTTTTTTTTTTTTTTTTTTTTTTAAAAAAAGAGAAAAAAAAAAGAAAAAAGATCCTTACTTTTGAGACGACCTTCGTAAGTACTTACATTCCGATGGCAAATCATGCGATCTGACAACGTTGCATTTGGTACATTTAAACTCGTGGATAAGATTGAACTATCATAAAGTCGGCGATTAGTTTCGAATTCGACCTTTTGCACACCTGTTCAAATGGACCGAATGCTACGTTTCCAAATTGCTCGCATCGCAACTGGTTCATTTCCGCAAAAAGCTGTGTGATGGATCTGTTGCAAACTTTTGCGGCAGCGTCATGAGGGGCTGCCTCCGGAGTAAAATTGCGCAAAAATCACCTTGAAAGCATCAAAAGTCTCAAAATCCAAACACAAACACAAAAAATGTGTTTGTAAAAAGTAAGATGCGTTGGGTTTTGCGAGTACATTGAACCTATCTGCTTGACCTTCTCTGATACTTAAATCTTGGGCTTTAAATAAAAAGAAAATGAATGGAAAATACTTTCTTGACGATTGATTGATTATTGTCGGCACTCAAGTTTTTTTTTTTTTATTATTTTTTTATTATTATTATTATAAATAAATGACACATTTTTTGGTTTCGTGCATTGCGGCACTTCCCTTCACCATTTGTGGGATTCGAATTGTAAAAACTTGGGTCTGCCTGATCTTTTGATATTTACGTTTCAAGTTCAAAGCTACTTGACATTTTTTAATAAAAAAGCTTGAATTTAAATTAAGTTTTTCATTTTCTTAGCAGACATTCATGTGATCGCGTGGTTTTTTAAAACTAAGTAATTTACTGCGTTTGAATTGGCGCCGTTACTGTGTTTAAACCCAGTTTGGGGTTCTCAGGTAATTTCTATGTTTCCATAAAGAAAGTGACAAATTAGATAGGAAACCTCCCATGGTACCGGCGCGGCGCACTATGGTCCAGAAGTCCGGTTTAGGAAGACATTAGTTTGCATTAACATCGCCCAATATCTTGAAAACGGCTCATCTGACATCAAAAATGGTTATTACAAAAAAGTTAAAACGGTTTACGTTCTATCTTTTTTGTTATTACCAGTTTTGGTGTCAGATGAGCCGTTTTCAAGATATTGGGCGATTTTAATGCAAACTAATGTCTTCCTAAACCGGACTTCTGGACCATAGTGCGGCGCGGCGTAACTTCGCCAATATGCGATCTTGCCGTTATAGCTGTTTCCTGCGTTTATTACTAGACTTGATCAGCGCGATTTTCGTGATTTTCGCTGATTTTTCCATTAATCCATCACATAGACACTAAACGCTGAAGAATCACCTAAACCAAAGCAAGAGCAATGTAGCATCTCCCTCCGTGTTCGGCTCAGAGCTGCAGATTTGCGTAGATTTAATGGCATTTTTGAGTTCACCGATGATTCCACCAGTTGAGAAAAGATTACAAAGTTCAATTCAGGGTATGACTGTAATGCACGAAAATACTCAGCTCTGTAATATCTTCTCAATGGGTCTGTTGCAAACTTTTGCTACAGCGACAACAAGTGTAAAATCCGATGTAAAATCGCCTGAAAAGTCCATTGGTGGCATTATAAAGTCATGAAATACAATATTAAACTCACAAGAGGCGTTTATTGAAATCCAAGATGGCGGCAAAATATCGAGGAATCTTAATGTATGCACCGTGATCATCCAAGGATTGCCAACTTTGACAACCTCACTGGAGGTTTAGGTTATGTGTTTGTTTACGTTGTGATTGGTTGTGATGGATATTGTGAGGTTGGCTATCCTTGAATGTTCGTGGTGCATGCATACAGACTGCTTGATATTTTGCCGCCATCTTGGATTTCATTAAACGCCTCTTGTGAGTTTATTATTGCATTTCATGGCTTTCTGATGCCACCATTGGACTTTTCAGGCAATTTTACATTAGATTACACACTCTATAGCGCTGTAGCAAAAGTTTGCAACAGACCCATTGGTGGAAACGCCGTTAATTAATTAAAATACACCGGTTGCGAAACGATTAAAGACGCTAGTATTTTCGTGCAATACTGTCATACACCGAGCTAAACTCTGTAATCTTTTCTCAGCCGGTGGAATCTTCAGTGAATTTCAAAATGCCTTTGAATCTACGCAAATCAGCAGCTCTGCTCCAACCGGTGTTTCTTCATCGCCGTAATTTGTGGCTTAGTTTGCACGTGTCAGCCGGGCCGCAAGATGGGATAAGAAGTATATGAGGAGAGGGATTGTGGGGGTGAGTTCGGGGAGAGTTACGGGGGGGGAGGGAGGGTTAGAGCCTGCTGAACCGTTGAGTGTTTAGACTGGAAGATGACACGAGGTGGAACCACACACCGCGCACACCACCCCGATGTCAATCCTGCGAAAAGCCCTAAACAACAACCGAAAGCCAACAACAAGCGACACTCAGCATCGAACACCGAGAGCCGCGAATTCGGTGAGTCAACACTCAACACTAAACGCTCGACGCACGACATAGAGGGAGGGCAAAACCACTAATAGGCGATCCCAATTCCCAATACTCTACTTCTCTACCCATCCCCCCCAAACCTGATACCACTACCGTCATCCACATCCATTCGACCTTCAATCCCCCCCTCCCCCCGCCCCCCCACTCGACACTTACACTCGAAAAATGAAACGGAAAGACACGAAGCGCTATGGGACATGACGTGATATCGTTACACTGATGTTATTGTAAATTGGAAACGCACTAATTTGACCTCTTGATCCTTGACCCCCCCCCCATTTTCGTCGTCATCAGTGGCGTCGCGTGCAATTTGGCAACAATGTATTCTACCCATTTAAACTCATGTAAAATATCGAATTCAGGGGGTGCACAGTGAACAAGGAAAATTCGATCTATTTAATGAGTTTAAATGGAGCAGTTGCATTGTTGCCAGATGACACGCGACGCCACTGGTCGTCATCAAACCTTACCACCCTCACTTGACAGCATAGCACAACAGAACAAAACAAGAATTTTCCGGATATAAAAAGCAGTTCTTTTTACTTTCTCACATTAACGAAGTTAGAAAAATTGAGAAAGTATTGCGATGGCGCAGAGATTCTTGATGTATTTTGTTTCGATACTTGGCCCTCTGCGACTAAGTCAATCATGATAGTTACAAAATAATTGGCTCTCATCATGCCTAATACTATCTTAAAGAACATCCATCCATGAAGTTTCAATATTCTTTAGCCATATGTATATGACTTGGAGTTGTAAATGCAAAAACTTTCTGTGGCGTCTGTCTGTCCGTGTGTCTGCCTGTCTGAGTGTCTGTACCCGTAAAACGTGAAACCCAGCATAACTTTTTACTTATTGATCCATATGCATCCAAATTTTGCAGAGATGTTGCTTTTATCATTCCCCAAAGGAACCTTTTTTTTTTTTTTTTTTTTTTTTTTTTTTTTTTTTTTTTTTTTTTTTTGAAATTTCAATTTTTAGGTTAGTTGTGGATGAAAAAATAATGGTTTCCATTAAAATCAATAGGAAAATAGGTCAAAAAAAGGAAAAATTTAAATATTTCAACAATGGATCCTTGGATTTATAGATAAAAATTCTAAAGGGGGGTCTGGGGGTCTCCCCTATAATACGTCATAGGAGAATCTAGGGGTCTTCCCCCGAATAGTAAAGGGGGACCTTGAGTCTGGGAGTCTCCATCAGAATTTTAAAAGGGGGTCTTGGGGTCTCCCCCAGTTTAAATTTGATGTGAGAAAGTGTTCGTCCGGTATTCCCTGCGCAGTTTATTCTCTATTCCCATAGGAACGCATGAGTCAGAAACGGATGGAGAGTGGGGTGAAAATTACAAGTAAGCATCAAAAACGTCATAATGTGTCCGCGACATTCACCATCCATCAGTGTTAATTTTACCAATTTTTAGTGTTTTAGAATAATTCTACGCCAACGAATTCACTTCATCATCGCTATCATACGTATTTTGAGACGCTGATTTCAAAAATGCTAGCAGTTTTCATTAAACTGTCCTAGATTTTACGCAAATTCGAAATTACATCTTCTTAGCAAAAAATTCGAAATTCTGGAAAACGTATGAGTTTTGAGTAAAGAATAAGGCCGAATTTGAAATCAGCGGGTCAAAATACATAGTAAGTCTTTCCATAGGGGTGAGAAGGGGCTATCGTATGATGAGAAAACCTGGTTTTACGTTCGTAACAGCCGGACACACTATGTCGTTAAGGCGTAAAAATTGAAAATCACGCTACTACCTTCATAACTGCCCTTATATAATACTCTAACGTTCTATTGAGAGAAGAGAGAGAAACACAGATTCCGTGAAGTAGGCGTCTTTAACGACATAACTGTCCGCGAACAGCACCAAACATCAGTGTTATTTTTAACTAAATTTTAATGTATTTCAATGAATTTTCTTGTTAATTACATTAAAATTATGCTTATTCATAGTATTTCGGACGCTGAGGTCGAAAATGATATTATTTTCTACTTAATTTGTCCTGATTTTACACATATTCTACTTTTAAACACTTTTCATGACAAAGTTTAAATTGTGGAAAATCTAGAATATATCGATAAAACAGAGGTAAAATTCGAACTCAGCACGTCGATTTCAGTGAGATTGCATGCTATTCACGCGATTAAAGGTCCAATTATAAGAAAAAACCCATGTTTGTGTCCAGGGACTCTTATTTTGTATTCACTGGGTGGGGGGGGGGGGGCGGACATCTATGTCGTTAAAGCGTAAAATTCGATTCCGTGGATCCTCCAATGATTTAAAAAAAAAAAAACAAAACAAAAAAAAAAACCGGGGGTTCACCTGATACGTGACAACACTGACCCACAGTGAGGAGACGGAGGAGCAGGAGGAGATTAGATAGGCAAAGATGCGCGATTTGGCGCTTGTAATGGGCGCGGCGCAGGATAAAAAGACGTGATGACGTCATCCTTTGACCTATGGCGATGCCCGATGAGTGCCCCGATGCCGGTGAGTCTACGGCCGGGCGCGGCGTCAACGTCACGTCACATCGCGTCGCGTGGATGTCGTCGAACGCGGCCGCGTGCTTGTCGCCCGTTGCACCACCAGCAGCAGCAGCAGCGATGATATGAGCACAGCTCGGAAACTCTCTTCTCTTCCTCTCGCGGACGCGGCCGGGAGCAGCGCGCCTCGCTCGGTGGCGATGCATGGCGCGGCGCGGCGCGGCGCGACAAGTCTCAAGAGAATCCATCGCCGCATGCCGCATGCCGCGCCGGCCGTCGTAAGCCGTATGCCGCATACCGAGAGAGGGCTCTACTCTGCCGCCGCACCGTGGGCGGATCCAGCAATGGAGCTGTAGCACACTTTCGGTATAAGCGATTAAATGGTCGATTCAGGTGTAAAAACCTCCAAAAATAACGATGGCAGCACTAAAAACTTCCGAATGGGTCTGTTGCAAACGTTTGCTACAGCGACAATAAGTGTTAAATCCGATGTAAAATCGCCTGAAAAGTCCATTGGTGGCATTATAAAGTCACGAAATACAATATTAAACTCACAAGAGGCGTTTATTGAAATCCAAGATGGCGGCAAAATATCGAGGAATCTTAATGTATGCACCGTGATCATCCAAGGATTGCCAACTTTGACAACCTCACTGGGGGTTTAGGTTATGTGTTTGTTTACGTTGTGATTGGTTGTGATGGATATTGTGAGGTTGGCTATCCTTGAATGTTCGTGGTGCATGCATACAGATTGCTCGATATTTTGCCGCCATCTTGGATTTCATTAAACGCCTCTTGTGAGTTTATTATTGCATTTCATGGCTTTCTGATGCCACCATTGGACTTTTCAGGCGATTTTACATTAGATTACACACTCTATAGCGCTGTAGCAAAAGTTTGCAACAGACCCATTCCACTCCTTAACTCGATAAACGCTTTTATTTTAACAGGCTTAATGGTGGCTGAGGGCAGTAATAATGGGAAATTCCTATCTAACAATACTGTAACTCCATCCAAGAAGTGACCAATAGCAGACGACTTTCATTTGACACCGGTGTCACTAGGTGTTGCGGTACCATTCATCGGATGTGGATCATCACTCTGATGACTATTTACTCCGTGAATCATCCTTGTCAGCATAGAGTGAGTGACGAAATGAAGATAGGAATCTCCCATAGTTACTGCCTTCGGCCACTATTACGCCCTCGTAAATAAAATCGTTTATTGAGTTTAAGAGTGGATTTCGAAAGTTTTTAGTGCTGCCATTGTTATTTTTCGAGGTTTTTACACCAACATCGATTGTTAAATCGCTTATAGCAAAAGTGTGCGACAGTCCCATTAGGCAACCAAGACTTCATCCTAATTGAACAAATGAGAAAAAATCGATTCTTTAAGGGGGTCTTAGCCCATATACTAATCGATTGTTTCTCATACATTCTTACTAGAAATAAACTGTAGGGAATACCCTACGAACACTTCCTCACATTAAATTTAATCTGGCCCCAGACCCCCCTTTATTTTCTGGGGGAGACTCCCAGACCCCGCTTTAATATTCTGGAGGACACCCCCAGACCACCCTTCGATGTGTTTATCCAGATTTAAAGATTCAATTTTGAAATATTCAAATTTGTCCTCTTTTTGATCCATTTTCCCACTGATTTTAATGGAAACCATTTTTCATTCATAACTAACCTAAAAATTAAAATTTAAAAAAAAAACCAAAAAAAGCCCTTCTGAGGAATGTTAAAAGCAACATCTCTGCAATGTTTGGATGTATATGGATCAATAGTTCAAACGTTATGCTGGATTTCACGTTTTATGGCTACGGACCGACAGACGCCACAGACAGTTTGTGCATTTACACCTCCAAGCCACAAATGGTTCAATAATTTTGAAACTTCATGGATGAATGAATATTCTTTGGGATAGTACCAGGCATAATGAGAGCAAATTTTTTTGTAATGGGGCTCTTGCAAACTTTTGCTACAGGGGATTGAAGAGTTGATTCTTGCATAAAAACCTGTAAAAATGACGATGCGTACACTGAAAATTCTCGAAATTCACTCTCAGAATCCGACATAATGGCGGCTCAACGCAGGTAGAGCTCGTTTCAGAAGTGTAGGCGCACCTAGACCATAATCTTTTGAGAATTTTCAACTTTAATTCCTTCAAATCAAAACCGAATTTGTCTCTGACTTTATGATTTGGCTTTAAAAGTGTTCCTCATTGTAAAGTTAACGCTAAATTTCTTTTTCATTCATTTTTGTCGAGTAATATCAGAAATAATGTTGACAAATTCCAAAGATTATCAGTCTACGTCCACCTACACTTCTGAAACTACCTCTATCATGAGAGATTCCTATCTAATTTGAGACATATCTCTGTGTTTTCGTAGAGAAAGTGACAAAATAGACAGGAATCTCCCATGATACCTGCGTTGAAGCCATTACGAGCATGCCGTTAGAGCAGTTTTGTGAGTTTATTTCTGAATTTTAGACTTTTTCAGTGTGATTTTCGAGACTTTCACTGGGTTTTACATCAGATAGGATTATTCATTTCCTTACAGCAAAAGTTTGCAAGCGCCCCATTATCATGACTTACTTAGTCGTAGTGGGCCAAATATCGAAACAAAATACCTTGGAAATCTCTGCGCCATTGCAAGTAGATTTAGCTTGCCACCAGAGTAGGCGTAGCGTGCAATTCGGCAACAAGGTATTTTGTTCATTCAAACTATTGTAAAATGGTCGAATACGAAGGTGTTCACCGAACATCAAATAGTTCGATATTTTTCATGGATTTAAATGGACCAACTGCAACGTTGACTAATGGGTCTGTTGCGTACTTTTGCTACATCATCAATATAACTCATTGTTTCTAACTTAAAAGTCGGCGAAAATAACGATGTTCACATTAAAAACTTTCAAAATCCACTCATTAACTCAGAAAATACCTTCCATTTCAAACAACCCGCGCTACACTAGACACTATATCACCGACTTATAACTACATAGATGGAACCATCTCGTTCATGTAAACATGAACAGAACTCACAAACATTGGAATGTTTCGATTAGATGCGAACATTTCTTATATTATTTTGTAATCTTTGATAAACCGAAAAGACTAGACAGCAAATGCTGCCAATAGTTCATGTATTTAGAAGGGAATTCCATCATTTTGTAGTTACGATGTTGTTTACTTATGCACGGTGGTTCCGTCAATGTAGTAGTATATCAGTGCAAACAGTGTCTAGTGTAGCGTGGGAAGTTAGAAATTGAAGTCATTTCCTGAGTTAATGAGTAGATTTTGAACGTTTTTAATGTACTCATCGTTATTTTCGCCGAATTTTACATAAGCATCAAGGTTCTATATTGTTGTAGCAAAAGTATGCAACAGACCCATTCGGCAACAAGGTATTTTGTTCATTTAGACTCATGTAAAATGGTCGAATGCGAAGGTGTTCACCGAACAACGAATAGTTCGATATTTTTCATGGGTTTAAATGGACAAACAGCAACGTTGACAAATTGCACGCTACGTCACTGCTTTATTTCAGCCCTGTGTGCGCCGCTGCCCATGCCGGTTAATGCTTTTTTGAACTCTGTAAATGTCATCCACCGCAATCAAAGCCATTCCCTCCGTTCTCTTTGAATCGGCGCGACGTTGCCAGATTTCATATTAAAATCAATATATATTTTTCATTGAGTTGCATGAAAAGGGGGGGGGGAGATAGGACCGAAAAGTCGCAGATTCGGCAACGTTGCTTTGAATCTGTCCTCGTGTCTATATCTGTACATCTTGTATACATCTGTGGCACACGATAAAATAAAACCAGCATCGGCGATCGTTTCCAATTCCGATACCGCAGGTTGAGCGATCACTTTCAAAGTTTAAATTCAGACGGTCGAGTCTCGCCACGCCAAGCCACGCGACCGGCATGCTGATACTTCTATTTAGAGGCGGACGCTGAGAAAAATCCATCTGAAAAATGGAATATGTGATCGAAATTGGGGGACAAAAACAAGGTTTTTTGGGACGATCTTTCATGCCTGATTCGAGGAAATGCTTTATTCGAAAATGACCCTGCATTATTAATTCCAGTGGAACAAACACATTAAACAGTTCCCCTCCAATCTGCAGGAAAATGTGTTGATTCCCAAATGGTGGAGGGAGGGGGGGATTTCACACCATATATTTCACTGAAAAAACAAAGTTTCAGTACAGCAGAAGCAGCCTTTTAAAATAGCTTCGCAGAGCAAAAGTTCTAGCTCTACCATAGAAAGTTGCAGTTGTATACCGAAGCACTACTTTGGTACAGTAACATCCTATCTCCTTGCTTTTATTCTACTGAAACAGTGCTTCGATACAACCGCAACATGCTCCAGTAGAGCTAGAACTTTTGCTCTGCGAAGCTATGTTAAAAAGCTGCTTCGGCTGTACTTAAACTTTGTTTTTTCAGGGTTGCTTGCCTAAAAATACGGATAAGCTTAATGAAAATTCCCTTTTTTCCTGTTGGTGGAAACTGGAAAGCTTCTGAATCCCTTCTTTGAGGAACACTGATGCTTGAAGTGATTTGTTGCAATTTCACCTTTTCATCTTTAAAAATAACTGGCCTGAGGTGAAAATTTACCACCCCCCCCCCTCCCGACCCCTCACACCAGCCCTCAAGGGTCAAAGAAAACAGCGAGGCTAACATGAAACTAGCTAGTTTCAACGCCTCGCATCAGTATTGAGGAGTATATGTGTGAATCGCAATTGGAATAAAGTTGAGAACAACATAAAAGAAACCAGCGAAACTGAATCAAACTTTTCGGTACGACTCAAAGGGCTTGTTTAAGCTCAATATCTTTAAAAACCGACCAGTTTTCAGTGAATAATTTAGAACCAGCGAGCGCTGATACGAAGAATCTAAAAAGTTTCTCTGAATAGCATCCTAAGTCGCTGGATGGCATGAAGCTCCCCCCCCCCCTTTAAACTGAGGGTAAATTTTCGGGCTGATCTACAAATAATCGCCGCACTATGAATTTTGTGATGCTAAAAAATTGATGAAGAAGTTTTGACTTTTTTAGCCCTACCTGAAAAAAATCCTAAGTGCGCCACTGCAGAGGGGGTTTTGGAGGCATCACCTTTCTGCTCATATAATGAGTCACGAGTTTCAATGAGTGAGAGAGCCACATCAGTTGCAAAAGATATGGAAACCCTTGAGGGCGACCGACTCCATTTGCGAAGCTGAATCGATAGAGGGGTCACAAGGGGTGTTTCAGAGACATCACCTTTTTGCCCAGATGATAATCATGAGTTGCAATGAGTGAAAGAGCCACAATTGCAAAATATATGGAAACCCTTGAGGGCGATCGACTCCATTTGTCAAGCTGAATCGATAGAGGGGTCACAAGCTGGGCTTTGGCGACATCACCTTTGGTCTGAGATCGAAAAAAATTGGCCAAAGATCAGTGAAAAAATGTCATCAAAAATGATCAATGCTGACTTTTTCAGCTTGATATAAAATTCTCCAGTGGCATTGTTAAGGTTAAATTACTTATTTAAAGTGTTCTCTATGATCAGAATTGGTCTTGAAAGTTTATGAACGATAAATTGAGTGATTCATGATGAAGGCTGCAAATTGAATAACTTTTTCCACTCACAAATCATATCATCGATTCCTCGAAAGTTAACGACGACTCTGCCGGTTGAGAAAAAATAAAAGACGCTAGTATTTTTATGCATTACAGTCATACAATAAACTAAACTCTGTAATCTTTTCTCAACCGGTGGAATCTTCGGTGAACTTCAAAATGCCATTAACACATATGTATATGTCCATTGAGTCGTTAACGACCCACTTATAATGGTTTTTTTTTTTTTTTTTTTTTTTGTGGACCAAATTGATAATAATCACGTTTTGAGAGCGCCGTAATGTTTATTGTCTATAGTCTTAAGTTTTCATTGGCGTTAATGTGCGTCACAGGGCTCATATATTTTACCTTGATTATATCTGTATATAATACTCCAATTGTTGTTTAATAAATTAGTTCAGTTCAGCAACTTGTTACACTCGCTGTGTTTAACTTCATTCATTCACACAAATTACAGTAAAAGACCAATTTTACTCAAAAACCAATGTTGTCATCTTTCAGCACCTATAATTTAGCTGGACCAGAAAATTTCACAATTTTTAAATTTTAAATTTTTTTAACTCTAAGATGGCGTTTTTGAGAAAAACACCAAAAAACACCCAATATGTTCAAATAAAGTTGGGCATACATAGGTTTTTACACAAATCGGCAGCTCTGGGTGAAGGTATTGAAATCAGAGGAGTTAGGATGAGTACATTGAAATAGCGGGGGGCGTTGGGGGGGGGGGGGGCACGAGCCAGTGAGTTGCATATGCGATGTGGGTTCTCTATATGCATGTGATGCTTAAAAGCGAGCGCGTACGTAGAACAGTGCACACGTACGGGGTACGGGCATCCCGCCGATCGAGAGTCCCAAGCTTCGGAGCCCCAGCCAGCCCTTTCCTACTCTAAAACTAATTGCTTTTCCTGTTTGGATGATCAATTAAAAACAAAGCGGCTGGAGCAACAAGAGCAACGCACAATGGGACGAGTCAATGGGTGGGGTTAGACATGGAAAATATGACTAAAATTGCAAATTTGAATGTTTTTACAGTCAAAAAACAAACTATAACGGGTGATTTTTGAAGTGAATGGGTCTGTTGCACACTTCGGCTAGAGCGTTTTAAAGTATCCATTCATATGTAAAAAGCCGTAAAACTGACAATGGCAGCATCAGAAAACACCAAAATTCATTACTAAACTCACAAATTGCGAAAAACATTGGACACTATTCACCCCTGTATCTTTCCACCACGTGCACGATATTTCGCGAGATTAGCGCAGCACATTCAAATAATCACGGCCGACTGTCATCACAGCTGACTTCATAAACAAATAAACAGCAAACACTGACTGCGTCTGTTCGAATTCTTACGTCTCGATATCCTCAATTCCTCACAAAGGGTAGTGAAAGGTACGGAAACCGATATTTTTGTCGAAAACTTATCAAAATGAAACAATAACACACAGGAGTTCCAAGTATGATTTCAACTTCAATCATCGTACTTGGAACTCCTGTGTGTTATTGTTTCATTTTGATAAGTTTTCGACAAAAATATCGGTTTCCGTACCTTTCACTACCCTTTGTGAGGAATTGAGGATATCGAGACGTAAGAATTCGAACAGACGCAGTCAGTGTTTGCTGTTTATTTGTTTATTAAGTCAGCTGTGATGACAGTCGGCCGTGATTATTTGAATGTGCCGCGCTAATCTCGCGAAATATCGTGCACGTGGTGGAAAGATACAGGGGTGAATAGTGTCTAGTGTTTTTCGCAATTTGTGAGTTTATTAATGAATTTCGGTGTTTTCTGATGCTGCCATTGTCAGTTTTACGGCTTTTTACATATGAATGGATACTTTAAAACGCTTTAGCCGAAGTGTGCAACAGATCCATTTTAGAATGAAACCAATGAAAACCCTTTCAAACTTCTTTGTTGCATATTCACAAAGATGTAAGCATTTAAAGTTTCCATGCTGTGTCTGGCCTTACCCATTGACTTGTAACCACTGTGCGACGGTGCAATGAAGTGGTGAAACAGGGAGGAAGAGGAAGGGACAGAGGTGAAGAGGGGCGAGAGGGAGGGGTTTGGTGGGGGAAGTAGTGGAGTCTGCTCAATCCCTATTCATTCTCACTCCTCGTTAAAAGCAACGAGCCCGCGCTTCGAACTTTTGCTGCACAGATTTTGCACAAAAGTCGTTGGTTCTTTGTTTTGACATCGGTGATGCCGATATTTACTACTTCTCCCCCCCCCCGTCTTTTTTTATATCCCTGTGTGTGCGCTTAGTTACCGATATTGACCGTTTGTAATTTTGATTGCGAGCTTATGAATAAGCCAGTTTCCAACTTTTTGATATGGAGCGGTGCGAAGCGATATGAAGCATTAGTTTCGACGTATACATAAGCCACGGAGGGGGGAACCACAAAAAATATACAGGGTGTAACAAAACTCATGTGCCAAACTTCCAAAGCATATATTTGAGGCCAAAATAATACTTTTTTTTCGTTTAAGTATGGGTCCAAAATTGCAGCCCGTCCGCGTTACCGTGTTGCAAAGTTTCTGAAAAACATATTGAAAAATTGTCTTTACTCCCTCGTGAATTTTTAAAAATGCTCGTAAATAAGTACTCTATTGTAATTTTAGGCGTTTTTGCCAATTTTGCCCCTGAAAATGCTGTTTCCAAAAATTTGAGGGGGGTTTACGGGGTTTTCTTAATTTTTCTCACTTTTTTGGCCAAATTATGTGAAAACATGATTTAGGGTTTATTAAATGCAAAAACGATTCGCATTATTCTAAAGTTCATAAAAATATGCATCTTTGGTCCTGACAAGTTTTTCCTTTTTGCAAACCATTTCCGAGAAAATTGTTCCTGAAGTTGTAGAAGTTGACCGAGAATTGACAAAATCAAAGAAAAAGCTATTATTGGCCGACCTCTGCAACTTCAAGGATGATTTTCTCGAAAATGGTTCGCGAAAAGAAAAACTTGCAGGGACCAAAAATTAATATTTTTTATGAATTTCTTAATATTACTAATCGTTTTTGGGTTCCAAGAATCCTACAGCATGTTTCCACATAATTTGGCCAAAACAAGAGAGAAAAATCAAGAAAAACCCCCAGAACTCCGCTCAAAGTTTTTGCACGCAGCATTTTCACGGCCTAAATCGGCAAGAACGCCTGAAATTACATAAGAGTACCTCTTTAAAAATTCACGAGGGATTAATAACAAGTTTTCCATTTTTTTTTTCTTTTCCAGAAAAGAAAAAAGATATCGATACTTATACATAGGTTTAGATATCATAGAGCAAGGTTGCCAAATTGCACGAGCCGCCGCTGCGATGATGCCAGAATATCATTGGTTATTATCATGCAAAAAACCGAGGGGGAAATATAACAAGATTAGTGAACTGTAAGCGAGGAGAGTTTGATCCATTTATGGGTAAATTAAATAGAAAGCTGAAACGCCTGGAACTCATAACATATTCATAAATTCGTCATCCTCACGAATCTCGACGAAACTAGGGTCATCGATCCGCTAGATTGGTGTTTTGATACCATTTACAGAAATCAAAGAGCGAAAGTTGCTCGAAAGCAACGTTGTCTGATTTAGAATGAAAATCTAACATATATAAAAGCCAGGTCAACGGATATATGCGAATATTTTGGTGTAGAGCGGGCAATTTGAATAAACCAATCAAATGCTGATTAAGCAAGTGGTATATTCTAATCGGCCATCCAATGCTGGTTAAACAAAGCACGAGATTTGAATCGACCGATCCGTTGCTGGTGTGACAGGCAGGAGACTCGAATCGACCAATCCAATCACGGATAAAAAGAGCGAGGATTTCAAATCGACCAATACCCAGTGGCGTAGCGTGCAATTTGGCAACGTTGTAATGTGTCCATTTAAACCCAAGAAAATGATCGAAGTATTGGGTGTTCGGTGAACACCTTCACATTCGACCTTTTACATGGGTTTAAATGAAAAAGTACAGCGTTGCCAAATTGCACACTACGCCACTACCAATACCAATCAGTGGCACACCTGGTGAACAATCTACACGGAAAAAAAAGATTAGTGAAAATAACCATACGGATACCTGATTTTGGCACCTGCTAGATGTTATGGTAAACTTGAACAGAAGTATGGTACATTTACCGATACTTTGAGTAAATTCGACATGCAATCAGGTAACATCACCTAGTACCTAGTCAAAACATAGCATACTTCTGGTTAACATTACCATAACATCTAGCAGGTACTAAAATCAGGTATCCGTATGGTTATTTTCACCGTAGTTTTTTTGCCGTGTACAGTCATTTTCCTCGCGTACGGGTACGGTCTCGCGTTTGAAAGCATTTTAAAATATAATGTTCTTAATTATCTCTACCTATAAGAAAACAAATGTATCGTTTCTTCCATGATCTGTACCCAGTCAGTTTTTCTGGCTATGTAAAAAAAAAAAAAAAAAAATATGTGAGTTTAGGAGTGGATTTCGTGATTTTTTAGTGCGCTAATCGTTATTTTTATAGGGTTTTCCCGAAAACCAGCTTTAAATAAGCCTGAAGCAAAAGTCTGCAACAGCTCCATTCATAGTTGCCAAATGGCTGGATCCACCCGTGCATTCGCTAAACTTTTCAAGTAAAAATTCGAAAATGGATGTACTGGACTGGTGTTTTTAATCCAGGGATCCATAAATAGGTATCGGTAGCAAGAGACATGGCTCGGAATAGAACCGATAAATACTCACACACGAGTGGTACTTTCAAGAAGTCCTTTCAAGAGATTTATACGTTAAAATGGACGTTAAAAATGTGACGTTATATTTGAGAGAGGTCAGGCGATGAGGGGAGGCGGGGCGTTTGGAAATTGACCGCTCGGACCATAAAGTAAGCGATAAAATGCATTCTGAGAATTACTCGGCTAATGCTTGATATTTCGTGCACCGTTTGGACCATTTGCGGATGATATGTGATGCTCTTGTGCCGCTTTATAACTAAAAGGTGTGGAATAGAAGAAAGAATTTATCGGGCGATGAACGATGAAATTTAAGAGGCGGCAAAATTATGAAACCGAGTTGTTACCGAGTTAACTGGGCTCTTGCTGACTTCTGCTGCGTATGGGATTGAATGGTTTACTCGGCGAGTAAAATCCAGCGAAAATTACGAGGACAGCATGAATTAACCCTTTCAGACCTGGAGTCCATTTCAATGGACATTGAAATAACAAGTATCTAGTCTTATGGAAAACATAAAAATACAATATGCGCCGCACCAATTTAGACGAGGAGACAGCGCTAAGAACAATCATGTTTGTCGAAAATCCGTTTCCGAACAAAAATAATTTCAGGTCTGAAAGGGTTAATGTACGAAATTTACTCACAGACTCACAAAATGACTTTAAAAATTAAGACGTAATAGCGGAGCTACGCAAGTACGCAGGGGCGCCATTTCAGATTTTCCTTGGAGGGGGCAAGGCCCTCCAAAAATTTACCTTTTTTTTTTTTTTTTTTTTTTTTTTTTTTTTTTTTTTTTTTTTTTTTTTTTTTTTTGGCCTTGCATCTTAGAAAAGCCCCTCTATCTATCTCTAACTTGATTGAGGGGGGGGCAAGGCCTTCCAAAAATTTGGATGACCTTTTTTTTTTTTTTTTTTTTTTTTGCCGTGCATCTTCAAAAAAATCTCTCCGACTTGATTTTTAGGCCACATTGAAAATCCTTGGGGGGGGCAATTGCCCCCCCTGCCCTCCCCCAAATGGCGCCCCTGCAAGTACGTACCTTGGAAGATTCTCATCTAATTTGAGAATGCGGAGCTGTTGCAAACTTTTGCTCCAGACTTATTAATAGTTGATAATGGGGTAAAACCCGCAGTAACAATAACGATTAGCGCACTTAAAAATCACGAAATCCACTTCCAAACTCATAAAATGCTTTCAAACGCGAGACCGTAATGGCGGCCGTTGCCGCCCAAATCTTACGGCGATTTCATGCTTCTTTTTATTCTTCTTGTGTGGTGTTGCGAGAACACCTCGTGTAAATGGAGCTGATTGAAGATAGGGAAACCCAATGCAATCCGCGGCAACGGCCGCCTTTACGGTCTCGCGTTTGAAAGCATCCTATGAGTTTGGGAGTGGATTTCGTGATTTCTTTAGTACGCTAATCGTTATTTTTGCAGGGTTTTACCCCATAATCATCTTAAAATAAGCATGTGGCAAAAGTTTGCAACAGCTCTATTTGGCACTTCCTTCTGTTTGTTTCTGCGGCGACAAAGATAGGAATCTGCAATCGTACCCATGGGCGGCGCGTGGGGTCAAAAAGTGGGGGGGCTAAAATTCAACAGCTTTTTTTTTTTTTTTTCTTTTTTTTTCTTCTTCTTCTTCTTCACCTTTTTCACAATAAACGTTTGACGCTGGCGGGGGGGGCAAATAACCTTTTTCTTTCTTTTTCTCTTTTCCTTTCTTTTTCCTTTTCCCTTTCTCCCTTTTTTTCTCGTTCAAAAAATTTTTTAGCCCCTCGTTCCCAAAAAAGTGGGGGGGGGGGCTATAGCCCCAATAGCCCCTTATACGCGCCGCCTATGATCGTACCTACATAGCTCCGCCGTCTTTGCTACAGTGGCGCAGCGTGCAATTCGGCAACGTTGCAGTTCTTCCATTTGAATCGATGAAAAAGATCGAACGATTCACGGAAAAAAAGACGAGTGAAAATAACCATACGGATACCCGATTTTGGCACCTGCTAGATGTTATAGTAAACTTGACCAGAAGTATGGTACATTTACCGATACTTTGAGTAAATTCGACAAGCAATCAGGGAACATCACCTAGTACCTAGTCGAAACATAGTATACTTCTGGTTAACATTACCATAACATCTAGCAGGTGCCAAAATCAGGTATCCGTATGGTTATTTTCACCGTAGTTTTTTTTCCGTGTTGGGTGTTCGGTGAACACCTTCCCGCACCATTAAATCGAAGCAAATCGGCAGCTCTGGTATATTGTATGGTTTTTGGTGCGGTTAAAAGAAACAGCACGAGAACGCGGTTATGATTAATCACGATAAAAAATTGTCAATCACTAACTGGTTTACAGCGATACAGTGATGAATAACGGCCGCAACGCAACGTACCGCTAACCCAATAATTCTGTCAAGGTAGACTTGATTTTTGACGTCTGCCTGATTTGGATTCATGTTCCTGCCATGCAAACACTCGCATCGAAAGAAAGCTGGAGGCTAGAGGCAGCTTGTAAACAATTAACTACAAGGAAACTTTATTTGGTGACCGGTACGGTTACGGTTCAGTTACTTGGTGACTGTATAATAAGCTCGATTACACTATGCAACAGCCATTTTGTCCACGGGTTGAGACCTATTTTTTCTGACTCCTAGTGACCAAAGAAGTCAGAAAATGGCCATGAAAGTGCCGGGAAAATGTGTATGCGCCCAGGACGCCGCCATTTTGAAAAATCAGAAATTCAGCTGACTTTCCGTCGGTTTTTTGAGGCTAGCGTCCTTAATTTTTACTCAAATTAAAAAAATGTGGATATAAAATGAAAGAACATAAAATTTCCTACAAGATGAGTCACCTTGATTTGTTTTTTGATCAGCAAAAATATACAAAAACTGAGGTTTTTTAAATTATTTTTTTTTAAAAATCGAACATTTTACGATTTTTTGGATGAATTTTAGCTCATGCCGTCAAAAATAGAAATCATAGAAAAAAACAGATTGATGCATTGAAAAGAGCGTTAAAGTGGCTACAAGATGATGTACTACAAAAGTTTTTTGTGATTATTTTTTGCCACTTTTTAGCCATTAAAATGATTTTCCCCAAAATTCAGTTTTCTCCCTCTATGCTCCCTAATATACTAACGGTATCGTTCCATAACGTCGATTTGGTTCCTCTCATGCACCCTCGCACCAAAATAATCCGTTTCCCATCAAAAGTGACCGTAAATAATGGCGAAAATCGAGTTGAGAACGAGTTCTCTCTTTTATTCGTCACGAATTTCACCATGGGCGGCGCGTGGGGTCGAAAAAGGGAGGGCTAATTTTTTTTTTTTTTTTTTTTTTTTTTTTTTTTTTTTAAGTGTTACCCCCATATCCTCAAAAAAGTGTGGGGGGAGGCTATAGCCCCAATAGCCCCATACACCCGCCGCCTTGCTCACACTTTGATGTAATGAAAAAAGACATATTTATTTTTTAAGATTTTGTTTACTTTTGCTCAATTGTAATTTGATGTTCAGAAATTCTCAACCTCATTTGGTGGCCCTGAGGAAGGAACTTTTTGACAACACATATTCAAATTTTTATAAGATGCTTTAGTGAATTTGAAGCCTTGACTTGTACAGCAGGCTGAAGTCAAGCATCATTATGCGTGGCTTTTATACAAGTAACTGCCAAGTGCCAGGTCTAAATTTTAAGAAGGACAGGGAAGGACACTGCATGTGCATAAGTAACGACAGTCAATGCAACGGCTCTTTTCAGAGCCACCTGAAACGGCTAAAAATTGGCGCGCCACTTTTTCAAATTCTCTTTACTCTCTCATTTTTAGAACAGTATGGACTCAGAAATCTCATCACTCTCCCAAATGTAACCGCACTGGTATATACTGATACCCAATCCGATTAAAAACCGTTTTTCTCAGGGCCACCACTTATTTTATTGTTCTCAGCACATCATTGATCCCATCCGCTCTATCCAGAGCAACTAATAACATTCATTTTTCTGAAACCAATATTGTTTTCCATTAATAATGGCTGAGAGTGAAATAAAACTTCAAAAAATATCTGCCTTTAGCAGATGATTTTTTTTTTTTTTTTTAAGCATGGGATATTTGAGAGGAACTGAATGGATGCGTAGACACATTTAATGTAAATAAGGGAATCAAACGTGATGAGTCAAGCTTTTTCCACCATTATTCACGGTCACTTTTGATGGGAAACGGATTATTTTGGTGCGAGGGTGCATGAGAGGAACCAAATCGACGTTATGGAACGATACCGTTAGTATATTAGGGAGCATAGAGGGAGAAAACTGAATTTCGGGGAAAATCATTTTAATGGCTAAAAAGTGGCAAAAAATAATCACAAAAACTTTTGTAGTACATCATCTTGTAGCCACTTTAACGCTCTTTTCAATGCATCAATCTGTTTTTTTCTATGATTTCTATTTTTGACGGCATGAGCTAAAATTCATCCAAAAAATCGTCAAATTTTCGATTTTTAAAAAAAAATAATTTAAAAAACCTCAGTTTTTGTATATTTTTGCTGATCAAAAAACAAATCAAGGTGACTCATCTTGTAGGAAATTTTATGTTCTTTCATTTTATATCCACATTTTTTTAATTTGAGTAAAAATTAAGGACGCTAGCCTCAAAAAACCGACGGAAAGTCAGCTGAATTTCTGATTTTTCAAAATGGCGGCGTCCTGGGCGCATACACATTTTCCCGGCACTTTCATGGCCATTTTCTGACTTCTTTGGTCACTAGGAGTCAGAAAAAATAGGTCTCAACCCGTGGACAAACCAAAAGTTAAATTTTGTTGCATAGTGTTATGTGTGTAATATTGTTGTCCGTCATGTTTTGCAGGTAATTTTAACAAAGTTGAATATCATTCCGTGCCATATTAATCGTAGAAAAATACAAATATAACTTATACATACAGATATGGCACAAGCTATCTCGCCCGTGTTAAGTGAGAAATAAATACCTAAAACAACGGCCGAGATACAACCGGGCATACAGAGATCATAATGATTTCAGAATTTTGGCTCAAAAAGATTACTTTTCCACTTTTCCTGTGTTTGTTTACAGAACTAGAACAAACATGGAACAGTAAACAGAGGAACAGCTAGTTTTGTAACAGACAAACATGGAAAATGTAATCTTTTCTCTATAATCTTCATGATCCCATCTATGTTTGTCCGGTTGTATCACGGCCGGAGTCAACTTAACAAAATTCGGGTCTATGCCGTATCTGTATGTATAAGCAATCACTGAAAATACGAGTAGATAATATGGTACAAATTATTTTTTTCGATTCACAGATTTTCTTGACTAGGTCACGAAATAAGAGCTAAATGGAAATGCAGAGCTTCTTCACCGACGATTCCACCGGTCGAGAAAAGATTACACGGTTCTATTCAGTGAATGACAGTAATGCACGAAAATTCTGTAACTTTTTTCAACCGGCGAGGAGTCGTTGATGACTTTAAAAACTTGAGGACATTAGAATAATGTAACAGCAATTGTACCGATTGAGAAAATATTACAGATCGGAGTACATTCGTGCAATCCAGTCATACACTGAACTGAACTGTATAGTGTATAGTCTTTTCTCGACCGGTGGCGAATCATCGGTGAATTGAAAAATACCACTGGTTATATACGCAAAACGGCAGCTCTGAATAAATGTGCGCCTTATTTAATTCACTACCGAGATAGCGTCGGTTTGTTTGTCACCAGTTTTCGCCAAAAATTATCATAATTAAATAGATAGCAAATGTTCATTTTGATATGTAGTTGATGAGTGAACTGATGACTGTTGATTATTTTTGGTGAAGGAACCACAAGTTTGCCTCAAGAATCTTGTTGTGCACTCCGTCTAAATGTATGATACAATGACTTTGGTATTAATAAACCTTAGGTTCCACGAAACGAGAGCGAAAGGAATTTGTTGCGGGCAGAGAAAGCACGTGGCGAGCAAAGCTGAGATGGCGAAGGTAAAAGGAGGGGAATTGAAGGGGGAGGGGAAGGGTGAAAAAGCTCGCGAAAGATGGGAGGGGCTGTTTTAGGGCAAACGGCTCCACGTCAATTTTCGGGAGCAAGGTCGAAGGAAGGAGAAGGAAATCTTCGGGAACATCATAGCGGAAAAATCTTGTTTTAATTTGAGAAATTGAGAGGTATAAAGCACAATAGGAGCTTTTCACAGGGCGGGGGAGGGGGAGGGGGAGAGGGGAGAGAAAAATAGAGAAACACAAAAGGAAGTCCCAAAAGAAGTCTGGGTCCGTCGATTCAACCGCGACGAACGATATTTCTCATTCGAAAATAATTTCACCAAAAGAGAAAAAGAGAATGAGTGTGGGAGAAAGAGAGAGAGAGAGAGAGAGAGAGAGAGAGGGGGGGGAGAGAGAGAGAGGGGGGGGTACGCGGGAGCGATAGAAAGGAAGAGAGAGTGAGTAGGAGAGAGGGAGGGAGAGAGGGAAAGAGAGAGAGCGGGAAAGAGATGGGGAGAAGAGAAAGGGAGAGGAGAGGAGGGAGAGGGAGAGAGAGAGAGAGGGTACGAGGGAGCGATAGAAAGGAAGAGAGAGTGAGTAGGAGAGAGGGAGGGAGAGAGAGAGAGAGAGCGGGAAAGATATGGGGAGAAGAGAAAGGGAGAGGAGAGGAGGGAGAGGGAGAGAGAGAGAAAGAGAGAGAGAGAGGGGGGAGAGAGAGACAGAGAGAGGGTACGAGGGAGCGATAGAAAGGAAGAGAGAGTGAGTAGGAGAGAGGGAGGGAGAGAGGGAAAGAGAGAGAGCGGGAAAGAGATGGGGAGAAGAGAAAGGGAGAGGAGAGGAGGGAGAGGGAGAGAGAGAGAGAGAGAGAGAGAGAGAGAGAGAGAGAGAGAGGGTACGAGGGAGCGATAGAAAGGAAGAGAGAAAGAGTAGGAGAGAGGGAGGGAGAGAGAGAGAGCGGGAAAGATATGGGGAGAAGAGAAAGGGAGAGGAGAGGAGGGAGAGGGAGAGAGAGAGTGAAAGAGAGAGAGAGAGGGGGGAGAGGGAGACAGAGAGAGGGTACGAGGGAGCGAAAGAAAGGAAGAGAGAGTGAGTAGAAGAGAGGGAAAGAGAGAGAGGGAAAGAGAGAGAGAGAGAGAGAGAGCGGCAAAGAGATGAGGAGAAGAGAAAGTGAGAGGCGAGGAGGGAGAGGGAGAGAGAGAAAGAGAGAGAGAGAGGGGGGAGAGGGAGAGAGAGAGAGGGTAGGTGGGAGCGATATAAAGAATGAGAGAGAGTGAGTGAGTGAGTGAGTGAGTGAGTGAGAGATAGAGAGAGAGTGGGAGAGAGAGGGTAGGTGGGAGCGATAGAAAGAAAGAGAGAGACGGAGAGAGAGAGAGAGAGAAAGGAAAGGCGAGTGAATTAAAATGGGATTTCGAGTGATGAAAGAATAGGGAATGTGGCAGGCAGAGACAGGAATCGAGAGGGATCTGGTGGGCGATCGGGGGGAGGGGGGGGAGCTTTGGTGAAAAGAGATGACAAAAATCAAAGAAAATGAACGAGAGCCAAATATCGAACACGTCGGGCGGGAGAAAAATATTAAAAACTATTTCAGATAAAAGTGATAAAACACAGGATCCCGGCAGTTTGTCGTTGTCTACGAGCCAATTGCAGCGTGATAAATTGACGGTGCGCCTTGACTGCCCTCGCCCGCCCTGCCTCGCGACTCGCGGACTGCACTGCGCGCTCCACCGCGGCTGCCTGACTCGTAGGAGTAGGGGTCGGTCGTGCTAGCTATTAAAAAGCGAAAACGAAGCTGGAAGGAATGGGGGGCGGGGGGGGCTCTGGATTGATTTAGGAGCCGTTGAACCTTTGAATTCTGAACGGGGGCCTGAGCGAAAGCCGGGGTACAAGTTAATAATACAAGGGAGTCGGAGACCTTTTGTTCAATCATCCTCCTACAGCTAAGTCCTAACTCCAGCCTCCAGTTCTCATGAAGGCTGTGATACAGTAAAGCTCACACTTTATCCGATAAACCAGGTCTACGCGTATCGGGCCTTAGCCGTTTGCAGACCACTATCTGACAAAATTTTTTTCAGCTTTATCCCTCTGTTTATTTTTTATTTTTTTTTTAGGCGAGAACGCATGTTTTGAAGCTTTTGGAAAGAACTTTTTTTTTGATAATTTAATGGCGATTCGACCGATTAAAAAAAGATTACACATGCGAGTATTTTCGAGCATTTAGTCATAAGTTGAGGTGAACTTTATAATATTTTTTTGATCAATAAGTTAAAATGTCGTTGATTCCTCCGGCCATACCAGTAGCGGCCCGTGAGAGTTGGCAACCATGCATTTTTCCCACTTAAACTTAGGTAAAAAATCGATTCAAGCGGAGGCTGGCAGCCTTCTCGAGTTTCGATTGTTTCCCATGTATTTAAATGGGATAAAAACACTGTTGCCAAATCGCACGAGCCGCCACTGGGCCATACAACTGAGCCTCTTTGTATCAACCACCAAACCGATTTTGAGGTTAAGTTCTTTTACTGAGTCACACAGCACTCCACTCAAGACGTCGTCTAGAGGTTAGACTTCTGGAACTTCCCAGGATTGGTGTACCAGTGCAGAAACGATAATAGATGGCAATGTTTTCAGTGACTAAATAGATATACCACAGCACAACAGTCTGCATAATCTTTTCTGCGCCGGTGGCGGGGCACCGTTTCTGGGAATTCCGGAGCTCTACCTAAAGCTGTCTCTCCACCTGCGAATTTAAAAGCGCGAATTGACTGCTTGAGCCAATGGGTTCCTTTGTTGTCGATACATTGGAGTCGACCTATCGACTTCAAGGCAGCTCATTGGCTCAATCAGTTTATTCACGCTTTTAAATTCGCGGGTGGAGAGACACCTTAACACACCAATCTATACAATCATACAATATACATGCGATAAAGCGGCAAGCAGAGAGCTACAAAAGAGATGGATGGGGAAACAGATAAACGTTGCAGGCGGTTCGAAGCCAATTCTGTGTATACATTTGCTCGGCGTTCTGTATGTAAGTACATATATCGTAGCTCGCGGCAGAAGCACTTTCTCAATGCTCTTCCAAACTCGCGCGAGTTAAAACGCAGGACGCACTATGGTCTGAGATCGAACAATAAAGAGGCGAAGAATCAGAGAAAAAATTCATCAAAAATCGTCGATTTCGATTTTAAGCTTAATTTAAAACTTTCAAGCGACATTCCTAGGATTAAGTTACTTAAATAAAGTGTTCTCTGAGTTTAACAGTTGTTTTGAAAGTAAATAAATGATAATGAAGCTCTCGCTAACTTTTACTATAAGCGATTGATCAGTAAATTCTTTCCTGAAATTTAGCGAAAAATATGATGAGCACCGTAAAAAACCACAAACTTTAAGCAAAGCCTCTTATGATGACTTTAATGTTAAAGGCTTAATGGCAGAGCCACGCAGGTACCTAGGGAGATTCCTATCTAATTTGATGCTTTCCTCTGTGTGTTTCCGTTAAGAGAGCGAAGAATTAGACAAGAGTCCTCCCGAACACCTGCGACCTGCGTGGCTCTGCCGTTGTAATTGTGAAATTCGTCCGTTGCGGCGCATGACCGCTAAACGGCCGCGCGCCTTTTTCGCTCTGGCCGCTTCCCTTTTTCGCTCTGGCCGCTTCACTGCAATTCATGGCTATCTAACATGGGCAAAAAGGTGATGTTGCCAAAACCCAGCTTGTGGCCCCTCTATCGACTCAGCTAGACAAATGAAGTCGATCGCCCTCAAGGGTTTTTATATCTTTTGAAACTGGGACCGCTTGACTGGCAAATCATGGCTTTGTAACCTGGGCGAAAAGGTGATGTCGCCAAAACCCAGCTTGTGGGCCCTCTATCGACTCAGCTAGACAAATGAAGTCAATCGCCCTAAAGGGTTTTTATATCTTTTGAAACTGGGACCGCTTGACTGGCAAATCATGGCTTTGTAACCTGGGCAAAAAGATGATGTCGCCAAAACCTAGCTGGTGATCCTTCCAGTGGCAGATCCAGAAAATTTTTCCAGGGGGGGAACGCCTGTGAAATTTTGAAATACTTATGAAGCGTCGGCGACAACAATTTCGGGCTATTTTCCATTGAAAAATGGCAAAATTTGAGGCTTCTGGGGGGGGGGAGGATGGGCACGTGCCCCTGTGCTTTCCCCCGGGGATCCGCCACTGGACCCCTCTATTGATTCAGTGTCTACCGACCCTTAGCTTAGTCACACTTTTCCACTTTTCTCCACGCTTTTCACGCATCGTCATACTTTTTCACACTTCTCCACTTTTCTCCTCACTTCTTCACGCTTAAAGTTTTGGACAACAAATTGGAACAATTAGATCATTGGATCTCTCTTTTTTTTTAAATGTATAGGTAGAAAGAGGATGGAAGGAGGGAGTTATATTCTATTACTGTCTATCTTTGTCTAACATACGTGTTTCAGTGGTGAAAAGAGAAAGATAGAAACTTTCTCGTTGCTTTACTGAATTAGATTGTTGAATTTGGTTTTCAAACAGCTAGTACATTGGAAGGTTGATTCTTGCAGATTTGGTCGCGAGAAACACGGAGCGATCCAGTGGCATGGCGACTTGTGCAATTTGGCAAAAATGTTTGCCCTCCATTCGAATGTATGTACAACAATCGACTGTTTTACATAAAATCAAAAGGAGGTAACAAATTGTTGCCAAATTTTAAGAGCAACCACTGGTGAGACCAACAGTTCTACAATAAGTTCTACGTTGCTTAGTAAGCTGGAATGACGGCACTTGATTCTCTGTAAGTGCTGGTCTTTTCTTTGGGGAACGTACGTGGTGCATACACACACGGCCGGTGGACCGGTGGACGGTGGTCCATCTGAACTTTGAGCCAAGTTTTTTCCTATGCGAGCAGAAAGTTCCGAACTTTTTATTCATCAATCTCAGCTTTGTTTCCGCAACATTTAACAACAGAATTGACAATCCATTTGCCTACAGCAAAAGCTAGGCCTGAGCTATGTTCGATACATCGACGCTTGTTCGATGTTTAAGGGACATCGAATGCGGTTCGATGTCTCATGAGATGTATCGAAACATCGATTTACATCGAAACATCGATTAACATTGAAACATCGATTCACATCAAAACATTACAACTTCGATCCAGATCGAAAAATCGATTCATATCGATTTTTCCGACCAAAGGGTCGTGTTGGCCACTGTTCCAATCGATCTTTAAAACAAAAATCAAGAAATATAACAGTTTTTTGTTGACGTTTTGGTATTTTTGATGTAAATTTATGCTTACATGCAGATCAATTTTTCGATGCATATCGATGTTTCGATGTTTTTAAGTAAGTTAACGATTCGATACCTATCGATGTTTGGATGTGGATCGATGTTTCGATATTTGTCGATTTTTCGATGTTTCGATACATCGCTCCGATGTTGGAAATCGGCATCGAAGTGACTTCGATGGACCAAACGAGACATCGCACAGGCCTAAGCAAAACCTGTCAAGAGCTTCATTACAAAATAAAAATTCTATATTTATTTATTCTCTGAAATATCTTCCAATTTTCCGTTTGTGCGTCGCACTTCGGCGCCGGCGCGACTTCACACTGTATAAGATCAGTAACCCCCCCCCCCCACCCCCCCCCTCCTCCCCGGCTCCGGGCTCCCGCTGGTGCGAGCTTTTAAGCCTCGAGTCAACAACTTTTCGCAATTACTCTCGGCGCATCTTTAGCTTCAGAGCTTTTCACATCGGCCCTCGGCGCGTTATCCTCGTTTTTTTACGGCCCTTTTTATGATTTTCCCTCGCTTTCCTCTCTCACTTGTCTCACTTGATTCGTCACCATCTCTTTAAGTTTTTATCACTTACTATTATCGTATAGTACCTTTATGTTTTGCCAAAGGAAATTGGAAAGTTTTTTTTTTTATTATTATTATTTTTTTTTTTTTTTTATTATTATATTTATTTATTTATTCTTTTTTGCGCGCATGAGTGCAAATTTAGGATGTAGCGAACTTTCGCAGGATTTTTAGAGTTAGAGGAAAACCCGGCACGAATTAAATCCTCAAACATTTTTTTTATGTCCATGTATTTAATCATTTCTCTCCATGTTTCCAGTTTATATTTTACTTGCCAGTTTGAGTGTCTCATCTCCATAACTGGCTAATTCTACTTCGCATTATAGTCTGTGATCGTCAAAAATGGCCGAAAATCAGAAAGTCTCTGAGTAATTCATCCCTTATAACTTTCAAGACCAAATTTATTCGCAGAGAACGCATTGGAAAAGAAATTGAAACCTAAAAATGTTACTGTAAAGTCTTAAATTAGGGTCAAAAGGTCGGAAACCAAGGCTATAGATTAAAGAGGTATGCCCATCTGACTTCACGCCACAAAGTCAGTAGCGCGCAGTTCAAAATCCAGATCCAAGATGGCCGGAAAAAGCAGAAAACATTGTATACTCTTTCCAGAAAACATTGGGCTCCGTCTCTACAAAAGCAGGGAATAGTCCGATGTTTTCGGGAAAGAGTATACAATGTTTTCTGCTTTTTCTGGCCATCTTGGATCTGGATTTTGAACTGCGCGCTACTGACTTTGTGGCGCGAAGTCAGATGAGCATACCTCTTTAATCTATAACCTTGGTCGGAAACAATGTTTTTTGGTCCGATTTTTTTCACTGATTTTTTTGCCACTTCTTTTCGATCTTAGACTCTAGTGCTACGGACAAAAATCTTGGTGGCGAACCGCGCGAGGTGCAGCGCGGCGCCTGTGCCTACAAAGCGTTGCCAGGTTTGGCGGGAAAAGAATTCTCATTTAAATCAATTTAATTTGGTTGTTTTTTTGTTCTCGTTTTTGTTATGTTTTGTTTTTTGGGCCGAAATCAACTACTTCACTATTATTACCTTTTTTTTTTTTTTTTTTTTTTTTTTTTTTTTTTTAAATACACACACCCCTAGGATGTCACCGTTACATACAATGAGGCTATTACACGGAGAAAAATTGCTGGTTGAAATTGCGGAACGTATTATTAATAATGGGGTTAAAAGAAATTCCTTTTAAAATTATAAGAATTCGTATTGATCCAACGATTCTTTCTTGCAATTCTTCTAAATCATCAGAACGTTCAATTGGACCAATGATAATTCTCGTTGAATCAAAAGGAATATTTCTTATTTTAAAACGAATTTCTTTCTACCCCAATTTCTTAATGCGTTCCGTAATTGCAATCAGAAATTTTTCTCCGTGTACGAGGCTCTGAATTTTGGTGTTTTTTAGCAAGCAAATAAAAAAAATATTCGATGAGCTAAAAACAAAGATGCGTTTGATTTTTGAGCCTAGAGCCTAGAACCTAGAATTCGAATCTAGAATTATTCACTGTCAAAATTTTGGTTTGATAGAACTTTCGTCGTTGCAATGTTTTAACAAATTAGAAGGACTGCCCCATGGTTCAGTCCGAAACGTGAAAAATGTCAGACGACTCCTTAGATCTAGGCCACCTACAATGCTTAAATGCAACAAGATAAGTGTGACTGCGGGTATTGCGGGTAGTCTAAATTCAGGAGTCGCATAAATACATTCTTTCTGTCCCAAACTGCAGAATAATGTTGGCGGCTCTTGAACAAGCCATTGTATTTCCTCCCCTTATTTTCCGAATGTAACTTATATGCAAAAGTATCGATTACTTGGCAGATCAAATGAACTCTCAAAAAATCGAGATGTCTGAGAAATCGAGAAAAAATTTAATGTCTGATTTTTGGTCCCTTTTAGACCATCTCAGACCATAGTGCGTTGCACAGTGAATCGAAAACTGAAATTTCCCGGAAAGAATTTCACGAATAAAAATCAAGATTATATGAACAATAAAGAGCAAACTAATTTGGGAATGAATAAAACAATTCATTTGAAAGCTTAAAATGAGTCAAATAAATTGGTTTTTGCAAGGATATATCAAGACTTAAATGTTTTTCATGAAAAAAAAAACTTTTCGTGTTCGACGAAACTTAAGTTTCGATCCAGTGTGCGGGGGGACGCGGACCGAAGATTACAATGATTATTAGTTGTTTATTGTTTGAAGGTACTCATTGATGACTTGATGACTGTTGACTCACTCACCCCCCCCCCCCCCCTCATCAGACATCAGACCACGGCAACATCGCTCTGACCTACCGATTGAATTCGGACGCGCACCAATCAACGCGCACCGCTTACAGCTCACTAAATTGCATCATCAAATTCATCACTCATCTTTCTTCATCTCTGAACTCTTGACTCCGACTCACAACTCATCTTATGGAGCAGTGTTGCCAGATGAAGCCAGTAGTGGCACGTGAAATCTGGCGACGTTGAATTTGGTCCATTTAAAGCCATGATAAAGGTCGAAATATTGTGATTGCACACTATGGTATCGATATTTTACACGGGATTCAATGGACGAAATGACTCTGCGCTCGTACTTCACACACTACTCATCCTACAGAAATATCAACATTAAGCTCGATTCTGAGAGTGAATTTTGTGATTTTATAGTGTACTCATCGTCATTTTTACAGGTTTTTTTGCAAGAATCAACTCTTCAATCCCGTGTAGTAAAAGTTCGCGAGAGCCCTATTACCATGATTTACTTAGATGTAGAGGGCCAAGTTTCGAGACAAAATACCTTGAATATCTCTGCGTCATTGCAATACTTTCTCTATTTCTAATTCTGTGAGCTGTGAGAAAGTAAAAACAAAAACAAAAAAAGGCGCGCAATTTAAATGCACCGAACGAAATAGCGGACTTCTCTCCAACAGGCAAAGCGAAATGAGGGGTCGATGAGAGAAAAGGTCGTGGTTGGGGGGTGGGGGGAGGTAGAAGTTGAGGGCGGGGGGTTTCAGAGCTTGAATGCCGTAACCTCCCGCCTTGCCAGAACGGTGGAACAAGCGACCCTTGTAAAGCAACAGAGAGAGCCAGATATTAATTTCTCTCGCCCGCGCTCGCGCCAATAAGCAGCGCTGAAGCAATTCGAGAATTTCAGGAATGACGGTAATAAACAAATAGCGCTTTCGCTTCCTTTCTATCCTTTCTCTCCAGACGAGATGCGAGGAGCGCGGAAGGAAATAAACGCGCAAGAGTCGTCGAACTGAACCAGTCGATGCTGACCGCTCTTATTACGCGTGTTGGCGTTTCGGTTTCAGGGTGAAGAGATTCAGAGCTACCACACACACACAGTGCGCTCTGTATTGATCCAGAGTTGTTCCTGCGTATACCTTCCTATGCATTAATCCTTTTCACAGCTATTTGACCCGAGTTTGAAATTCTGAGGAACCTTTCCTGTTTCTTTTTTTTTTCATAATGATTTTATACATATTTTCAGTGAACAAAAGTAAAAAAAAAAAAAAAAAAAAAAAAACAAAAAACAAAAAAAAAACATCGTATTCAACCTTATAAGCTTAATTTTAAACTTTCCGCAGCGATATTTTTAAGTTTTAAGTACATGTTTAAAAAAAGTTTTTAATAATGTGAAATAGTCTTGGAAGCTTAGTCATTTCAGGTCTTGCCCGTGGGGAGGGGGGGATGTCTGATGACCCAAAGAGAAATATCAATTTTTTAAGAAGAGTAGGCTTGAGAAACTGTAGAGTGGAGACTGACTATACAAGCCGACAGAGCAGCGGGGACATTTTGAGAGCCCTGCGCCTTGTCATCGATTTAAAGCCCACAAAAAAGACAGGTCTGCTCGTAAGTTTGTTTTCCCATTTAAAATTACATTGGCGGTGCCCCGGAAGGGCAGAGGGGGCGTTTTGAGAGCCCTGCGCCTTGTCAACGATTCAAAGCCCACAAAAAAGACAGGACTGCTCGTAAGTCTGTTTTCCCATTTAAAATTACATTGGCGGTGTTCCGGAAGAGCAGAGGGGGCGTTTTGAGAGCCCTGCGCCTTGTCATCGATTTAAAGCCCACAAAAAAGACGGGTCTGCTCATAAGTATGTTTTCCCATTTAAAATTACATTGGCGGTTCCCCGGAAGAGCAGAGGGGGCGTTTCGAGAGCCCTGCGCCTTGTCAGCGATTCAAAGCCCACAAAAAAGACAGGTCTGCTCGTAAGTCTGTTTTCCCATTTAAAATTACATTGGCGGTGTTCCGGAAGAGCAGAGGGGGCGTTTTGAGAGCCCTGCGCCTTGTCAACGATTCAAAGCCCACAAAAAAGACAGGTCTGCTCGTAAGTCTGTTTTCCCATTTAAAATTACATTGGCGGTGCCCCGGAAGAGCAAATGGGGCGTTTCGAGAGCCCTACGCCTTGTCAGCGATTCAAAGCCCACAAAAAGACAGGTCTGCTCGTAAGGCTGTTTTACCATTTAAAATTACATTGGCGGTGCCCCGGAAGAGCAGATGGGGCGTTTCGAGAGCCCTGCGCCTTATCAGCGATTCGAAGCCCACAAAAAAGACAGGTCTGCTCATAAGTATGTTTTCCCGTTTAAAATTACATTGGCGGTGTTCCGGAAGAGCAGAGGGGACGTTTTGAGAGCCCTCCACCTTGTCAGCGATTAAAAGCTTACCAAAAAGACAGGTCTGCTCGTAAGTCTGTTTTCCCATTTAAAATTACATTGGCGGTGCCCCCGGGAAAAGCAAATGGGGCGTTTCGAGAGCCCTGCGCCTTATCAGAGATTCAAAACCCACAAAAAAGACAGGTCTGCTCGTAAGTCTGTTTTCCCATTTAAAATTACATTGGCGGTGCCCCGGAAGAGCAAATGGGGCGTTTCGAGAGCCCTACGCCTTGTCAGCGATTCAAAGCCCACAAAAAGACAGGTCTGCTCGTAAGGCTGTTTTACCATTTAAAATTACATTGGCGGTGCCCCGGAAGAGCAGATGGGGCGTTTCGAGAGCCCTGCGCCTTATCAGCGATTCAAAGCCCACAAAAAAGACAGGTCTGCTCGAAAGTCTGTTTTCCCGTTTAAAATTACATTGGCGGTGTTCCGGAAGAGCAGAGGGGACGTTTTGAGAGCCCTCCACCTTGTCAGCGATTAAAAGCCCACCAAAAAGACGGGTCTGCTCGTAAGTCTGTTTTCCCATTTAAAATTACATTGGCGGTGCCCCGAGAGAGCAGAGGGGACGTTTTGAGAGCCCTCCACCTTGTCAGCGATTAAAAGCCCACCAAAAAGACGGGTCTGCTCGTAAGTCTGTTTTCCCATTTAAAATTACATTGGCGGTGCCCCGGAAGAGCAGAGGGGACGTTTTGAGAGCCCTCACCTTGTCAGCGATTAAAAGCCCACCAAAAAGACAGGTCTGCTCGTAAGTCTGTTTTCCCATTTAAAATTACATTGGCGGTGCCTCGGAAGAGCAGAGGGGCGTTTTGAGAGCCCTGCGCCTTGTCAGCTTTAAAAGCCCACCAAAAAGGGCAGGTCTGCTCGTAAGTATGTTTTCCCATTTAAAATTACATGGCGGTGTTCCGGAAGAGCAGAGGGGGCGTTTTGAGAGCCCTGCGCCTTGTCATCGATTTAAAGCCCACAAAAAAGACAGGTCTGCTCATAAGTATGTTTTCCCATTTAAAATTACATGGGCGGTGCCCCGGAAGAGCAGAGGGGCGTTTCGAGAGCCCTGCGCCTTGTCAACGATTCAAAGCCCACAAAAAAGACAGGTCTGCTCGTAAGTCTGTTTTCCCATTTAAAATTACATTAGCGGTGCCCCGGAAGAGCAGAGGGGACGTTTTGAGAGCCCTCCCCTTGTCAGCGATTAAAAGCCCACAAAAAAGACAGGTCTGCTCATAAGTATTTTTTCCTATTTAAAATTACATTGGCGGTCCCCCGGAAGAGTAGAGGGGGCGTTTCGAGACCCCTGCGCCCTGTCAGCGATTCAAAGCCCACAAAAAAGACAGGTCTGCTCATAAGTATGTTTTCCCATTTAAAATTACATTGGCGGTGCCCCGGAAGAGCAGGGGGGCGTTTCGAGAGCCCTGCCCCTTGTAAGTGTTTAAAAGTCTACCAAAGAGACAGGTTTGCTTGTAAGTCTGTTTTTCCTTTAATATTAAAGGAGCGGTGCCCCGGAAGAGCAAGTTGAGCCGGGTGACCCCCCACATCCCCAAGCACCTTACTCAATTTTGGGGGGGCCCCCCGAAACACATCTTCCCGCGGGGCCCTCAGAGGTGTAGCAACAGCCCTACTTCATTCATTCGTAAATAGCATACATGAGGAGGATTAGACTTTATTCATTGGTTCAGGCTCTATTACTTTTCCAAAGTTACCTGAGTTAGCTCCGTCCCGCTTGACATACATCCCCCTCCATGCGAATAGAGAGAAGAGAGGGGAGAGAGAGGAGAGAGAGGAGGAGAGAGAGGGGAGAGAGAGAGAGAGAGAGAGAGAGGGGAGGAGAGGAGAGAAAAAGGGAGGAAGAGGGGAGAGAGGGGAGAGAGAGAGAGAGAGGAGAGAGAGAGGAGAAGAGAGAGAGAGAGAGGGGGGGGGAGGAGGGAGAGATTCGATTTCAATCCCCGCTTAACCGTTGTCCCAAAGCGTCGCGTCGTGTGCCACTTGCTGCGTGCTGCGCCTTGAAGTGGGTGATTAAGGGCACAGAAGCTACCCAGAAGGCATGGGAAAGCGCATCTGAATAAATAAAGAGTCGGTTAGCGCTTCCGCCTTTAGCGGTTAGGCCGTGCCTTGCGCTCGGTCTTGATGATAACGGGCCAGTTTTTTCATTTTTTCCCCTCTATCTATTCGTCACCTCATTCAAAAAAACCCAAGACCAAGGAATAAAGTGTTTTAAAAAATATAATTTTATTCTCCGACCGGTCACGTAGTAGTCCAGGGTTTTCCGAAAGAGGGGCGCGAAAAATTAAAAAAGCTTCATATCAAGAGCGGATCGGGTTTCGAGAATCACTGGCGCAACCAGGATATCTTCTATTTTCTCATTTCCCATTTTAATGTATGAGTAGGAAAAGGACAGAAGGAGGGGGTTTCCCCCTTTTCCATCCCTTTTCTAAATACGTTTTTTAATGGAGAAAAGAGAGAGATGAAGAAACTCTCGGGCGCTACTGCCGAGAATTTGAAGCAGTGGGGGGCAGCAAGATTTCGATTTCGCCGCCCTTTGAAGGAAAATTTTTTAAAAAAAAATATTTTTTTTCGCTTGCTCAGAGCTCATATCATTTGACCGTTATTTTAAAAATGCCCCTGTGGGTTTGACAAACCTATTTTAAAAATTTTAATACCCTTTAAAATTTTATTTTTTAGGAATTTATACGGATTTTTTTTTTTTTAAAAAAGGGATTGTTTTTGATGTTGTAGTATACATACAGTATACCTACATGGACCTGACATTTTTCACCCCATATAATGTCTGCACCGATGCGGTGCAACGGTGACTACGCAAACTCCACCAAAAGGGATCATCATGTATACAGGTGGCCAGTAGCGGTAGGCGAAACTTAAAAAGATACAATCTACAATAAATAACAAAAAATGTTTTTGTCGGCTTCTTTCAATCCGTGTAATAGGCTGCTGGCTGAGTCACTTTAAGAGAATGCAGTCACACACACACCCCCCCCCCCCATTCCCACGGAAATGACGAACACCATCGTAGTGACAATCGAATTTTAAACCGGACTCAATTGAAATTGTTTTGACGGTAACTTTTCCTTTTAATCTTCCGTTTTTTCCTTAAAATATGCTTTTACTCCCTCAATTCACCAGTCTACCTCACCCTCTCTGATTTCAGATAATCTGCATAGAATTTGCCGCTGAGTTTTGTTAACGTAAGTATTTAAGTGTCTTCATTGCGTCATTCTTATTTCAAGATAGATACATGTCGTCATAAGTATCTTAAAATGAGATTGACGCAGCGAAAATAGACAAATACTCGGACGTCACTAAAATTGAAAGGCAAATTTTAAGCTGATCATCTAAGCGCGTCTGGGGAAGTGATCGAAGGGGGGGGGAGGGCTATAAGACTGTATTCTAATGGAAATACAAAAATGTACAGAAGTCATCGTTCAAAAAATGTACAAAAAGTATTTGTTTTTATTATTATTATTATTTATTCGTTTGTTTTAATTTACAGTACTCATACAAATTAACAAGTACAAGACTTACACTACTATACATTTTCGTATGCCCGTGCGCCATTTATAACTTACACCTACAGTTTTAACTTTTGTTGCTATCTCGGCAACATATTATCTTTGTTGGAATAGCAAGTTTTAGTCAATTTATAGTTCTACTCTCATTGGGGGAGACTGTGTCTGAACAAGCAAATAAAAAGTATTTCTTTGAACTCAATGATTATATCTGCATTTTATGAATTGCGGATGTAGTGATGTCATTTTTGTTATAACTTCTTCAGTCCCTGGTGAAGGGGGGAAGACTAAATTTTACATTCAATTAAGTTAAGTGATGATGTCCACACTCCACAGCTCAGAAGGAAACCGCGGTGAATGTTTGCGTAAATCATCGCAAATGGCCCTCCGCACAGTAGTATTCGCGAAAGTTTCACCAAAATTGACAAAATCAACAATTGTAGCCCCGTCTCCATTTCAATGCGCATTTAATCGATTGCAAATAAAGTCGTCAATAGAACTACCGGCAGTGATGGGCAAACATTAACTTTTGAATAATCATGAATAATTAACTATAAAGTTATTCACGCTATTCTCTTATTATTCCTATTAGTAAAGCAAAGTTTTAGTAAGTCGAAGAATTGGGAAGGTTTGGGAGGATCCCCAGGTTTTGGGAGTATCAAAGTTTACATTTGTATATACCAATAGTAAGATATAGTTCGTTCGGTTAATTGTTTGAATTGCTGAAATTGTTTTGAAGCTAATAAGTCTTAAAAGATCCATATTGACCGAACGGGTTTTAATAACGGGATTTTTTAAGTTTTAAAAGAGCACACTAATTTTGCGGAATTCAACGTTATAATCAATGTGCCAGGTGCCATATTACAGTAGCAAAAGTACGCAAGAGACCCATCGTGTGAAATGAATCGTGTAGTTCGAAAACACGCCATCGTCATTTTTAAGGAAACTACAAAAACTGTGCAACGCTGGCGGAAAAGTCAATGCAGAAAAAATCTTTTCGGTGTTAAGGAAGAAGTACTAAAATACCTTGCTTATCACCAAAAAGATTTTTTTCTGCAATGACTTTTCCGCCCGAGCTGCACAGTTTTTGTAGTTTCCTTAAAAATGACGATGGCGTGTTTTCGAACTACACGATTCAAATAAGGTTATGAAAATTTGTTGAGTTTTCTAACAGGAATGTGGCAACTTCGAAGTGCAAAAGTAACTTTGTCACAAAGTTTCACTCACTCCCGGCGAACATCTGTGTACACATATATATGTAGGTATATATCCCCACAAAACTCAACATATCTTCGAAGCTTGCATCTGCAGTGCATCTAGGTTAGAATCTCCGGAACACTCGTTTCGGAACACACTGTTCAAACAAAATACTCAATACACGCGCACGCCGCATCGCTTTCTATCGAACGTACTTCCAAGCATATCAATGTATTTACATTCAAAGCCCCATTAATAGTATCAAAGTTCTATAAGTTCAAATTTGAAGAGTGGTTAAATGTCAATCTCGCTTTGACAAAGAGCTAGGCCCATCTTTCAAAGAGGGTATGATGCACAGTTTATTTTTCTATGTTATTACTTTCTCACTACTATAGCAAAGTTAGAAATAGAGAAAGTATTGCAATGGCACAAAGATTTTCAAGGTATTTTGTTTCGATATACTTGGCCCACTTCGACTAACAATAAGTAAATCATGATAATAACGAAATAATTGACTCTCGTCATGCCTAATACTATCCTATAGAATATTCATCCTTGAAGTTTCAATATTATTTAACCATATGAGGGAACTGTTTTTTTTTTTTTTTTTTTTTTTTTTTTAATTTTTAATATTTAGTTAGTTCTGGATGAAAAATGGTTGTTATTAAAATCAATGTGAAAATGGGTCACAAAACAGGAACATTTAAATATTTCAAAAATGGATATTTGGAACTGGATAAAAATACAAAAGGGGTTTGGGACTCTGGGGGTCTCCCCCAAAATATTAATGGGGGATCTGGGGGTCTCACCCAGATTAAATTTGATAAGAGAAAGTGTTCGTAGGGTATTCCCTACAGTTTATTAATTTTCAAAACTTCTAGTATAAGGCAGGAGGCTATAATCTAGAAAGGCAAAATTAACAACGTCTTCTTATGAATGGGGATCTTACTAACTATTGCTACATATGATTGAATAGGTAAGTATTGAGTAAAATCTAGCAAACATTTCGATGAGAATATTAAAAAATTATAAAATTTACTGACAGACTCACAAAACGATCTGAAAGTTTATGGTGTACTGGCGAAGCTACGCAGATACCATGGAAGATTCCTATCTAATTTGAGGTTTTCCTCTGTGTGTTTCCATAGGGAGAGTGACACATTAGACAGGAATCCCCCATGACTCCTGCGTAGCTCTGCCATTTCAGAGCAAAGATGAGGAAGCTATGCAAGTATCTTAGGGTATTCCAATCTAATTTATCTCTCTCGCCCTAGTAACACACAAAGAAAAGCTTTAAATTACATAGAAATCTCTCATTCGGACGCGACTCTGAATGTGATGTCATCCAAATGTCAATAGTTATTGTTGATTGTTGATTCCTTTGACTATGACAATCCGGAGCGGCGAGCGATGCATCGATATTGTATGTCCAGTTCGTGCATCGATGCACAGGATGATATGACGCAACAACGAACATGGAGTTGCGTCGCCAGATTTCAGGTACAAAACCCGTATATTTAACATTGATTTGTATGGGAAATAATTAAAATATGACCCTAAATCCTCCGTAAATTTGGCAACACTGGGATAGAGACGTGTCCAATTTCCTTCGACCAACTGTTGTAATCTGTAATCCAGGTCATCCAGTGCGCTGGAATCGGGTCCACACTCTATACCTATACAAGCCCCGTATGTTTGTATCGTATCATGAGACGTCTCGTTTTGCATATCCCATTCCCAATAGTACGCAACCCCCCCCCCCCTCTCTCGCCACCCCCTCTCCATCTCTTTTCTTTTAATGGTAAATACCGAGTGACCGCACGATGTATCGAATTTTAAAATCCGCTGGACGTTGTATCAGAAACAAAGCTCTGAATAAAATTACAAAGAGTGAACTAGCATTAAATTAGCCTTGCCTACATCCAAATCGATTACGTTGCACAGGAGCCACACAGGTGTGGGGCCCAGGCCCGTCCAGAGGCGACTCCTTTTTTTTCTTTTTCCTTTTTTTTTTCGGGGATACACCAAAACAAAACAATGACCATCTAAACCACACGTTGCGGTTGATGAGCAAAAATGTGAATGTTGCTCCCTATGTTATTCTGTTGACCGCCAAAAAAAAATTTAGCTACCATGCGATCGTGCTAAGATATAAATTAGAAGAAATTATTTAAACTCACCCTCGCACTGTTTTCGCACAGACTTTAGGGTGCAATTTATGAACGTTCCTTGAGCTCGTAACCTCCTAAAGTCAAGAATTGTCGGCATCATGAAACTGACATGAGCTCGGAGACTTAAAAATTAAAGAGCTTTTCAGTGGCGTAGCGTGCAATTTGGCAACGATGTAATGTGTCCATTTAACCTCTTATGGGCCAAGCCCGAGTAAACTCGTTTTTCTCTAGTCTATTTCACTTTGCTACTGTATTTAGCGATTCAGAATAAACGCGATTCTGGAGGTTGACACTTACAAGATAAGGTTTCGTTCGGGCGCCTTCAATTCTTGGTATAGGCAATTCCAACTCCCCCGAGTACGAACAGTTAACTACCTTCCCTACATTCACGGAAGTGGCGTTCTATTGATCAAACCTGAGCTCTGTAAAGGGTTAAATCCATTCAAAAGATCAAACTATTGGGTGTTCAGTGAACACCTTCGCATTCGACCTTTTACATAGGTTTAAATGAACACAATACAACGTTGCCAAATTGCACGCGACGCCACTGAAGCTATTAAAACTTGAGGAGTATCGTACCCAAGAAACGTTTCTGAATGAGGCTCTTTGCTAACTTTTGCTAAAAAAAAAAAAAAATAATTAATAAATTGATTAAAATAATTAATTAATTAATTAATTCTTAAATTATTAAATAATTAAATAATTAATTCTTGCGTAAAAACCAGCGAAAATGACGATGAGTACACTAAAACATTACAACATGCACTCACAGACTCAAAAAATGAGTTTAAATTTCAAGGCGTGACGGCAAAGCTACGCAGGTAAGTACCATGGGAGATTCCTATCTAGTTTGACGCTTTCTGCTGTGTCTTTCTTCAGAGTGAGAATGACAAATTAGACAAGAATCTCCCATGGCACCACCTGCTCAGCTCCGCAATTTAAGAGCAATGATGGCGGAGCTATGAAAGTATCAGATGAGATTCCTATCTAAGTTGTCTCTCTAACCATAGAAACACAGAAAAGGAAGCCTTATAAGGTGATTCCATGGCACGTGACCAAGGCGATCAATTTGTCGATCGATTAATGGTCATTTCCCGGACTCTGTGGAGTTTTTTTATTTGCAAACCCAGGATTGTCAGTACCTGGAGGTAGATCTAATAAAGATATTTGTTAAGTTTGGATGCTCGAATCCGGAAAATAAGGACGTAACTATGCGAATTCGCACAATCGCTATTCGATTTATCGTATCGCACAACGGATTCCGAATTCGGTTAGTTACGTCCTTATTTTCAGGATTCGAGCATCCAAATTTGACAGACATCTTTGTAAGATCTACCTCCAGGTGCTGACAATCGCCTGGTTTTACAAAAAAAAAAAAAAAAAAAAAAAAAAAAAAAAAAAAAAAAAAAAAAAACTCCACAGAGTCTTTTAAGTAGATTCCATGAATCTACTTATTGCGGAGGGTGCGATGTTGGATTTTTCGGGAAATTTTATCAAATGAGCACGTTTCATGGTCCCCTGAGTGAGAAAATACCACTCGTTGAAAATTGTGTATATATATATATATATATATATATATATATATATATATATATATATATATATATATATATATATATATATATTTATATGTATGTTTCAGCCAGTTTTACCGTTTTTATGTCCCACGATCCTGTTCGTAATTTTTGGTTTTTATTTTTGAAATTTGTCTCAACTATTCGTTGGGTTTAATTCTTGGATGAGTTCGAAGATGGTGTAAATCCGACAGTTAGTTTTCGCGTTATGGGCCGTGTTTGAGTCGTAAAATGTGTTTATGAGGTTTATTTTTAGGAGTGTTTGTTTTGAGTATTTTTTTTGGGAAAATTTATGTTGGCCGTTTTGTTACGCAACTTTTTTACTCGAGTCATTTTTTCGTGTTTTACGTTGTAAGCGAGTTATAGTGATGTGTTTTTCGGGTTTTTTGGCAGTGTTTTTATATGAAGAAATTGTTTTTTTGTATCGTAAATTTTAGTATATATCGTGGAGAATGTTTTTAGTTCATATGCTCTTTCCCTTGAATTTTCCTTGTGTTTTACGTGTTTTACGAGCTATTTAGTTTCTTATGGGATTTTACAAGTGAAAGACAAGGATGGTTTATTGGTATAATTGCTCTTTCTTTGTTTTACACGTACACTGTTGCTTAGGTACGTTATTTATTTATTTTCTTGTTTTATCAACTGCTCTTATACAGATTTATTTCTCATTAGCGTTACAAAGATTACACATTTTTCTATCTTGGTACTATAATCTTTTTCTTATGGGCATTTTTATATAAATTCGTTGAACAGCTGATAAAAAAAAAAATTAATAATCCAAAGAAAATCAAAACATAACCTATTTATTAAAATTTGTGAAAAACTTATAAAACCTAGCTTTTATTTCTCACTTGCATTGAAAAGATTACACATTTCTCTATTGGTAATATAATCTTTTTCACAGTAATATTTGAATTTTGAGCAGCTGATATAATAAAAAATAAAAAATCAACGAAAATTATAACCTATATTTAAATTTGTGAAAAAATGATTTAACCAAGCATGGAATCTACTTCGTCTTACCGGCCTGCCGGGAGGCATTTTTTTTTTTTTTTTTTTAACGCTTTATTGAAATTAAATGTTCTACAGATTTTTACAATAAAATAAACTGGTCAGCCCCACAATCGGGGCTATCGACCACAGCGACAATTTTTTTCAACCTGAAATGACCATTAATCGATCGACTAATGGATCTTCTTGGTCATGTGCCACGGAATCAACTTAAATTAGACAAGAATGTCTCATGGTACATACCTATACGCTCTACCATAACGCCTTAAACTTTAAAATCATTTTGCGAGTCTGTGCGTGAAATTTTGTAATTTATTATGTGTTCATCGTAATTTTCACTGGATCTGACTCAAGAATCGACTATTCAACAGTTGATACGTAGCAACAGTTATGAAGAGCCCCATTGCACCGTAAAATCTACACTTGTGTTGATTGGTATCAGTTAAGACGGGTCAAACAGCTTTGGTTGAATCTTGAAATTACTCACCTGAAACAAACAGAAAAAAATATGCAAATTAAATTATTGTTAAACATGTCTTTTGGAAGTATTTGGAAGTACAGACATTGATGTATAGCGTGCAATCTGGCAACGTTATTTTTGTCCATTTAAACACAGTAAAAATATCGAGCTCTTAGGATGCACACTGCGCAGTGAGCACCCGAGAGTTCGACCCATAACAAGGGTCAAAATGGGCAAAATGCAAAATTGCAAAATTCTACGCCACATGGTGTTATTTCGACAAATGATCGCTTGACTGACAAATCACCAATGTTTGTCACTGATTGTTAATGATCAATCAAATACATAATGGTTACTATACCGAATTATTTGAGAAGGTTCAACGATCAACAGATTTGACTTTTGAAGGTTAAGTCTTATGTAAAATGCCGAGAAAATTGCTGCGAACAAGATCCCATTGTGATCCTCCGTCTAATATTAACTATGATACTTGAAAATGTTGTTTTGTGACGTATTTTTTGAATGCATTGAAGCAGAGACATGATTAAAAAGAGATCAGGTCCTGGCAAAGCTGGTCACCAGAAATCACCTAAAATTGTTCCAGTTGTCACCTGAATGAGGTGATATCACCAAGAATCGTTGGTGATATCACATTTTTTAGGTGAAAATTGGAACAATTGATTCAGGTGATCTTTGGTGACCAGTTTTGCCGGGGGGGGGGGGCTTTAAAAAGTCGACCTGAATAACATGGTGAGGTATCCCTGAGAGCCCTTCATCGACTGAAATTGATGATTCAAAACAGAAAGTCATCACTTAATTGAACACTATAATATAATTTACAGAAACGCGGCTCTTGGGCTGAAAGCAGCACGAAGATAATTGATGACGAGGGTTTAGGGGGGGGGGGGGGGAGGACAAAACCAAAATACCGCAAGAACATTGATTTACACGATGGGATTGGGAGCTTGGATTGCTGGTGACGATTTGAGTGGGGGGGGGGGGGGGGGGGGGGGGTAGATTTGTAGAAGCGGGTGCAAGAGGCTGAATAGACTGCAAAAGGGAGAACAACAGAAGATCGGAAGAGCCATTGACAATACTCAACACTCAACAACGCCGCTGGGTGCTTGATGGAATGTAACGCGACAATCGCCACCGTTGCGTTAAGATGGAGGTTGAGCTGTCAGGGATAAGTCTTTTCGTTGAACACGGCTCCAAAAGAGTAGGGGATAAATGGTACTTGCACTCGACAGAGAATCGGTACGTAATTTTTGTATAAAAAAGCTCAATGGTGTAAACAGGGGGGGGGAGGGGGGGGCCATGGGTGTCATTTCAAGTTCGGTTTGGGGGGGCAAAAAATCTTATGACTTTTTTTTTTTTTTTTTTTTTTTTTTTTTTTTTTTTTTTTTTTTTGCTCATCATCCTTATAATTTTCGGCTTGGAGGGGCAAAAAATCGGATGACCTTCTTTTTTTTTTTTTTTTTTTTGCTCATCAATATAAGAGTCAAAGAGCCGTCTTTTGGGGGCAATAATCGGATGACCTTTTCTTTTTTGCTCATCAATATAATTCGTGCCAGTTTTTGAGCCTGACTTCAAATAATTGGGGGGGGGCAATTGCCCCCCCAGCCACCCCCTAAATGACGCCCATGAGGGGGGCACGCTGATGTCTTTTTTTGTTTTGTTTTGTTTTTTTTGCTTCTTATGCGTTTGATCCCTGAAAACTGTGCACATCTACGTCCCTGCTAACCCTATATCCTTTCTTCACTAACAATCTGGGCAAATTTTGAGAAAAAACACATTCTGTATACATTCGGTCCTAAAATTAACAGCTTTCTTCATACCTTCCATTGCTGAAGTTGACAATTTTTTTGTTTTGTTTTTTGTTTCTTTTACTTACACTCCATGACCCACAGTCAAAAGCTAGGTCTTCAGATGACGCCTTCCATGACGGTAAAAAATAGCGAGAAGCCATTTACGATTCAAACTAAGGTCCCTAGAGAATACCAGGTACTCGATTCCCCTTTCTCACTACAGGGAGAGGACCTACATTCCTCTGAGCCATTCAGAAGCGCGTGAAGGACCTCCGGGCGATGCCGAGTATTGCCTAGAGGAGCCGAACGGAGCTGCCGAGTCCCTGCTCTCTCCGCTCATCACGAGTGTCTAGGCCCCCTCTACCCTTCCCCACCTACAACTTTGTTAGAGGTTGTTTCAGAGGGCTGTTTAACTATGAAAAAATTGACTGGTATCTAAGATGCTTCTCAGAAATGAAGTTCTAAGGGTCTAGTTTAAGTTAAAAAAAAATATGTTTTAAACTTAGTCTCAGAAGATAGTTAAAAGTTCAGATGAAAAAGTTGGTTCCGCCCATTTAAATACACGTGAATTCAAACGTCCCGCCACGCAAAAGACCTGCACAATCTCAAGCGAGCGTACCTGGTATTCTCTAGGGACCTTAGTTCAAACAATCAATCTCCAAACTATTTCATATGTTCTCATTTATGATTTGTACGCTTCACTGCTGGTATATACTCATCTGCTGTCTGGGCCATACTCAGAACCGCAGTGATTAAAAAAAAAAAAAAAAAAAAAAAAAAAAAAAAAAAAAAAAAAAATTGTAAAAGATTTATTTCTCATGATTAAAACACTATTTCATCCCTTCGAGAGCTTCGAGAAGAGGGATAGGAATGACAGGCGGAGGAGGAGGGTGGGGGAGAAAGGGGGGAGAGGGGGGGAGAAATGGGGAGAAGGGGGGAGATGGGGGAGATGGGGGGTGAAATGGGGAAAAAGGGGGGGGGAGAAAGTAATAATCACGGGAACCAAAAAGTGCGACTTGACGCGCGCGAAACGAAGGAAAGTTTCCTTCATTTTCACATTTTTTAAGAGCTTGCTCGTTGGGAGGGAGTGTGGGGGGGGAGGGAAGGAGGAAGGGGGGTAAAGAAGAAGATTGTGACGCAGTATACGACACGCTGAACGACACAAAACAATATAAGACTCTCCTGGAACGGTAGAGGTGTGCGGGAGGAGAGGGAGGAGATGGGAAGGTTATATTGGGGGACGGACAGGACGGTGGGTTGATGAGGGCTACGAGGGAGAGGAGCAGGTGGGTGAGGGAGGAGGGGGAGGGAGGGAGGGTCGAGAAGAAGACAATAAAATCTCTGTAATCGAAATTAAAACTTTTCCTTCGAGTCGGCCGCGATGCGCCAGGCCAGGGCTGAAGCAAAGCAGCAGCAGCAGCAGGGGTTAAGTAATTACTAGAAAAGTACGAGAGAGGAAGAAAAGCGACGAACGATTCGACAGATGACGGAGGGGAGGAGGGGAGGAGGGGAGGAGCGGCGATGCGATGTGATGAAAGGAGCGAAGGAACGCTTGTGAAGCTCGCACGCTGCATCGCCGACCGGATTCAGGATTGGCTGACTGAACTTTTCAGTTTTCCCGGTATTCCACTGTAAATGCAGTCTCTGTCTCTCACACTATCTCTCACTCTCTCTCTCTCTCTCTCTCTCTCTCTCTCTCTCTCTCTCTCTCTCTCTCTCTCTCTCTCTCTCTCTCTCTCTCTCTCTCACACACACACACACACACATACTTGTACGAGAATATACCTGGGGCCACCGGACCGGCCACATATATCTGGGGTCACGCGGAGATAGCAGCGAGAAAATGGTATACTAGCAGTAAAATATATGAGTATCTGGTCCTTTTTCGAAAACACACCCAGATAAGAAAGTTATGTCAACACACAAAACTTTTATATGAGGGGTCAGGCCCCAAAACTATTCAGAAAAACTCGCGAGCCTAGATATGTGTCGATTTTCTTGTGTGTGTAACTGACACACATTTGCGATGTTGTCAATTGTTGTAAGGCCCCAGATCTACAGTAATAATCTTGTTAGCGCATACACACAATTTACATTTTATGGTCCTAATCCTATTTTCACGGTTTCAATAGGAGGGAGTCGAACACAATTGAGGCTAACCGCAAAGGCAGTGTCAAGGTTTATACTCTATTATATGATCCTTTCGATCTTTTAACTATTTTTAACAAATGCCGACTGTGGACAAAAAAAAACGGGGGAGGGGGCTGAAGTGACCACTTTTTTTTTCTTCTCTACTCAAGACTCTAGAGTCTACTGAAGAGAAAAGAGCAGTCGGGTAAGAAAGGTGAGGAGCCGATTTTTTTTTTTTTAAACGCGCGGTATTTAAGGCCTCCGAACACGAGCAAATCTTTTCTCTAATATTCAGAAAGGGACTAGAAGTACGGAATCTGTATTGGAAATCAAACAGACATTCTAAATTCCCGTAAGTTGCGATTGTGATCGATTTTGTAAACCGCCGCGCCGCGGCAGCCGTCCTGGCATTTGAAACAATCATGGACTGCTCTGATGTTAAGGACTCTTAATAGACTGATATGACACGATCCATGCCAAAACATTTGACTTTAACCAGTTCTGACCTGTAGAAAATCTTACTCTTTGGATTTTCTATCCTCTCCTGCAGAAAATGCGAAATATTAATGAATTTGCGTAAAATCTTGGCAAGTTATTAGAGAAAAATATGGATTTCAAAACTAGCGTACCGATGTACCAAGGTTATAGATTGAAGAGGTATGCTCATCTGACTTCGCGCCACGAAGTCAGTAGCGCGCAGTTCAAAATCCAGATCCAAGATGGTCGACAAAAGCAGAAAACATTGTATACTCTTTCCAGAAAACATCGGGCTATTTTCTGCTTTTCTAGAGAGGGAAGCCCAATGTTTTCTGGAAAGAGTATACAATGTTTTCTGCTTTTGTCGGCCATCTTGGATCTGGATTTTGAACTGCGCGCTACTGACTTCGTGGCGCGAAGTCAGATGAGCATACCTCTTTAATCTATAACCTTGCCGATGTACAACAATTTTTACCTTGTTATAATCAAACACATGGGAGAAATCACTGCAAAACATTAAGGAAGATGGCACTATTATCTCGTGATGAGTATATCGCGGAAATTATTTGTGTCGTAATGAGGACCTGCTTTGGAATGAGTTAGATGTATCGAACTGCACGAGCCGCTCTTTGCTATTTCATCATCCCCAAAAAATTTTTTGAAAAGGAAAATGGTTCTCTGAAAATCCTTTTCCTCTTCCATACTTATTATAAGAGCAGTAAGATTTTTGGTGGTCTGTTTTTAAGATAAAAGCAACTTATTCCATTGAAGGACCGATCCCCCAGTTTCCTGGGTAAATGGCATAGCTGTTCAGGAAAGAATTAGTTTTATGGAGAAAGAAATCAATTCCTTCACTTACAATCTTAAACACTTATAACATAATTATTCGCGTTGGCGGCTTTAGAGGGGGAGGGGGGGCTGATGTAAACTGAAGAAGTGGCTTGAATTGTCTTGATGTTCACGCAAGAAATCAGTAGGTACCTACCTACTATTTCATTCTCATACTGAGTACCGCTTTTCAACACGCGCACACGACCGCATAAGTTTTAACCCCTTAATCGTAGTAAACCCCCCCCCCAAGGTCATTACTTTCAAGCCCCTCCCCCCCCCCCCCCATTTTGACCTCCAAAGCTGCCCATGATTATTGAAAACAACGCAGTAATAATTCGAAGAAATAAATAAATGTAACGACCTTTATTTCGTGGTGATCTAGAACTGGAGTCGGAAAGCGAAGACTCTATTTGCAGTGCTGAGCAGAGAGAATTGCGAGCCCGCGATCAAGGAAAGCTGGAAAAGTTCTAAAACTAAAAGTTCTTTTTTTTTTACAACACGATTTAGACTTTTGACCATCGCATTTTTGAGAGTATGCAGAAAAAAATGGTGTATTAAGTATTTCCTTTCCAGGCTCAGGAGAAATCTGAGAAACAATATGAAATTCTTACTTTTCGAACAACTCTCGTAATTGCAATCTCGGCTTCACATAGTTACCTAACTAAGCTAATGTGGAGGTGGAGGTTAATTACGCGTTATTTTGTTGGGTCACCAATCGAGATCTGTCTAGTTAAGACCATTTCTGGAGAAAGAGCCCCGGGGGCGCTCTTCCTGAAAAATCTGCAGCATAGTGATTGAATAGAGACTTATGTCCGAAGAGTGTATACCTACCTTTTGTTTTATGGGCCCTTTTTCCGGAAATGGTTTCAATTACTTCATCTTGTTTGTTTCGTCTTGTTTACGTTTTCTTTCGTCTTGAAAAAGTTTGGAGACCTGGAGGTGATAAACATATTGCCACTTTTATTTATTTTATTTTTTTTCCAAGTCAGGAAGTGTGATCTGTAATCAATCCGCAACGGTTACAAGACTTTTCGTATTTTTTTCTCCGCCACATTTAGTCTTTGAAAATGCCTCCAATCAGAGCTGCTGTTTTGCGTATAATTAATGGCATGTTTCAATTCACCGATGATTGCACCGGTTGAGAAAAGATTACGCAAGTCAGTTTGATTGTATGACTGTAACGCACGAAAATACTCTAATCTGTAATCTTTTCTCAAACGGTGGCTTCGTCGATGACTTTAAAAAACTTGCGGATATTTTAATTAATTAACGGAGTTTCCGCCGATTGAGAAAAGAATACAGATCAGAGTATTTTCGTGCATTAATTACAGCTATACACTGAAATGAACTATGTGTAATCTTTTCTCAGCCGGTGGAATCATCAGTGAATTGAAAAATGTTATTAATTATACGCAAAACGGCAGCAAGAAATCAGTATACCTACTATTTTACTTCTCATACTTAATACACGGCTTTTCAACGCGCGCACACAAGTGCATACGTTAAGCCCTTAATCGACTACTAACCTCCCCCCCCCCCCCAAAAAAAAGTCATTACTTTCAAGCTTCCCCTTCTAATTTTAACCCCCAAAATCTGACCATTGATTAACATTTCAATTTCTTTCGTCCCTTTCATTTTATCGTGAAATTTTGGCAGCATTTCATTTTCGCACACTTTTTGCTTGTGACTTCAATTTCGCATAGAAGTCGGATTCCATCTTCGCACACTTCAAAAAGCCCTGCTATTATCCCTACACAAAATGGCAACAATGCAACATAAATAAGAAATTAAATACAGTACGCACCATTTTAAACGTCTTCATCCTCTTCGTCATCATCATCAGCATCTCTGGTTGCATCTTGCGACGAAAGTCTGATATTTTGTTTGTAGGAGAGTAGTTTTTTCTCTTCGCCTAATCTCTCGAAGGAACTGTAATAAGGTGATGTACTTGAAGTCGTAGTAGGCATTCGTAAGAGCAGCGATATTTTCTTCCAAGGTATCTTGGTCGTTTCTTTTTTTAAACTTCTCTCCTCGAAGAACCGATTTAATTTTCAGAGCAATGATATGCATTGATTATCTGAAAAAGGTTGCACGACTTGGTGGATATTTGGATGGGGATAGTAGAATTCGGATTGAAGTTTACTATTAAAACTTTCAACCCCATTTGTCGTGGTAAATTGTGCATGAGTCAAAGGGCAAGCCCATAATGTAGGAGGGTACTTTGAAGTGGACATTATGTAATTTTTTTCAACATAGTTTGCAAATTTGATGCAATCTAAATGAGGTGGCGCTACAGACTTCAATTCTTGGAATGCAGGTTCCACATCGGCAGGATACAGGTTGGACCGTTTGGAACAACCTCGGCCGTTGGAACGCTAGAAATCAGCTCATCTCATAATCAGAGACAACATTTTAAAAACACAACAAACGAGAACCAATAATACGTTGCCGAACTGTGCAGTGTGCGAAGATGAAATGTGCGAAAATGAAAATCTGAAAAAGTGTGCGAAAATGAAATGTGCGCAGATGATATGCAGCCGAAATTTTGACTGCTTTGAATTCCGGGGGAGGGGGAGTTCCCCCTCTTCTCCCACCCTCCCCCCTACGGGCGCTCATGCATGCAATTCTTACTTTTTGAACAAATCTTGCAACTGCATTCTCGGCTTCACACAGTTACCTAACTATAAGCTGATTTAAAGGTTAATTACGTTATTTTGTTGGGTCCCAAAACGAGATTTGTTCTGTTGAGGCCATTTCCGGAAAAAGAGCCCAGAAAACAACGGGTGTGCTCTTCCTGAAAAATTAGCATAGTATGATTGAATAGAGACTTATGTCTGAAGAGCGTACCTATTGTACCCTTTGTTTTATGGACCTTTTTTTCGGAAATGGTTTCAATTATTTCATCTTTTCGCCGGAAAAAAGTTTGGAGACTAGGAGATGATATGCATACAGCCACCTTCATTTTTTTCTCTTTTTTTTTTCAAGTCAGGACGTGCGAAATGCGTAATCAGCCCGCAATGGTCACATGACTTTTCGTCCTTTTTTTTCTCCGCCACATTAAGTCCATGAAAATGCCTCCTATCAATTTTGGTCCTATTGAACAATTAGTCCTATATTTCTTTTCGTCCTCGACTACGACGTCCGTGCTTTTGTAGTCCACGTTATATTACCTAGGTCTGGACCAAGTCTCCACTCTCCAGTCCTGCAATATTGGTCAAATTTTTTTTGTCCCGATGAATTAGTCATTTCGTCCAATGCTCTTTTTCGTTCATTTTCGTCCATGCTGGTTTGTTGGTAAAATTTTAGAGAACTATAAACTTCAATTATCAGAGAACGTTTTCAATTGGATCATATAATATTATTCAACTCAGCGAAGTGCTGTATGCATTATAAATAAGAAAAAAAAACAATAATCTCAAAAATGTACAAGATTAGGAACAATATTACTTGAAAAATATATTGTCACACTACTTAAATATCTGAATTTACTAAGGTCATTAAAAAACCTTCGGATTTTGAACATTCGGTTTGGAATAATTGTGGACGCTAAGTATTCCAAAAAAAACATACATTTTTCTAAACTTTTGTGAGGTTCCGGGTAAAAAAAGGGGGGGTAGGCTTTTTAGGATCCATCTTTATCGGAAAAAAAGTTTTATTTTGGCCCTAAATATACGCTCCAGAAGTTCTGCACATGTGTTTTGAAACGACTAGCATATGTTTTAAGGGTTGGAGGAGACTTTAAACCCATTTAAACCACGAAAAAGATCGAAATATAGGGGAACGCACGTCGCACAGTGCACTCAATCGAATCGATAGTATACCTGGGTTTAAACGGAATAATTGCAACGTTACCAGATATCACGCACCAGTACTGAAGGATATCAATCTAGTTAAATGTTTGGGTTCATCTTAAAAGTCTGTTAAAACTTGTGTTATAATAACGACAAATTCCGCCGAAACTGATTCCTACGCATTCCAATCATTTTCTTTTGGGCCTATTTGGAATAATGCTGATTCTTCGTTTTATTAATTTACAGGGAAACGAACGAAACCGACCGAAAATGAGTATCGGGCAAAACGAAAATTTTTTTTAGGACAAAACACAATTGGACTAAAATTACAGGACAACAAACATACTCTGTACGTCTGGACCTAATAATAATTGAACTAAAAAAAGTTATTCTTACTGATAGCTTCTCTGAGGTCAAAACTAGTATCGATAGACAAACTCTGAAATTGAGAAAGTCAAATTAGATAGTGATCTCCCATGATACCTATGCTTTCTCCTGTCATCTTTGCTCTTAAATGGCGGAGCTACGCAGGTGTCATGGGGGATTTCTATCTATAATAATTTGTCACTCTTTCTACAGAAACACTCGGAGAAAAGCCTCAAATTTGATGGGAATCTCGCTGTAATTGATAAAGACACAACTTGCGCTCGATTTTACGTTCTTCATCAGAAGACCGCACGTCTCGTGCTCTATTTCGATGCAGTTGCGGCCGAAAAACATTGGTCCTTTGCGGGTTTCTGGCGTTCGTTGATGCGCGAGGATTGCGAGGAAACATCACCTCACTGTTGGCAGCCTCAACGCCATTTTATTTACGGGCGCCCGCAAATACACATAGATGGCGCCCAAAAATTAGTCCATTTTGTGATGTTAATTGGTCAAAGAGGTTTTACTGCCCGCAAACGAGGACCAACATGTTTTGGCCGCTACTGTGTCATTATCAATGATCAGTGGCGTACGCAGGATTTTTTTGGGAAGGGCTTGAACTGATGAGCGTTTGACTGAAAGTTATTCCCCTCTTGCCCTCCACCCATAAAATCGGAGGTATGGGGGAGGGGGGTCTTCAGCCCCCTTAGCCACCCTTCCGTACTCCACTGTAAATGATAGTCTCCGATCCATTGATAATCGTCAAAGGTTTGCAAATCATCTAATTATGAAGGAGAATGGTGCGCACCAATCACCGAAAGTTTACTTGGAGGCTCCTTTGAGGATGCAAAATTCACACATCTTATTTAACCAAATAATCCCTCAGCAACAGACCAAGATCGTCATTACAGGTGTGTATTACGAACCGTGCGGAGCACGGGTACGACATACCTGCTAGTTAGTAAGTAAATTTAGATTTTTTTTGGAATAACTGTGCACACACTGCCATTGCCTAGTGCCTGTTTCACTTGATGTTCACTCGCAGTTGACCATAAAAATAATTACTACGCATTAGCTCAATCTGTGTTTTTCGGGGTAGACAGCAACATTTTGGGAAGCGTGAGCCCGCTTATGCACCCCTAAACATCCCTCCAACATACTTAGGTAAATATTGGAAAAATTGAAGACTTTTGCGAGAAGTTTGAAAAAATTTCAATTGCTTTAATTTCTTGCCGATGCTTGCTTTAATTCAGTGACCAATGGGGGTGAACAAAGTGGATGCGCTTCATCGCACGATTTTCGGATTTGCATATAAGCTAAGGATACGGGGTTCTATAGATATTGTTTGGCAAATTAGAGAGAGGCGTGAAAAAACGTTAATACTCGTAGGTATTAAAAATGAGAACTGATGCAACTATGAAAAGCTGAACCTTCAAAAAGAGAGAACTTATATTTCAGATGCCAATGGTAAACTCATTAAGTACTTACACAGATTTATTAGTCATGAAGTCATGACTCAGTGGTGGATACAAGCAACCGGCCTATCTCATACCTATCGATTCATGGTGGACCTTCAATTTAATTTTATTATAAACGAATTTTGTATTCTCATAAAACGCGGGTGTACGCGATGTAGTCATACTAGGAACGTATAGACGGTTTTAGTGCGAAGTCAACGGTTAGCCAACAACCACAACAATGCACGCATCGGTCGCAATCGGTTGTCATAAAACTCGCGTAGCGTTGCAAACTATCTCACTCACTCTCCCGTGACCCCCATGTATACCCATCTCTTTCTAGCTTCGAAATTCGTATACAGGACCTTGTTTTACGACATATTATTATCAAAATCACAATAAAATGCCTCGAGAAATTCATTTCTGCCATAAAATTTCACAAAATAAGTCTCTATTTACGATTTTTGAAATTAGAGTGTGATGGCAGTACAATGTGCATAGGAGTCACGTGAGAGCGAGAGAGACAAACTGGCTTTGTTTGGAACGCTCATCACCGGCAGTCGCCATTACTAAAACCCTCTACAGGAACCCATCAGAAAGAAAATCTCTATTGCGGATTAAATCTGTAAATACTAGACATTCACAGATTTAATCCGAAGTAGAGATTTTCTTTATGATGGGTTCATATACGCTCCTATACAGGGTGGCGCAAAAGTCCGTTCCCCCCCTTTTATTTTTTGAACGGCTGCAGATAGAAAATTGAAACTTTGGGGTCTAACATAACTTTTTGAGAGCTTTCACGTGAGAGGGTCAAAATTTTTCAAAATCCCCCCCCTTGGGGGGGGTTCGGCCCCCAACTCAAAATTTTCAAATGGAACCCCCTATCTTGTGATAGCTTATTTGAAAGAGCATAAAAAATTGAGTCTTTTGGCACAAACCGCATGTCAAAAGCTCAACTTATGTTCGAGATATCGAAGTTCAAAGTTCAAAGTGGATCAATTTTCAAAAAAATCATATCTCCCGTTATAAAAGTCGGAATAACAAAAACTAACCATCCAAAGTACTCTAAAAAACAAGTACTTTCCATGAAAAAATACAAATTGGAACTTAGATTGATGAAAAATGGGGTTTCGGCGCTTCAAAATTGTGTGACGAAATTCCGTGATTTTTGACCCTTGGGCTATCTTTGAAGCCTGGCAAATCCTCAATTTGTCTCAAAAACAAACGTTGGATCATTGCTCACTGTAAAAAACCCTTCAAATCCATTAACATATCCATTCGACCCCAGATACCTTCGAGAACTGTTGAATTCGACCGGAAGCGTGAGCGGTTTAAGATGAGATAGGGTTTTTTTTTTTTTTTTTTTTTTTTTTTTTTTTTGAACGGCGGCGACGCGTGCCATCCGGCAACCGTGCAAGTTGCGCATTTAAACCCACGGAAGTTATGTACAGATTCTGAAAAAGTTAAAAAAAAAGTCGTTGAAGCCCGAGTTTTTGTGCGGGTTTAAAGGAGCAAAATGCGGTGTTGCCTAATGGCACGAAACACTGCTGTCTTCAAAAACCGCTCACGCTTCCGGTCGAATTCAACAGTTCTCGAAGGTATCTGGGGTCGGATGGATATGTTAATGGATTTTAAGGGTTTTTTACAGTGAGCAATGATCCAACGTTTGTTTTTGAGACAAATTGAGGATTTGCCAGGCTTCAAAGATAGCCCAAGGGTCAAAAATCACGGAATTTCGTCACACAATTTTGAAGCGCCGAAACCCCATTTTTCATCAATCTAAGTTCCAATTTGTATTTTTTCATGGAAAGTACTTTTTTTTTAGAGTACTTTGGATGGTTAGTTTTTGTTATTCCGACTTTTATAACGGGAGATATGATTTTTTTGAAAATTGATCCACTTTGAACTTTGAACTTCGATATCTCGAACATAAGTTGGGCTTTTGACATGCGGTTTGTGCCAAAAGACTCAATTTTTTATGCTCTTTCAAATGAGCTATCACAAGATAGGGGGTTCCATTTGAAAATTTTGAGTTGGGGGCCGAACCCCCCCTAAGGGGGGCGATTTTGAAAATTTCGACCCTCTCACGTGAAAGCTCTCAAAAAGTTATGTTAGACCCCAAAGTTTCAATTTTCTATCTGCAGCCGTTCAAAAAATAAAAGGGGGGGAACGGACTTTTGCGCCACCCTGTAGTATGACGTCGTACACCCTCGTTTTATGAGAGTACAAAATTCGTTTATAATAAAATGAAAGAGAAGATCCATCATGAATCGATAGATATGACATCAGTTAATTGTATTCACCACTGGGTCATGACTTCTACGTCGTGCCTTTGAAAAATCAATAACTCGAAAATGGAGCGATTTTCCACGAAGCGGTCTGGACTAACCAAAAGCGTATGCTTACAATTAGTAATACATACACTTCAAAAATATTTCGAATGAATCCGAGTTTATGAAGGATCTCACGAGACCTTGTAGTTAGACATTCTTCTGTCAGAATTCCGATGAAATTGGAGGCGCGGCCCCCCCTTGGACAAGTTTTTTTGGCTCCATGCTCCTTAGGGCTCTTATTAGACATATGAGGACCCGAAAATGTGAACAACCGATTTTACAAGGCACATGACTGGTCCAGGAGAGACGAAACTCGTGGATTTTTGAGCATGCAGGAGCCACCAACATCCGATCTGACCTTACCTTGAAAAATCGATACCTCGAGAAAGAATCGATGTACCGCAAAGCTGTTTCGACGATTTGAATGCGAAAGCTTTTTGATATTTACTGTAAAAATTTGGGATGGATCCAAGTTTATTAAAGGACCTTACGGGACATCTCGCGGCTGTAGTTAGACATTTTTCTGTCAAAATTTCTCTAGAATGGAAGGCGCGGCCCCCCCTTGGAAAAGTTTTTTTGGATCCATGTTCCTTTTAAGGCTCTTTTGGGACATTATGAGGACCCGGAAAAATTCTCCACAGATTTTAAAGGGCACATGACTGGTCCAAATGAAACGAAACTCGCGAATTTTGGTAGTCAGTGCTTGACAACATTACGCGGAGCGAGAGAGAAAAATCATTCACTGGTTTGAAAGAGATTCTAAAAATCTGGAGAGAAGACCAGAGTGGCGACGAGACCGTAACAGAGAAGCAAAAAGGGAAACGAGAAAGAACAGAAAAAGAGGGTTCAGAGCAAACAACAAAGGGTGTGAAATGGTTTCAAGGTCAGCGCAGTCTACGCTCCTTTAGTCACGGTGATGGTATAAATTATCAAGCACCGTATAATGCTCACGAATTTCTAGGAGGAGCAACGCTGTATTTTAGTTCCTCCACCTGCCACTATGAGTGTTCATCGTGGCCCCAGATCTCGAGCCCCGATTTTACACGAAACGCAGAACAAGTTTTTTTAATATATTTGGGGCCAAGATGAAAAAAAAATTTTTTTCGCTCAAACGCCTTAAAATGAACTCCTGATTACATTTCTGACCAAATTTATGCCTGTCAATATCTGGGGCCACTGCGTGTGAGCCCAGATATATATGCGGCCCCAGAACCAAGGTAAAAAACTCGTGAATTGGCCCCAGATATATGACGGTACACGGCCACACACTCTCTCTCTGTCCTTACACAGCTGCAGAGTTGCACACAGAACACATTAATATGAGCTATAACTGCATATTACAACGACTCAACTTCACTCCCAAGGGCCGATTGTTTACTCCTATAACGATCCGATTAATACCTCATGTCCCTTCAATTACAACCGAAGACAGCGGTCGCGGCAAAGGGTGTACAATAAATGTGTCACCCCCCCCCCCCTCTCTCTCTCTCTCTCTCTCTCTCTCTCTCTCTCTCTCTCTCTCTCTCTCTCTCTCTCTCTCTCTCTCTCTCTCTCTCTCTCTCTCTCTCTCTCTCTCTCTCTCTCTCTCTCTCTCTCTCTCTCTCTCTCTCTCTCTCTCTCTCTCTCTCTCTCTCTCTCTCTCTGGCGTGGGCTATGGCTCTGTTCAATAGGACACATGCGTTTGATACTGCTATTACACGGTGTCCGGAGGAATTTAATTTCGAAACTTTTTGTCTAGCTTTTTAACGGTCTCCAAAATTCGAGAAAAATGTCCATAAATATTGTCTACTTTGAAGCAGAATTTCGAAGCATAAATCGTCATATTTTACCTCAGCCTGTATGAGATACAGATCGTTTTGTTTATTTGTTTATTATCATCTGACTCTTCTCCCACATATCATAAGATACTGGATAAACTTTCAACCGGTGACTAACGACAAGCAAGTATGTCTTGACATCGGCATTTTATGTTTATAATCAGCATATCTTCTTATGACCCGTTCAACTTGAACCATATTTATTGCGTAAGTTTTCTTTATGGGATGTCGGATCCTGTTGTGGCCCTGTGAAAGGAATTGGGCATTTTTCCGCAATAGACATTCTGCCTTTTTTTTTCTTTTTTTGAGACAATAGGTCTGTTGCAAACTTTTGCTGTAACGATTAAGAGTGTATAATCTGCTATAAAATCGCCTGAAAAATCCATTGGTGGCATCAGAAAGTCATAAAATGCAATGATAAACTCACGAGAGGCGTTTAATGAAATCCAAGTTTTCGGATAAATATCGAGCAATTTGTATGCATGCACCACGAACATCCAAGGATAGCCTACCTCACAATATCGATCACAACCGCAATCACCATGTAAACAAACACATAACCTCTACCTCAAGTGAGGTTGTAAAGTTGGCCATCCTTGGTGCATGCGAACAAATTGCTCGATATTTATCCGCCATATTGGATTTCACTAAACGCCTCTTGTGAATTTATTATTGCATTTTATGACTTTCTGATGCCACCAATGGACTTTTCTGGCAATTTTACATTAGATTAAGCACTCTTAATCGTTGTGGCAAAAGTTTGCAACAAACCCATTGAAAAGGTAGACAAAAATATTCAGAGACAAAATAAATGTAGATTTTAAATTTGAATAGACATTTTTGTTGCAGCCCTTTTTTACAGGAGACATTTTAAACGTAGTAATTTTAACGTATACATTATTGCAGTAGCCTTAAAAAATTAGACATTCTGTCTGTAGACATTTTCACAGTAGACTTAATGACTGTGAATCAACAAGGAGAAAGGAGGCAAAACCGAAACGGAATCAATACCTAAAGCTTAACGAACAGTAAGTAGTAAGTACAGACTTCAGGAAAAGCGTTCACAAAGGGATATGCATAAGGAAGAAAAAAGGCTTAACCACTGACATGACGTGCAGCAAAGTAATGTCCGACATCGACCCCAATTAGCGACTTTTCAAACTTCGGACGAAACCACATTTTATGGATCGCTGCTTTGCATCGGTCGAAGGTGCGCTAAATTTCAGAACCGAGTCCAGACAATGCGCGATACCCAACTTCCTAGAATTAAGTTCGACAGATGATACTTTCGGAGAGAGCGTTAAGCAAATTTGCGGTTCTGTTTCCAGTTCCCATCAAGTGTACGATCGCGGTCGGGCTTAACCCGAACTCGTTCAAACTCTGTTCTCCGTTCGGCTCCGAGTGGCTTCCGGTGAAAAAAGAAAAAAAATGCTGTCAATGCTTTGAGGGTCGCCGATGTGTAAAAGGGGAAATTGTCGGAAACGATGGTTGATGGTTATTCGAGAAACTTTGACCCCTGACTGATGCCGGTTTATTTTCATACGGACGAAGAGCATCGACCAGCGGATCACCGCTCAACGATTCACCGAGCGATAGAAACGGATTCGATTGGATATACTAATTAAAGCAGTACCAATAATACGGTGCAGCCAAATTTGATGTTAGAAACCTTATATTTTACTTTGGATCTTATACAGGGTGTTGAAAAACTGTTCCCGAATATTTCAGGGGCGGATTCTACAGGTCAAAATAACACCTTTTTTACCGATAAATATGTGTCCGAAAATGCCCCTCTTTTGAGCTACCCCCCCCCCCAAAGTTTTAAAAAATTTAAGTTTTTTATGGAATAGCGACCACTATTATGAACCAAATGTCCTAAAAATTGGTGTCTAATGGTAATTTTACGCGTAGAATCCATTAATGGCCTCGAGAAATTTAAAAATTGAATCTGACTGTACTTTTCACGAAATCTTGTACCTTTAACGGCACCAATTTTATGTTACGGAATCAAAATTTGAAGAAAAATTAAGGTAACGGTCCCTATTGTGGACAGTGACCCAATTATGAACACTTGTCATTATTTCATGTTAAATAAGCAATGAAAGGCAGGAAAAATTATTTTAGGGTATGTTAAAAATATTTAAGAGGTTGGTTAACGTGAAAAAAATAGTTTCAAGTTCATAGGTGGCAGCACTGGTTATCAAAACATGCCTTGAGTGCAACAGGTGTCAGAGGTGCTCTCTTTTGCAGTTTTCATAAGTGATTTTGCTAAGGACGAAGGTAAGCATTATTTTTTATTTCTCTCTTTTGATTGAAGTGAGAGGTTCGAAAATTTTTGTATGCATTCTAGGTATGTTTTTCACTTTGTGTGAATTTTTCTCACCTCTTAATCTCATTTTTTCCTTAAAATATCCACGTGTCCATAATTGGGACAGAAAAATTACGGTATACCCAATTATGGACACGTCTGTCAATAATATGGTCGGATCTGAAACTGGGTTGTCCCAATTACGGACGTTCACGCTAATTTATTTTCTTTCACTTATAAAATCAATGAAATCTTAAAATGGACTTTTTTTTTCAAAATTCTATTTGTTACATGAGTTACAAGACCAATTATTTTCGCAAATGTTTTGATAGAAGAGATTTTCGCTCAGTATTTTAGAATAAATGGACGACTGCAAAAATTGCACAAAAATGTTAACTTTCAATCGCTGTAATGGGGTTGATTCATATTTTTTTACATAATTTAAATTTTATGACTTTCACCAATATTATATGTGTACAAATATTCAATACTTTGCTTTATATTTACAGATGGGTCCTAAAGAAAAGTATACGTATACGATGAGGACAACATGAGATTAGCGTTAGAAGCTGTTGTTGAACAAGTCAAAAATTCAAGGGCAAGAGAAAAGGTACCTGCGGTGACATCTTCCAAGATTATAAATCATACTTTCAAAGAAAAGAAGACAAAAAAGAACAAGCTGAAAAACTTAAAGAAGAAAAGAAGCAGCAAAGGTTAGCAAAAGCAGTGAACGAGATTCAAAAAAGAAATCTAAGGAGCCACCAAAAAAGAAACCAAGGAAGAAGTTGTGATCGGACAGTGAAAGCTCGGAAGAAATAGATAGTGACTCAATGGAAATTGCTGACTCGGAAACAACCTCTCCTATTGTCGATTCTAACGTAAACTCTACTGATTGTAAGTCGTGTTTTGTAACTGTCGATTTTGAGTCTACATTTTTTCCTGGCATTGTGTGAAAAAAAGAAAATTACGGTGCCATACTCAAAGTTATGCAGAATGCAGGACCAGAGGACTGGAAACGGCCCAAAAAAGAGGATGAATTATACTATCCCAATGAAGACATCGTGCAATTCATAAATGCACCGACTCTCAAAAACACCGGAGGAATTTATAGTGTGCCAGAAATTCAAGCCTATCGTAAACGTCAATTTTAGCTGAGTCAAAAGCTTTTCAAGTGCCATTTTAGTTTTATGAATTTACGTTCCTTTTTCCGTAACCTTTGTCATTCAGTCTTAAAGAGCTTCACAGAGTAATCAAAATCCAATTTACTTTGAAATTAAAGTACATTTAGTCTGTTATTTGGTCCATGATAATGATCTGGGGCAAGTTTTATTTTTTGAAGTGATTGTAAAATGATTTTTTCCTATCACTGACTTTTTCATAATGCGATATTCCTTTTGCGACTGTCTTGATTTTAATGATAGAACTAAAAATTGCCAATTTAGTATTAGTTATCTATTGCGTTCATCTTACTTGTAAGTTAAGCAATATTGATCTCATTGTCAGTGATTTATAAAAATGTCAATTTTAGTTTTTGTGGCGTACCCGTACCCGTTAGATCAAGTTTTAATTGCTGCACACACCCTTATTGTCTAGTCACCAATATACTATGGTTTTCTGGTTACTTTGTGTAACAAATGTCTCCCATCATATTACGAGAGTTTCCTTAATTTTGAAAGAGTTAACATTTATTTTCAAGTGAGTTAACGTTAATTTTGTTCCTTATACTTTAAAATAATTTTGATGTACAACTGTTGTTTACAACTGAGTAAGTCTTTTTCGTTAAAATATGCTAAGTTTTCTACTTTTTTGAGTAAAATATTTGCTTTTTAAACCATTTTCTTGTTTATTTTAGTAGCATTGCTTCCTATCGTGCGAAAAATTGCATGTAAACGTTATATTCTTACGTGAATTAAACGTGTCCATAACTGGGACAGAGGGGTTGTCAATAATTGGGTCAGACCAACTTTTGCCTGTTCATAATTGGTACAAAAGACTAGGTGTCAAAATAATTGGAAAACAATTATTTATTTTGCCTTTCTTCGGTTTTACTATTTTTTTCTAGCAAATAGAGGATGCTAGGAACGTTTTAATGCAAAAAAAAAAGGCAAATTGCACTTGAATTGAAACTTTGGCGACCTAATATACGTAAAATTTCCTTAGCATGTCCATAATAGGGACCGTTACCTTACCGAAATCAGATGCGGAAAACCCTTAGAGAGATTTTCGGTTCACTTTGTTACTTTCGATACGACGCGTTTTAAGCGAGATAATCGCTGCACAGTGTGGAAAAGTCAGCGCTTTTACCATGAAAAACGGCAGTGAGTATGCAACCCGTCTCTCCGCTGCTCCTTCGGGCCGGCCGCTATGGTAAAAGCGCTGACTTTTCCACACTGTGCAGCGATTATCTCGCTTAAAACGCGTCTTATCGAAAGAAACAAAGTGAACCGAAAATCTTTCTAAGGGTTTTCCGCATCTGATTCCGGTAATTTTTCTTCAAATTTTGATTCCGTAACATAAAATTGGTGCCGTTAAAGGTACAAGATTTCGTGAAAAGTACAGTCAGATTCAATTTTTAAATTTCTCGAGGCCATTAATGGATTCTACGCGTAAAATTACCATTAGACACCAATTTTTAGGACATTTGGTTCATAATAGTGGTCGCTATTCCAAAACAACCGTAAATTGTTTAAAACTTTGGGGGGCAAAAGGGCTCAAAAGGGGGGGGGCATTTGCGGACACATGTTTATGAGTAAAAAAGGTCTTATTTTGACCTGTAGAATCCAACCCTGAAATATTCGGGAACAGTTTTTCAACACCCTGTAGAAAAAAACACGGCCTTAAGCCACACATTTAGCAACACTGCAATTATAAGAACCCATGAAATGTTGGGTGTGTCGAGAGACTCCGGAAGAGACCAAAAAAACATTTCCTTTGGTTCTTCGGGGAGTTTCCATTCTGACTGTATTATTTTGTGCCAAAACTGCCAGGAGATCTGCTCTACTCTTCAGCTTGTAATTGGCACACTTTTCCATGCAAAGGCGTGTCTCCACCTGCGAATTTAAAAGCGCGAATAAACTGATTGAGCCAATGAGCTGCCTTGAAGTCGATCGGTCGAGTCCGATGTATCGACAACAAAGAAGCCCATTGGCTCAAGCAGTCAATTCGCGCTTTTAAATTCGCAGGTGGAGACATCCCTTTAATGATTGGAAAATGCTGCTGACCTTCAATCAACCAGCAGACCTGTTGAATATCGATGCAGGGTGCTTGTTTTTCGGCTTTGCCCTGGTATGGACTTCTTGAACACACTATAATTTTTTATAATTTTCATCGCTGTTGCTGCATCAGTGCCACTTGCAAGCCACTCCTTTGACTGTATCATTGCGATAGCCGTATCTCAAGTATGATCTGGGCTTCATGAGGTGACCTCAAGGCTCAAGGATGCGTGGTAGAGGGAGGAAGTAATGATCAAAATAATAATTTGATTAAATGGACCGCGATTAGACAGTGACGAAGCTTTTCTGACCCCCATGCACTGCGATCCATCTGAAGATAAGACGCGAGATGAGGACAGAAGATGGATTTGAGTGATTGGTCGCAAGAGGAGCAATACCATTCCTTGGAGTGAGTCAGCAAGTCGTCAAGTCAGCAAGTCAGCAAGTCAGCGATTCCATTCCTACAATTCACGAGCACTACACTACTCGAAAATATATGAGGATCGGGAAGAGGAACAGTTTGATTCCGCAGCTCGGCGAAGCGGCTGGCGTGTCAAGTGTGTTGCCTATCCGCACCCCTGTTACCGTTTGAATCGCCATGCTCTATACTGGACTCATCCAAACCTCCTTCCCGGGAAAAAACAATGTGGACACGGTTACACCATTCCACAGTGACTGTTGATTAGTCTTGCACCTCTTGTACTATAAAGGACTCCTCACGGAGAAGAAACTTCGGCTCTTGTAGAACGCCGAAGGGTTCGGTTGCCGTGACCGAAATTTTTGGTTGTGAGTACTGAAGTCTTTAGTAAAGACAGAATCTGAGTCAAAGTATTAGTCCTACTTACTGAAGTCTTCAGTACTCCTAACTGAAGTTCGGTAGACACAACCGAAAACTTCGGTTACTCCAACCGGACTCGGCGTTCCATATGAACCCCAAGTTCAGTTCTCCGAACCGAATTTTTTTCTTCGTGTTGTAGTTATGATTTGACCACAGTTCAGGGTAATCTACTTACGTCGCATTATGCACAGAACTGCCGTTTTGCGTTTTGCAGAACTTCTGGGGAGGGGGAGGGGCCTATCACTGGGTTGTGTCCCATCCTCCAATGAGGTTCAACAAATTTTGCCCCCCCCTCCTCTAGCAATTTTGTCTGCGGGCGCCCAAGAGTCCTTATCCCAAAATGAGGGAGCATGGACGATTTGTTTCTCGTATATTTGCCTCTTATTTTTTAACCTTAAATCAAAACATGTAATTAATTCAGAAGAGCGGTTAAACGAAAGTCGGTGTTAACCCTTTAAGGACCAGGTTAGTTCAAGAGAACAGCACTCCTCCGTCTCTAGACTCTAGAGTCTAGAAGGAAGGTAGTTAACTGTTCGTACTTTATGGAGTTGGAATTGCCTATACGACAAATTGAAGGCGCCCGACGAGGCTTCGCCTACACTGAAAAAAATAACTGCTAGATCTAAACCCGCTCAGAGTTAATTCAACTAATTCAATTAGTTAAAAGTATGGACACCACATTTAAATGTTGTTTCTACTATTCTAACTTTGCTTAAATTTACTAATTGTGAATAATTCAACTGACCTTCTCATTTCTTGAATCTGCAAAGTAATTACTTGAACTTACTAATTGACAAAAATTATCCCCCAATTATTTTTTACTAATTCATTAGTTCAAGCAACACTTGACGCATTTGAAATGACTAATTGTAAAGTGTAGTATTTACTATTTGTAATTAGTTGAAAAAACCAATGTCTCGGAGCTGATTTTACTCATTGGTTTACATAAAAGAACATTTTGAAATGCTTGATTTTACTAATTCACTAAAATTCCGTAATAAATAGCGCACTCTGGTTGAGAAATTGTGTACTAATCTCACTTGTTGTTATTGTTGCTGTGGAATAGTTATTAGACATGTAATTACACAATTCATCGACATACAGAGGATACACACTGAATTTACATACACAGACATATAGACATATATTAATTGCAGTTACAAATTTTACCTGAAGGTGGAGAGGTTTGAACCCGGGCCGCATCGGTGACAGACAAGTGTCCTATCCATTGAGCTAGAATTGCTCGCGAAAAGTCACGACGAATATTTCCTATTTATTATAGTTTAATGATATCCAACTCCTCAAATGCTAGAAGTTACTAATTGGAAAAGTTGTGTTTATCATTTTCATACTCCATTCAACTCATGCAATTGCTTGATTTTACTAATTCTTCGCAGTTCATCTTACTTTTTCTGATGGTTGGTTTCACAATTTCAATGCTAGAAGTTACTAATTGGATAAGTTGTGTTTATCATTTTCAAACTCCATTCAACTCATGCAATTGTTTGAATTTACTAATTCTTCGCAGTTCATCTTACTTTTTCTGATGGTCGGTTTCACAATTTCAATGCTAGAAGTTACTAATTGGAAATGTTGTGTTTATCATTTTCATACTCCATTCAACTCATGCATTTCTTTGATTTTACTAATTCTTCGAAGTTCATCTTACTATTTCCAGGGGCGCAATTTCAGACTTACCTGGGGGGGGGGGGGGGCAAGGCCCTCCAAAAATTTGGATGGCCCTTTTTTTTTTTTTTTTTTTTTTTTTTAGTCGTGCATCTCTCTATCTTTCTGATTTGCTTGGGGGGGGGGGGGGGGGGGGGCAGGCCCTCCAAAAATTTAGATGACCTTTTTTTTTTTTTTTTTTTTTGCCGTGCATCTTCAAAAAAATCTCTCTGACTCGATTTTTCGGCCACATTGAAAATCCTTGGGGGGGGGGGGGGGGGGGGGGGGGTTCCCCCTGCTTTCCCCCAATTGGCGCCACTGACTATTTCTTATGAGTTATAGTAAATACTTTTTTGGGGACAACATAGAAGGTGTAACATGGATGTTTCCCCCACCCACTGTCTAACTTTTGAACGAGTTGAGATAAAAAGTTGCGATTTAGACCTTCATCGTTTTAGATAAATTTTTTTGGTCGGTCAACCCCCCCCCCCCCCCCCCAAGAGGGCCCTCCAGGAGGGCTTTCTCAAAAATTTCAAATAACAACCTCTATTTTGTGATATCTCGTTCAAAGCATAACATTCTAAGACTGTTAGCGCAAATCGAAGGTGAATATCGCTTTTCATTTTCGATAAGTCAAAAGTCCAAGTTCAATTTCGACCCATTTTCAAATAATCAGACCGTCCATTTGAAAAGTTGGAATTTAAAAAACTAGGTGTCTAAAATACTCTAAAAAGCAAGTTCTTTTTAGAAAAACATATCATTTTGACAAAAGTTTAGTTGAATTGGGCTTTAGAGCCCCCAAAATTTTTCAAAAAAATTGCCCCTCAAGGGGTCTTTCTCAAAAATTCCGAAGCGCGACTCCTATCGAGTTACACATTGCTCCAAAGAGCACACTAAACTAACAATTTTGGCGCAAACTGCAGGTAAATATCGCTTTTTTTTTTGATACATCGAAATTTGAAAACGGGTGAAAATCCAACTTTGATATTCGCTATATCGAAAACTAAGAATTATATTAACCTGTGGTTTGCGCTAAAATTCTCTGTTTAGTGTGCCCTTGTGAGCAATATATCACTCAATAGGGGTCATGCTTCGGAATTTTGGAGATTGACCCCTCGAGGGGCAATTTTTTTATAACTTTTGGGGGGCTCTAAAACCAAATTTTGTCTAAATTTATGTAAAATTGGTAAATTATCTAAAAATTACTTGCTTTGTAGATGAACCCCTAGCTTTTCAAATGTCGACTTTCCAAATGGGAGATCTAGTTATTGGAAAATGGATCGAAATCGAACTTTGACTTTCGATTTATCTAAAATGAAAAACGATAATCACCTTCGATTTCCTCAAACAGTCTTAGAATGTTATGGCTTTTTGAACGAGATCACAGGAAAGGGGTTGCTATTTGAAATTTTTGAGATAGCCCCCAGGGGGGCCCGTAGGGGGGAGGGGGTAACCTCCCCCCCCCCCCAAGTTAATCTAAAACAATGAGGAATGGTCTTAACCGCAACTCTGGGATGCGGAAGGGTAAATTTAACTCAATATTAGTAGACTCACATATTTGAATTGCGGAGGTTAAATAAATGAATTGCTGGATTCAAACATTACAGTTAGTAGCTGGTGGCATGCAAAATGGACAACTTGACATTTTACGGCGCTTCATGCGAAAGGCTAAATTTAACTCAATATTAGTAGACTCACATGTTTGAGTTGTTTAACTTCAATAAATGAAATGCTGGATTTAAACATTCCAATTAGTAACTGATGTCGTGCAAATTGCATAATTCGACCTTTAACGGCGCTTCATGCGAAAGGCTAAATTTAACTCAATATTAGTAGACTCACATGTTTGAGTTGTTTAACTTAAATAAATGAAATGCTGGATTCAAACATTTCAATTAGTAACTGATGCCGTGCAAATTGCATAACTCGACCTTTTACGGCGCTTCTTACTAAATAGTAAATCAAACTATTTGAAATTCTTAATGCAACTAATTATTTTCTCGAAACAACATTACAATTAGTAAAAATAAGAATATAGACGGTTAGTTGATATAACTCATTTCTGGATACTTCAAAGAACCCAATAATATTGGTTAATTTAACACGCCCCTGCTTTGAAATTACTAATTCCAACTTACTAATTGCAATTAGTTGGTTTTAGCAGAGGTTTTTTTTTCAGTGTATGATAGTGTTTTCATCTATATTTGCGTTTATCCGGAATGAATACTGAATCAATGTGAAATAGACTGGAGGTGAAAAACGAGTATACTCGGGCTTGGCCCTTGAAGGGAAGGTAGTTAACTGTTCGTACTTTATGGAGTTGGAGTTGCCTATACAACAAATTGAAGGCGCCCGACGAGACTTTATCTATTGTAGTGTTTTCATCTATATTTGCGTATATCCGGAATGAATACTGAATCAATGTGAAATAGACTAGAGAAGAAAAACGAGTATACTCGGGCTTGACCCATAAGGGGTTAATCGAAAGTGCATCAAATCAAAGAGCTTTAAAGTCAAACCCAACGTGTCACGTTTATTTTTCAATGTTCAGCTTCTAGCACAAAAATACAATCCTATTAACCCACGAGAAAAGAATCGACCGTGCAATCTGAAATCGATAGTTTCACATGGACAAAGTGCAACGTTGCAATATTGCACGATGGTCTTCATTGGACGAAACAATGGTGGTAAGAGAAGAGATTCTCATTAGATAACTTCAGAGAGTTTGCAAGTGGCAGGAGGTGGGGAGTGGGGGATGTGTGGTGGAAAAGTGCAAGTGCGGTTGTGCGGTGACAATGTTCCGCGATAGGGCCGTGTTTTCAGAAGTGACAGGATAGAGTAATACACCATTAGAGAGGTTGCACGGCGATATGCGAAATGCGATATGCAGAGGTCGCACACTCTACCGCATCCTATCACCGCACAGAGGGCCGTAAACTGTATTTTACTGAACAACATTTCTTAAACATGAGTAGCTTATGAACAGTGCACGGAGAATGGAATATTAATAAAAATCAGTATGGCGTCGCGTGAAATCTGGCCCCCATGCATTTTAGCCTATTTAAAAGCATGAGAAAGGTCGAACTAGAATAAAGGTGCACACTGCACATAGAACAATGCCTCAAATACATATATAATACATGGATTTAGATGGACGAAATGTAACGTTACCATATTTCACGCGACGCGACGCTGCGAGCTCTAATTGTCCCTGAAATAATAATAATTCCTGAAATACCTCAACTATTTTCCGCTCGACTCTGCAACTGAACTGCAGCTACTTTGAGATAAAATAATAAATGGAAACGGGAAAAAATTAGCGAAATTTAATTTTTTTTATTTGTCCTTTATTTTCTTGTTTTGAGTACTTCATCAGTTTGCATGCATAACTAGCACACAGTATCTTCTTCATTGCCTGGTAAGAATTAATTAAGAAAGAATAATTAAAAACCTTCAAAGTCTGATTATCAAAAAGTGACTTTGTGGCGCTATCTATTGAGATAGAATCTCACTTCGAACAGGAGAGGAATCACCTTAAGATGATTCCAGGGTTGATTAGTTCCAACCATAGACACCACGCCGCGCTGCTCAAAAAGTCAACAGTTTGTGGCTAAAATTGACGACTTTACGCTAAAATCACAAAATTAAGGAACTTCAGCACCTGCGAGCATACGTCAGGGAGATACCCTGAAAGTTTAAAGCTGAAACACTCAAAAGCAAAGCCGGAAATTAAAAAAATACGAAAATTCCCATAAGCCTCAATGAGTGCGAGTGAGGCAGACAAACGTTTTTTCACTCGCACTCACCATGGCAAAATATGAATCGCCCAGTTTGGTCTTAAAAACGTCCAGGACGATTTATAAGCTTATGGCGAAAAGAATTTTATAATTTACGGCTTTAATTCTAAACCAATTTTGCTCGTTTTGGGCTCAAAAACTCCATAAAAAATTTCGCAGGTGCTGAGGTTAATGGATTTTGCGATTTATTTATGGTTTTAGTTTAAAACGCCAAAAACACGAACTTTCCGAAAAGCGACAAGTGGTGCTATCCATCGGATTGAAATCTGGAAAAGTTTCGCCTGGAATCACCTAGAGTCCCTATAGGTAGAGAGTTAAGACAAGAGAAATCATGGGCGCCGCCATTGGATGCGATTTTGCACATTTGTTTACATTCTGAGGCCGTTGTTGTGTTTTGCTCCACAGCAAAGATTACAGTTCCGCTAAGTTTGAAACGATGTAATCTTTCCCTGCTTTTGTTAATCGACATGTAATAACGCTTTTTAATGATTCTTTTGAGAGTTATGGACATTCTTGTGGTGCATTATGATTAAAATTAACAGATTCGTCGCAAATTAACTCTTTTATCTGTAAAAGACCGGTGGTAAACAAAACAAAAGTGCAAAATCGCATCCAATGGCGGCATCCATAGAGCCTAAAATTCATCGACCAATCAGAAGTTGACTACCCTCTTGTCTTAACTCTCTACATATAGGGACTCAAGAATCACCTAAAAGATAGTGAGATTACATGGTTTCCGCAAGAAGTATCAACACAACCGTTTCCGAAGCGGAAAACTTAAGAATTCTCAAATCCGGAAAAATCCCAAAAATTCGTTCTACGGTGCGCCGTGCTATGCCATGCCATTACATCGCATTGGCCACGGCGGCACATCGCCACTCCAGGAGCGGCGGGCGCAGTGCGGCCGATATTCTGTCCGTCATTCGTATGCTAATTACTAATTATCGTCGCCGCCGCAAACTTCCAATTCATTATACTTCGATACACACACTCGCACTGCGGCCGGGGCCCAAATGAGCCGCAAACACAAGCATCGATACACCATAGACGCGAAAACGAAACACAGAGAAGCACACAGTCGTCGACACGAAAATGCACACGCACACACACTCACGCACGTGCACGCACGGAACATCGGTTCGAGTTCCGCTCGTGGGTGAAGTGTTGAATGCGTTGAATGTGGAGTATGTAGGTACAGATCTCGGCTGAATCCCTCGTTATTACGATTCGGTTTCGATGATAAACATTTTAATTGAACCTTCGCGAATCCCACGCTATATAAGGTTATTTCTGGCACAGAGACGCTTGTTAGCAGGGACAAAGGTACCTGATTGGGACCGAAAAATGTTGCGGATTTACGGTCCCCGAAAGCTAGTACACATTTGAGTGAAGTTGTAAACCTCTGCGAGAGATCAGAAACCATCTAAGAAACGGGAAAGGTGATTTTTCAGCGTTTAGTGCCGATTTCTGCCACCAGAGCGCTTCCGTTCGATTAATGTCAAGTTACAGGCCGGAAGTAATTTATATTTAAGAAAATGGAGTGTCAGTTACTAGATAATCATTTGAAGAACGTCTCTGCAAAATATCTCGTCAATAACTTCAAAAATAAGGCTGAAAGCACCAAAAAATGAAACATCACAATTCGATACATGAATCGATTTTAAGGCATTGGCATTGTGGAAATTTTGGAGGCGCACCATGATTAAATTTAATATCGACAATGGGGCAGTTACAAAGTACTAAAATTTTATTTATTTTTATTTTTTTTTTTTTAATGAAGAGAATGAAAGTATTTGGTAAGCTGAGAACAAAGGTGTGTTTGGCTTTTTCCTAAAGGCCCATGTTCCGTAAGTACAAACGTAACAAATCGAGTGTGTTATGACGCCACAACGCACGGAATCCCCAATTATGAAACATTGTATTTTGCGCCAAAATCACATCAAACCTAGTTAGAAACCAAAGGCATCCTTATTTTCAGCTCACCCAGGGACGTTCCTAGCGTGCTACACTGCAAGCGACAGAGAATCCGAAACTAACACCGACCAATCACTGGTGAAGTCGACCGTAAACCCCATGCGTGCCAAACATTGGTAGCGTTCTAGAATTCAACCATTTGATGCATCCATGCAAAAAAGATTACATTATTCTATGATGTAGTATATCTATGTATATTGAAAAGTGCTGCTATTCGTAATCTTTTTTGCATGGATGCAGTAAATGGTTGAATTCTAGAACGGTACCATTATTATAGCCCGGATCCGCAAATGAGAAAGGAAAACTCTTGGTCAGTACATTCGTCGATTGTTAGTACTCCGTGTATATTAATGAGGTCACTTACCTTGTTTTTCACACTGCTATAAATATTTGCATGGGATGTCAGTTCGTTTCTTTACAAAAAGAGCATTATACAGTATACAGTAGACATAGTCCTTTCCCCCTCTTCTTAGTGGGTTAATTCAAAACACCTGACTTGTTTTCACTGATTCATAAATAACGAGAGAGAATGGAAAGACCAGACGAATAATGCATCGAATAAGTAGTGGTGGTATAGCTGCTTACATAATTTTGCATAATTTAGGATTATACTTCTCAGCGGAATTTGACGTCAATTTCCCCCCCCCCCCTTTAAACTCTAAGCCTGTTTGAGAGACAAACGGTGACCCAGTGGCGGCTCGTGCAATCTGGCAACCGTGCACTTTTGCCATTTAAACGTGAAACGATACATTTAAACGATACTATGTGAGGCGCTGCGCCTCACCAAGTAATCGATTATTTTACACAGTTTTAAATGGAGGAACTCTATTGTTGCCACATTGCACGAGCCGCCGCTGCGGTGACCAGTCTTCCGATTTTTACAAACACGTGTACGAGAAACTTTTTTTTTTTTTATCGACCATTTTGGTGATTCAATTCTCATTTACATGAAAATCCAATCCGGAAGCAAGATTGGGATTTCTGATAGATGTTTCCCGAGGCGTCGCGTGCAATCTGACAACGTAGCAAGACATAAATTTAAATAAATGAAAAATATCGAAGTCCTGGGTGTTCAGCAAACACCTACGAGGTATAACTAAAGAGAGGGGTTTAAGGGATGTTAAGGGTTTTGAGGCACCACGGAGGCACCCATGTGCCCCATGATGGAAAAATCTCCTAGAAACATTTTTACATGAACCCGGTTTGTTTGCCTCTTATTTTTAACCTTATTACAGTTAAAAAAAAAAACAAAAACAAAAAATTGTGACAAACTCATTTGAAATTGGTTTGAAATGAAAGGTGAAAGTATTCTATAGCGGCTAATTGGATACAAAAATCGATATAACTGTTTCTTTTGGAAGGGTTTGCAGGATAAAAAAACTGATACATGAAAGAAACTGGCAGAATTTTCTCGCCCGCTAGATAGTTGTACTATATTTCTGTGTCCTGATAGTCACTCTAAAACACTTCGGAAAAAGGGGGCTAAACTCATGTGGTGGCCCCCTTTGCTATCCTGCTCGAACACATATGTTCAAATGACCAGAGAGAGAGAGAGAGAGAGAGAGGTAAAAATACACATTCCTATGTATCCGCCCAAATGTCTTTCAACGCTAAGTTGTGGCAACATTGCCGCTCAAAGCGGTGGCGGAGTGCTGCGCGGCGCACTACGAAGAGCATTTAAATACAATCAATCGGTGACCTTGCAGAAGAAGAAGAGGAAGAAAACAAAATAAGAAGAAGATGAAGAAGAAAAAGCTAAAAGAAGAGGCAGAATCCGCTGCAATTCTATCGCAACAAACGCGCATCGAGCAAACGGGCATCGGCCATAGAGTCCCATGACTCCCATAACATCACCATTCACCACCCAACGCCTACATCTGCAATCATAGTCGTCGTTACTCGAAATACCTCGGTAAGCTCTCTTATTAAGCTCCCCCCCCCTCCACTCCACTTCTCGCTACTCTACTGCGCGTTTGGTGCCTATAGACCGACCGGGGCCTTCCTTCCACAAGTACGAGCTCTTGCTTACCTACTTTGAACATTGAAGGCTGCCGTTTCGTGAATATGTAATGGAATTTTTCAATGGGGCTCTCGCAGTTTTTTGCTACAAGCATATATATATATATATATATATATATATATATATATATATATATATATATATATATATATATAATATATATATATATATATATATATATATATATATATATATATATATATATATATATATATATATATATATATATATATATATATATATATATATATATATATTATATATATATATATATATATAAACTTTAATCGGGATAAAGGCTATTATTAATCAATAAGACGGGACGTTTCGGGGTATCACAACCCCATTATCAACCGCGAAAAAAATAAAATAAAAGTGAAAATAATACAAGGCACAGGTGGTCAGGCCATTGAAATCGAGACACAACTCAAAAGCATTGTCTATATATATATATATAAGTATAAAACAATTGTGTCTCAACACAACAATCAATGTTGTGTCTCGATTTCAATGGCCTGACCACCTGTGCCTTGTATTATTTTCACTTTTATTTTATTTTTTTCGCGGTTGATAATGGGGTTGTGATACCCCGAAACGTCCCGTCTTATTGATTAATAATAGCCTTTATCCCGATTAAAGTTGTTATATATATTAGTGGGCTAATTAAGAATTGTTTTATACTTATATATATATATATATAGACAATGCTTTTGAGTTGGGCAAACTCATTAGCTGAGGTAATAAAGCCAAGAAAAAAGAAAAAAATCATATTAAATATATGAAAGTAATAGTTAAAAAACTAAAGGGGGGAGAGAGTTCAACTCAGGCAGTGCAACAGAAAGCATGAGCGAGGACAGCGTTCGAGAGATCACGACCGGTTTCGTCCTTGTTAGGACTCATCAGGTGAGCTTACTCGAGCTGCCTCTAACTCAATGCAATCGGCACTCCAGCAAGTCGTCAAAACGACATCGCTGACGTGACGCGAGAACGCAAAAAAAATGCGCGCGCGCCATCTACCGTAACTGTTGAACAACTCTCAGATGAAAAAAAGGAAAGCCCAAAAAAAAGATTAACGAAACGGCTGGGGATGCGAACGCAAACCAAACACAGCCGCCCGCTCCCGAACGGGAAAAAAGAGCACGAGAACCTCAACGTGCTAGCTCATGCTTTCTGTTGCACTGCCTGAGTTGAACTCTCTCCCCCCTTTAGTTTTTTAACTATTACTTTCATATATTTAATATGATTTTTTTCTTTTTTCTTGGCTTTATTACCTCAGCTAATGAGTTTGCCCAACTCAAAAGCATTGTCTATACCATGTGGCCAAAGTATGTTGTTTCGCTTATTATAAGCACGTTGAGGTTCTCGTGCTCTTTTTTCCCGTTCGGGAGCGGGCGGCTGTGTTTGGTTTGCGTTCGCATCCCCAGCCGTTTCGTTAATCTTTTTTTTGGGCTTTCCTTTTTTTCATCTGAGAGTTGTTCAACAGTTACGGTAGATGGCGCGCGCGCATTTTTTTGCGTTCTCGCGTCACGTCAGCGATGTCGTTTTGACGACTTGCTGGAGTGCCGATTGCATTGAGTTAGAGGCAGCTCGAGTAAGCTCACCTGATGAGTCCTAACAAGGACGAAACCGGTCGTGATCTCTCGAACGCTGTCCTCGCTCATGCTTTCTGTTGCACTGCCTGAGTTGAACTCTCTCCCCCCTTTAGTTTTTTAACTATTACTTTCATATATTTAAAGTAGGTATAATGTGTAGGTTCTGGCTCACTCTGATAAACTTGACTTGAAATTAATCCCTGATCAAACTTGACTTGAAATCAATCCCTGATCAAACTTGACTTGAAATCAATCCCTGATCAAACTTGACTTTAAAATAATACCTGATCAAACTTGACTTGAAATCAATCCCTGATCAAACTTGACTTGACATTAATCCCTGATCAAACTGACTTAAAAAAATAAGTTTTATAAATTTTAGCAATCTTATATTAAAGGATTGATTGATTTATAATAAATATAAACATATAAATAAAGAATGTGTGAGAATAAAAAATGCACTAAAACAAAGAAAAATTATCCTGATAGGTATTGTGAGAAATGCGATCGTAAAATCACCTATTCAAACTGGACTAAACACTTGAAATCTCAACGTCACCTAAGAGATAAGCCTGTGGACCCTGTGGTTCATAAATATGATGACAAATACTGTGAAGCATGTGATCGTAAAATCACTTACAAAAACTGGGCTACACATCTAAAAGGTGGATATCACATAAAACGCAATAGACCATTACAAAATGATGGAAACAATCCTATATTAAAGGATTGATTTATAATATAAATATTTTTTAAAGTAAAAGTTACTTTAAAATAAATTCATGAAAAGTGATCGAAATCAATCTTATATTAAAGGATTGGTTGATTTATAATAAATATATATATATAAATAAAGAATGTTAATAAACGACAATAGTTTGGAACCCAAAAAGTTCCAAGCGTCAAAAAGATGTTATCCAGATAGGTATTGTGAGAAATGTGATCATAAAATCACTTACAAAAACTGGGCTAGACATCTAAAATCTAAACGTCATTTAAGAAATGATCCAACCGAAACTATCAAATCAACAAGAATTAGAAAACCAGCAAACATATTTTATAAACCTCGAAAACTACACAAAGTTTTTAACTTCAGCAACAAAATATTTGAAAAAGAAAAAGTTAGAACCATTGTCAAAACTGAAGCGAAATCGTTTAAAAACCGATTACAGACCTACTTAGTAGAAAATAGACATCATTTTAAGGATATGAATAATTTTTAGAAAATATAGAAAGATTGGTATTTGGACTCATAAATAAAGAACTGAACCATCAAGAACTGAAAGTAAATATTTTTGTGCTCGCTGAATACAAAAGAGGCACGGATCAGAAAAATATGGTATATTGTGAAACTAACCTCAAAACTCAAAACGAAGTTTTGACAAAATCCTCAGATCTTGCTGCGTTTTACTCTAGGGTAAAACAGACAATTTTAAATGAGATGGAAGTATTTGAAAGCAAAGGTTCGCAATGGGTTCTGAATAAAATTTTAAGCTTAGAGTTGAGGTTAAACAAATACAATCCACTAAAAGGCGCTTCTTATATAGCTTTGCCTGAGTGCTTAGCAAATAAAAGGCAATAATCAATGTTAAAAATTCGGACAACAAATGTTTCCTATGGTCTATTCTTTCAGCATTACATCCTAAAACCAAAAATGCTGAAAGGGTGACAAGTTATAATGAATGGGAACATGAGTTTGATAAAGAGCTAGAAGGTATAAACTTTCCTGTAAAACTAACTGACATCAATAAATTTGAGAAAAGAACAAACATGTCTATTAATGTTTATTTCTATGAAAATTATAACATTGCTCCTTTGCAAGTAACGAAAGATGAAAAAGAAAAGCATATAGATTTGTTATACCTCAAGGAAAGTGGTAAGGACCATTATTGTTGGATCAAAAACTTATGGAGGTTAGTAGGTAGACAAATTACAAAACACGAAAGCAAACGATTTCTGTGTAAAATGTGTTTGAATAGTTTTTACTCTGAAGAGAAATTAAAAGACCATAAAATATATTGCAGTGTTCATGGAGCAACCAAAATCGAAATGCCTAAGAAATATGATAATGTGTTACAATTTAAAAATTATCAGAACTCATTGAAAGTTCCATGGGCTATTTACGCCGATTTCGAATGCATGTTGCAAAAGATTTCAACCTGTCACCCGAATCCTGAGAAGTCTTATTTGAATGATACTGAAAAACATGAGCCAGTGAGTTTTGCCTATTACTTGAAAGATGTTGATAGTAAAAATTTCAGATTAGAGGAATATTTTGGTCCTGACGCTCCTAAAGTTTTTTATGAGAAAATAAAAGCAGATGCTTTAATGATAGCACAAGAATACTATGATAAAATTAAACCAATGAAACCTCTAACATCAGAAGAACGAATAAGCTATGAAACAGCCAAACAGTGTCATATTTGTGAAAGGAGTTTTGATGGTTCATTACCACCTGTGATAGAACAGAAAAAAGAATTATTAGAAAGAAAGCTAAAGTTGTTTTGTCAACAGAATCGATATGATTTCGAGTTGACTAAATGGACACATGAATATCAAATTAAAGAATGTGAAAACGAACTAAAATCACTTGTTGCTAAAATAGAATCAAATTCCCAAAAAGTCAGAGATCATTCTCATCTATCAGGTCAATACAGAGGTCCAGCTCATTCAATTTGCAATTTAGGCTACCAGAATCCTCGATTCATCCCAATATATTTCCACAACTTAGCAGGATACGATGCTCATTTATTTATTAAAGAATTTGGTACAGATGATGGGGAAATAAAGTTAATTCCAAATACTGAGGAAAATTATATCTCTTTTTCAAAGGTTTTAAAATACAATTCTGGTGAAGTGAATGAAAAGGGACAGCCATTTTACAACAAAATTGAGTTGAGATTTATTGACTCATTTAAGTTTCTATCTTGTTCTTTGGACAAACTAACTAAAAACTTGGACAGAGAACAATTTATGGAGACAAGGAGATGTTTCTCAAAAGAACATTTGGATTCTATAACTAGAAAATTGGCTTATCCGTATGAATATATGGATTCGACTAAAAAATATGACGAGTGTGAATTGCCTTCTATTGACAAATTTTACAGTGCTTTGACAGGTGAAGATGTTAAGAAAACTGACTATGAAAATGCGAAAGAAATTTGGAAAATATTTAATATAAAAAATTTAAGAGAGTTTACTCTACTTTACAACAAAATTGATGTCATGTTACTTGCAGATGTAATTGAAAACTTTAGAAATGTTGCTCTGAAAACATACAAGCTAGATCCTGCTTGGTACTATACAACGCCCGGATTTGCTTGGGATTGTATGCTCAAAATGACAGACCAAAAATTCGAATTGTTGACAGATTATGATATGAGTTTAATGATCGAAGCTGGAATTAGAGGTGGAATTTCGCAATGTAGTAACAGGTATTCAAAAGCAAACAATAAATACATGGGCGATAAATTTAAGAAACACGAGGAATCAATTTTTATTGAATATGTGGATGCAAACAATCTTTATGGTTGGGCTATGAGTAAATGTTTACCTTACGGTGGTTTTAAATGGGTTGATAAAAATATTGATGTTTTAAAAATTCCTGATAACTCACCCAAAGGATATATTTTGGAAGTTGATCTAATTTACCCAAAGGATCTGCATAATTTGCATTCAGATTTCCCTTTAGCCCCAGAAGGAAGGATTGGAACTGTGAAATTGCCGAAATTATTCACGACTTTATATGATAAGGAAAATTATGTTGTCCACTATAGGAATCTTAAAGATTACTTGCGATTAGGAATGAAGTTGACAAACATACATAGAGTATTAGAATTCGATCAGTCCGAATGGTTAAAGCCATACATTGATTTCAATACTAAATTGCGACAAGCGGCTACTAATGATTTTGAAAAGGACTTCTACAAATTAATGGTTAATTCGGTGTTTGGAAAAACTATGGAAAATATAAGAAATCGAGTAAACATTAAACTGTGCTCGAATGTGAAGCAAGTTGAAAATATGATAGCAAAACCCAACTTCGAGAGAGCCACAATTTTCACAGAGAATTTAGCTGCCATTCATATGAAGCGCACGAAACTCTGTTTTAACAAACCGATTTATATTGGCATGAGTATTTTGGACAATTCAAAATTATGTATTTATGATTTTTTTTATGATACAATTAAAAAGAAATATGAGGATAAAGTCAAACTGTTATTCACGGATACAGATTCTCTCATCTTAGAGATTAAAACCGAAGACTTTTATGAGGATCTAAAAGGTATGATTGACCACTTTGATACTTCCGACTATCCCAAAGATAACGTGTATCAGATACCTTTAGTGAACAAGAAAGTTTTAGGGAAGTTTAAGGATGAATTAAAAGGAGATATAATAGAACAGTTCGTTGGTTTGAGATCGAAGCTATATGCTTTGAAAATATTTGAAAGTGATGAAGAAATTAAAAGAGTCAAAGGTGTTAAGAAAAATGTCACGAAAAATGAGATACGTTTTGAAGATCTCAAAAAATGTTTGGAGACTAAAATACCTGTCTACAAAAAACAAAAACTGTTTAAAATCAGACAACATGAAATTTATACCATTGAACAAAATAAAAAGGCACTTTGCGCACTTGACGATAAGAGATACATTTTACCAAATGGGATCGATTGTTTGGCTCACGGACACTATGAAATCAATAAACCTAAAGACGAATTTCTAAAAAATGCATTACAAAATGACTTGGAAACATCATAAAACTAATATACCTGAAACTTATCAAATTTGAATCCCAAAGAAAGTCAAATTCTGAATTTATTTTGCTTCGTTTAAGTCAATAAGAGTCTTTCATATTATTTCAAACCGATAAATATCGGGTATATTCTTATAATTTTGTCAATTGCAATTCCTCTTCATAAACACCATCAGTAATATCTTCTAAATTATAATATACTACATTGGATCTTAAAACGTTTGAAACGGTAAAAATTTCTTTAGTCCAGTTAGTTTTAAATTTATTTTTGAAAATATACACATGAGTGGAAAGCCTCACTCGATCTCCAATTTCAAAGTTGGGTTTTGATTTCGATATTTTAAAATTATAAACAGTTGAGAGCAATTCCTTCTCATTTTGTTTGTTCACTTGGCTTGGTTTCATTTTAATCGTTCGGTGAAATGTGTTATTATATTTTGTTATTATTTTCGGTAGTGCATCAACCCATTTTAAATTACTATATACTATGGGTTTTAACTTATCTCCAAGAGTTCTATTAAATCTCTCTACAATGGAAGCCTTGTTTACAGTTCCTGTACTGTACATTTCAATGTCATATTTTCCTAAAACATTTCTCACTTGTTTATTGTAGAATTCCTTGCCTTCGTCGACATGAAATTTATTTGGTTTGATTGGTAAACTTTCCATAACTTTTTCCAGCGCTACAGCTACTTCAGCACCAGATTTTGATTTTAGAGGAACAGCCCAGGCGTACTTTGAAAAAGTATCGATTATATTTAAAATATACTTGTACCCATTATTTAACCTTAGAAGCTTCCTATAGTCGTTTTCTTTAATCTCTTTCCTTACATTCCTAAAATTATAATTGGGGTCTTTCACCTCACTTTTTGGTCTATAAAAAGTGTATATATCAGCTTGCAAAGTATCAAACATTCCTTTTTGAATGAATTGTCTCGTAGGAAACCGGACTCTGTATGGTTTAAACAGTTCAGCCAATTCAATAGTTTCAGGTGATTTTGATACATTATTCTTCTCTAAATTGCAAAGTCTGCAAAGAGAAATTCTCCTCCACCTGTTCTTTTTCTGTACAAATTTTGGTTCTCCAAAACTCCTAGTTTGCATCTTACAATTTCTACAGAAATCCATTTATTTAACATGAAATATTATTATTGTTATTTTCATGGATTGTTATCCTTGAAAATCAAATTCCAAAGGCCGATACGGTCTGCCTATGGTTGTTGAGTTAAATGTCGTTCAGAAGATTCCTGAACATATCATACCGCAAGCGTTTGTAAGACACAATATTAACATAGCAAACAGTACCTTCCGAAGTTCCAGTAGAACTGTCAACATTCTTGCTAAAATCAACATGCAGTACAATATTACTCTTAGAGTTGGAGATACTGTCTGGTTGCTTACTTAAATCAATCACGAAAATAGATTTGTGAGCTTTAAATTCACGCGGTGTAAGTAAATTATAATCGTCTCTTTTAAATACTCTTCTATAGTCTCTGAACATGTTGAAGGCTATCAAATAATCGTCATTTTCAAAATCTAAATCTGTCAGCTCTTCGGGATATCTTTTACCGTTGACCTCCACGTAAATATTTCTAACAAACTTGTGATCAAATTCTGAAGGGTTTGCTAGTTGATTATTAGACTTATCAGTTTGGAATGTTATCATAGCGAAAACGGGCGAGTTGAAATTTCTGTAAACGTTAGTGATGTCAAAGTTTAAGGTTTTTCCAGAAACATTTTTATGTTGGACGCATTGCCAAGTTTTATATTCAAAATCATAGGCATTGGAATCACCCAAAGACTTTAATAGTTGAATTTTTGCATTATCTTCATACTCAATTATTGGTACTCTGATGTAGAAGTTGGTGATAATGATTTTGCCTTCATCTGGTATTGTTTGTGTAGAGTCTGACTTCCATCTATATAAAGCATCATTATCAGTATTTCTCGTGAAATTTATTTCAAAGCCACCTTTAAAAATAGGAATATTTAAATCTTCAAAAAACCCTAGTCCGAAATCGGCTAGCTTTCCCAAAGTATAAAATTTTCCTCCACCACTATAATTTGATAAAGATCCTGCGGCTTCTGCTGCACTATTGTGATCTTTAGTATAAGTGACGTAATGTTTCATGGTGCTTGTAATACCAGGATAGTCAACCTCATCAATAATTTTGTTATGTTTTTTCACTTCAACAAAGCTGAACAAGTGTGGAATAAAATTGTCTATTAATTTAACGGTTGAATTGGCAGTGTAGTCAGAGTTAGTAGCTTTTTTATATTCTCCAGAAATGTAGAACTCGAAATTCTTCGATGCGAAATTTTCATTGTATTCAATTAGAAATGTAGTTTTTTTGTTTGGAACATTAAAGTTCATTTTTGATAAAGGTGAAAAATGTTTAAATTCTGCTCGAATAACCGAGTCATCAAAATTTTTGAACAGCTGTTCTGTCATTTATAATAGCAGAAATATTTTTTTTTAAATTCTCGAACACGATAATTTACAATCTCATGGAAATCAAGACCATCTGACAGATATTTCAAAACTGCCAAACATAAATGTCCACAAATTGGTGGATCGTTATAATTTTGGATTCTATCTTCATTATATTGTAAATTGTCTTTTTTTAAGTATTCCACCAATTCTTTCGGAGGTCGAGCATTTCCAAAAGAATCAAAGTAAAATTTTGTGTTATCTCGTTTAAAATAACAGGTCCAGTGTGAGCCGGTTTGATATGAATTTTCCAAATTAATAATCCCACACTCAATTCTAAGCGGAATTCCAGGTAGCTCATCTTTCATGAAAATCCCACGAAAATGTTTAATTTTTAAGTTTGAGGCAATGCCAAGAATATCAAAATTACTTAACGGTTCGACTTTTTTTTTAATCCCGTTCCTACTTTCTTTTTGTTTGAGCCTGTCCCAGTTTTAGGTTTTTTTAAACCACTACCTTTTTTCAGTTCCATTGCTCGGTTATGTCTTTTTATCTCTTCTATTTCCTTCCGTTTATTTTTATCTTCATCTATTGCTTTTACGACAGCAGCTCCTCCTCCCACTAAACTGCCTAATGCAGCTAGCCCAGCAAACACCAGAGGTAAAAATCCTCCTGAATGACTTTGTTTTTGGCGATTTGTCCCAGGTTGTTTCGTTCTATTTACTTTACGATTACGGTCCATTTTATAATAGTACAATTTTCAAAAGTTTTTTATTTCTAAAATGATTGTGATCTTAGCACCACCAAAATCAATTAATTCATTTCTTTCGTTGGTGATTTTCACTTCTATATCCTTAATTTTATTATGTTGAACTGGAAAATAGATAGGTTTAAGGCTTTCGTAAATTATTGGTTCTCTAAAATGAGCATTCATTTTGAAGGTTGTTATGATGTCGGTTTCTCCATCGATCACACTTTGGCCATTAGCAAGGTTGCAATGAACATTAATTGTATCAACAGGTAAAAATTAGGGTAAGAATTTGGATAGCCTAATAATTTACAAATGTTATTTTTTCTCTCATAATTAATAGGTTTATCAGAATTATTTTCAAAATAGACCTGATTTTTTATTTCATTTACTCTAAGCGTTATTTGACAATTATTTTTGATGAAAGTTTCAATATCAAAGATATCATAGTATCCCTTTGGGATCAGTATTTGATTAGCACCGAAATAAAATATATTATTTTTATCTGTTACGTTTGGAATTAAATTGGTAGAGTAAAATGAAAGTAATGTAACATGAAAATTTTCATTTAAAAAATTGTGTTGAAAGTGATGTTTCAATATAGAATGATTACCTGTCAATTTGATTATCATCTTTGCTTTTATTAATTATAAATATATTTTTTTTAATATAAATGGATACCTTTGGGAAACGCTCTCCTTTCAAAATGGAAGAAAAAGAACTGATGTCTTTAATACAACGATCTGAACAAAATTGTAAAAATGAGGTATTCGAGAAACTAACCGAACTCAAGACTGAATTGGATAAGAAAATAAAAGTACTCAAGACCGAATTGGATAAGAAAATCAGTGCAGTCGAAACAAAAACATCTGTACTCGAAACAAAAATACACGCACTCAAGACTGAACTGAAAAATACAAAGAAACCCTAGAAGCCAAACCTAAATCTAATGATATCTATTATAAATGGCTAAATTTAAAATAACTCCCATTCCCATGAAGTCTTTAAAGAAAACCGAAAACACGCTATTCCCAATGCCTCTAAGGTCTCTGATTGTTGGAAGCAGTGGTTGTGGTAAAACAACTCTACTTTGGAATATAATTACTAAAAATTGGTTGCCATACAAAAAACTATACGTTTTTAGTAAATCTATTGATCAACCAATATATGATAAATTAAGTCATTATTATGATGATATTCAAGAAGATGAACAAATAGCATACTTTTATGATAAATGTGAAGACATTGTTTCAGTAGATGATTGTGAATCGAACAGTCTGATTATTTTTGATGATTGTATTCTAGAATCTCAATCTCCAATTAAGGAATATTTCGTCAGAGGAAGACATAAAAATATTTCTTGCATGTACATCAGTCAATGTTTCAGTTTGGTTGATTTGAAAACAATAAGAAACAATTTGAATTATTTGTGTATTTTCAAACAGAATGAATGTTACATAAAATCGATTTACGATAACATTGTCGGCAGCGATATGACGTTGAACGTTTTCAGAACGTTGTGTCATCGTTGCTGGAAACGTGATTATGGATTCCTAACGATCGATCTATCAAGAAAAATGAACGAAGGTCGATATAAAATCATGTTTGAAGAGGTGATTGAAAAAAAATAATCCCTAATATAAATGGATGGCACAACTATTAGATTGAATTTAAAAAAGAAATTTCAAGACGCTGTAAAGCGTGAAATGCACGAAAACAATGAAAAAGTAAAGGAGCTTTCAAAAAAGCTGGTTGCTGAAAATGTCGATGGTTTTGATAAAGAAGCGATTGATTCAAAGAAAACCAAACTATCGTTTGAAGACGTTCAGACAATTCAGAATAGTAAAGACGAGTTGAAAAATAAGTTTAAACAAGAACGAGTCGATGAAATTAATAAGATTGATTTACAAAAGAAATTATATAAACCCATCACTGATGCTTTGATTAAGGTTGAGTCCGCGGTTAAAAAAGTTGATGAAGATATGAACAAAGTGGTTGAAAAAAAACAAAATTTAGCCCTTGAACCTTCCATGATCGTGAAAGCACTAGTTGATTCGGATACTCAAACACCAAAAACAATAAACATAGGACCGATAGCTAAAAAATATGTTGCCCGTTTGCTTGATCCAGTTTTTGGTGTTTATTATGATCCTGTTACGAAAACTCACAAAATCGGTAAAGAGGAAGTAGACATTAGGGATGATGATATAATTATTATGAATAAAAGATATAAAGGAACACCAGGATTTTGGCGGTTGATAACATACAATGAAGCTCCAAACCCAGAACTTTACACTAAAGAAGATCTCAATAATTATGTTGACGTTTTAAATAAGACCGATGCTATGTATCAGAACAATGACAAAACAAAAAATAAACCAAAATCAAGCAAAGGAGACAAATGGCTGTCTTTGGTATCAAATATTTGGAATAGTCGCAACATCAGAACGGGAAGCGGGCTTATCCATTATAGTGACAATCAAGTTGAATATAAATACGTAAGGAACTTAAATGAGTTGATGAACCGACTGTGCTATATGCGTAGCCAAGAGGAAGCTGGAAACAACAATTTCCATAATGAAAAACTCGGTATTGTTCGCTTTTTTACGAGTGAGTTGGAAAATATCATTGACTCACCTAAAGGAACTGAATATTTGATTAGATTTGTGTCTATTCTACCCAAAAGTGTTCTGAATGAAGGCTCTGGGATTTTTAACAAGATTTTAAATAGCTTACCTTTCGAGTTACATGTCCCCAGTTATAATTTTCTTGGTCCTGGTACACGCTTAGATGAGAGACTTGAGAGAGGTGATAAACCTATTAATAAATTAGATGCTGCTGCTTTAGATCATGATATTTTCTATAAACATCATAAATCGACTAATGACAGACACAAGGCTGATGAAGTTTTGGAAAATAAAGCGTGGGAAAGAGTTTTAGCTCCTGATGCTAATTTAAAAGAAAAATCTGTCGCTTGGTTAACAACAAATGGTATGAAATTAAAGAGAAAATTTGGACTCGGTTTAAAATTTTGAATCGTCCCAGCAAGCAAATAAAATTAAAAATATATATGTATATTATAAACAATGGAATTCAAAACTTTACGATCTTACATTCGTTGGCAACACATGCCTGAGTATTATCTATCTCAACTCGTCGATAATGTTAAATTAAACAGGGAGCATATTTTACAGTTGAGTCGATTTATAGAATGGGATAAATTCTCTAAGTATCCTGATCTGACCGAGGAATTTCTAGAACTTTGTTATCCGTTTCTGGAATGGAAATATGTGAGCAGGTTCAATAAATATCTAACTTTGAACTTCATCAGAAATCATCTGGCCGCATTCAATAAATGTTGGGATGAAATTTCTCGGTATCAAACCCTCGATGAAAATGCCATGACCGAATTTGCAGATCTGCTGAATTGGAGGCTTGTCTCACGATATCAAACAATGTCCCCAGAATTCATAATAAAATATAAACACCGTGTTGATTGGAACTATATTGAAAACTATCAAAATGTTTCATCAGATTTTGTAAAAAATAATCGTCCCAATGTGGATAATTAGCCCTAAGAGGTTCGTTTGTTAAGTATTCAAATCAAAATGGTTTGAATAATAAATGGAACAGTATTTGCAAAAGCAATTGTTAATTTTTAGACAAAGTTATAACTTCTATTTTAGAATAGGAATTTCACTTTCATTGTTGAAATCTGCGTTCAGTGTGTTAAGTTTATCGGGTTATTTTTTCTTTCCTCTCACATTGCTAACTTTAATAACTGGTTGTTTAGAAATTTTAGAAAAATCCTTGAAAATCTCTGAGAGAGTTGAAGAGTATAAACATGCTTACAAATTTTATAGACAATTTCTACATCAGTATAGAGCTAAATCTCTCTCTGAAATAGAAATCAACATCAGAGAACAAGAGCTGAACAATAATTTTAATTTTTTCCCTCGTGAAAAATATGTCAAAGAAGCTCGAATAAATGGTTACCAAGCCAATCCTCTGTAAACACCGATGTTTCAATTAATGTTCAAGTCATTGTGACTTGAATATACATATAATATTAAATACATACAGACGCTATATGATGGAAGTTAGTCACTGGGCGTTGCCAAGGCGCGAGGCGTGTACGGCTGATTGCAACGCGACACGACGCGCGGTCGAGATGAGGAAGCGGAGAGTGAACAGCGAACGGCTGATTGCGACGCGACGCGGCGCGCGCTTGGCTCGTGACATTGAAAGGCGGTCTATCGCCTGATTACGAATGCAAGCCGTATAGAACGCTATCTGTTTGTAAAATGTGGAACTATGCAAAAGCTGTGTGTGCAATGCTCTATTCCAACGCTTATATACTAGAAATGTTCCTTCTCGTTGTAACCGTCGCTGTGGCTCATGGGACAACGTCGTTGACTCATAGTCGTGCGATCCCAGGTTCAATCCTTGGTTGGGCGTATGTATTTCACGTTGTTCGGGCCCGACAACGTGGAATGCAATACTCCGTGGTCTAAAATTTCGAGCACAATCAGACCCTTGTGTGGAAGTCATTGGTTAGCTATCGGCTGTAAAGCAGGCTGTTCCCATACTGCACACATTGGTTGTATGTACTGTGGTTTGATTACTTAAACGTGTTTCAACGAGCAGTATATAATCCTGATTGTGTTCGAAAGTAACAGTCACTGCACGGCTTGGTACACGACAGCTTCTCTGTCATTTGGTACATCGCATACTGTACAGTTAACGTAAAAAAAGCACACCGTATAACCGTCAACTCAATTGGGTGCACACAGTTGAGTTGACGGATACCGTGAACAGCTACAAAAGAAAAAAAAAGAAAAAAAAAGCTCAGAGTACACTTCAATCCCATTCAGGGGTTCTCGGCAATATGATAAAAGTACAATATGAGTGGGATTGAAGTGTGCTCATATGGGTCCGAGAACCCCATATTGCTAAAATTTATAAAACTTATTCTTTAAGTCAAGTTTGATCAGGCATTATTTTAAAGTCAAGTTTGATCAGGGATCGATTTCAAGTCAAGTTTGATCAGGGATTGATTTCAAGTCAAGTTTGATCAGGGATTGATTTCAAGTCAAGTTTGATCAGGGATTAATGTCAAGTCAAGTTTGATCAGGTATTATTTTAAAGTCAAGTTTGATCAGGGATTGATTTCAAGTCAAGTTTGATCAGGGATTGATTTCAAGTCAAGTTTGATCAGGGATTGATTTCAAGTCAAGTTTATCAGAGTGAGCCAGAACCTACACATTATACCTACTATTTAATATGATTTTTTTCTTTTTTCTTGGCTTTATTACCTCAGCTAATGAGTTTGCCCAACTCAAAAGCATTGTCTATACCATGTGGCCAAAGTATGTTGTTTCGCTTATATATATATATATATATATATATATATATATATATATATATATATATATATAGTCCAATCTGATGTGTAGACCAGCGGAAATCACGACAATCATACTAAGAAAGTCTAAAATTCAGTAATAAACTCACATAACTGCCATAACGGCACGATTGTAATGGCGGTTGAACGCAGTTATCATGGGAGATTCCTGTCTAGTATGTCCCTTTTTCTACGGAAACACGGAGGAATGAATCAATCTCAATCTCAAAGGCATCTGCGATTTCTATTTAATTTTTTTTTTTATTTTTTGGTTTTTATCAATACCAATCTGAAGTGACAAAATCTAAGGCCATCAAATTTTTACACCTCGGCCGGGAGTCGAACCGAGGACCTTCGGGCACTTATCCGTTGTCTACTAATTGAGCTAACCTAAAGACCACGGAGGCAGGCAGCAGGAACGGCTTCTTGCGATTATTGTTTATTAAATCAGTTATTTGGACCGTTGATTGGTAATGGAACACAATGAACGCGACCTGTTACGTCAGGTGCGACTCGTGCAATTTGGCAACCATGTTAATTTTCCATTCAAATCTATGCAAAAGTATCGAAGCCCGAGGGGAGCAATTGCACTTCCTGAAGATCGATTATTTTGCATAGGTTCAAATGGAGAGAATACGTTGTTGCCAAATTGCACGCGCCGCCACTAGTTACGTTAATACGTTCCAGCTTAAAAACAAAAATAAACCGTCTCGACTTTGGCGACGAGAATATATTAGACAACGGTGCGCAGATCGTAATTTTTCACCGCTGTGAAGCGTTGCGTGAGATTAAGGTAGTGAAAGGGAAAGAGTTCAGAGTGTGGGAGTAGAGGAAGGGGGAAGGGGGAAGGGGGAAGGGGTGGGACAAAGACTGTTAAAAAATTTACGCGGTGGTTAATGAGCTCGGTCAAACCACAAACATCAAACTTCACAGCTAGCGGCTTCAACGACTACATGTTCATTAAACGGAGACCCGTGCGTCCTAAGTACTGTGTATAAGTTTAACAGCTAACATTAAACGATATTTTGACTGAATTGAAGAGAGAGAGGTCTGAGAGGAGAGTGAAGATCCAGGATCCATGCCGCGTGCAAGGGAAGCCGACTTAGCGAGCACATATTAGCGCTCGTCGATCCCCGCCCCGTGACATGAACTATCGACGAATTAAAGATTGTCGGGAGATTCTCACTTATTTTCATTTATGGGTGTGAGTGTGGAACTGATTTGCAACGGTTTTGCCGCCTCACCCGCACTGGCCTCTCGCCTGTAAAGTGTGAGGAGTATGAAAAGTGGCCGAACCGGAACCTTGAAGGCGAAACTTAATATCTCGTGAAAATCTCGCGACAATCTTTAATTCGTCGATAGAACATAAATGAACCAAAACACCTGGCTCAGACTCAATGGATCCATTCGATAATCCCACTTGGATGTTAGTTTTAAAAACGAAGAAAATACACACGACTCAACATACTCCAACCGTTGATCAGCTATACAGAGCTGATAAGAACTAAATAACAAAATAAGACAGTAAAAAACAAGTACAAATAAGAAAAGCAAAAAACGAAAGATGAAAAATTGATAATTTCGATTTGAAGTTAAAAGATTAAAAAATATGATTTATCGAGGCAGTTTTGGCGAAAAATGTCTAAAGTTAAGTGTCTATTGGCAATGGTGCCAATTTTCTGACGCCAATGGGTCTGTTGCAAACTTTTGCTACAGCAACAATAAGTGTTTAAACCAATGTAAAATCGCCTGAAAAGTCCATTGGTGGCATCATAAAGTCATGAAAAACAATATTAAACTCACAGGAGGCGTTTATTGAAATCCAAGATGGCGGCAAAATATCGAGGAATCTGAATGTATGCACCATGATCATCCAAGGATTGCCAACTTTGACAACCTCACTGGAGGTTGAGGTTATGTGTTTGTTTACGTTGTGATTGGTTGTGATGGATATTGTGAGGTTGGCTATCCTTAAATGTTTGTGGTGCATGCATACAGATTGCTCGATATTTTGCCGCCATCTTGGATCTCATTAAACGCCTCTTGTGAGTTTATTATTGCATTTCATGGCTTTCTGATGCCACCATTGGACTTTTCAGGCGATTTTAAAATAGATTATACACTGTTAATTGTTGTAGCAAAAGTTTGCAACAGACCCATTTTGGCGAAAAATGTCTAAAGTTAAGTGTCTATTGGCAATGGTGCCAATTTTCTGACGCCACTTTTGGTGATATTTCTTCGAATTTTCACTGACACAAACGCGGACAACTCCGTCTGAGCCGGGGTGACACGTGACGACTCTGCCCGGCCATGGCCCATAGTTGAGAATCAAACAGTATCAGTGGCGTGCCGTGACAAAACTATGAATGTAACCATAAACATAAACACGTTTTGTGCAAAATTTTCTACTAAACAAGCGTTTTAAGGGACGAAAATACGTTCTCAAAAATTTGTCAGCAAAATAATTTTTGGACGGTCAAAAATTGTCTAAAGTTTTCGAATAGCTAATTTTTTCGAAAAACGGTAAAAATTGTGAAAAGCTGGATTAGAAGACGTCCCTACCGTCTCTCAGCTTATGGTCACGTATCGTCACGCTTGGTCACGCTTGGTCACGCTTGGTCACTAACTAGACACGCGAGCAAATAAAAGCGTTTGTTGAGTTTAGGAGTGGATTTCGGAAGTTTTTAGTGCTGCCATTGTTATTTTTGGAGGTTTTTACACCAGAATGGGTCTGTTGCAAACTTTTGCTACAACGCTATATAGAGTATTCAATCTCATGAAAAATCGCGTGAAAAGTCCATTGGTGGCATCAGAAAGTCATAAAATGCAGTATTAAACTCACGAGAGTCGTTTAATGAAATCCAAGATGGCGGTAAAATATCGAGCAACCTGTATGCATGCACCACGAACATCCAAGGATAGCCAACCTCACAATATCGATCACACCCAATCACAACGTAAATAAAAACATAACCTCTGAAGCTGTGAGGTTGTCAATGTTGGCAATCCTTGGATGTTAAAGTTGGATGCATACAGATTGCTCGATATTTTACCGCCATCTTGGATTTCATTAAACGTCTCTTGTGAGTTTATTATCACATTTCATGACTTTCTGATGCCACCGCAATGAACTTTTCGGGCGATTTTACATTCGATGAAACAGTCTTTATCGTTGTAGCAAAAGTTTGCAACAGACCCATTAACTAGAATATCGCTTATAGCAAAAGTGTGCAACAGCGCCATTCGGAATATAATCGCATATAATGGTAATTTTTACTAGGGTTACCTCGCTACCCCTATTTACGCCACTGTGTAGCAAAATTTTGCAAGAGATTTACTGAACGAAATGAGTGGGGCGAACGAATCACTTTTGTGAATGGAGTCTCATCAGTAGCGCACCGAGAGTTTCTTCATCTCTCTCTTTTCTCCATTAAGAAACGTATGTTAGACAAGGATGGACAAGGGGATAAAACCCCCTCCTTCTGTCCTTTTCCTACTCATACATTCAAATGGGAAATGAGAGAGATGGAAGATATCCTGGTTGCGCCAGTGAGTCTCATCAATGAACGATACGATGAGTGCGTGCTAGAGTGAGAGCGCAAACACATAACACATCACACACCACCAAACCAGACCGTCCCGCTACCGCAACACCTTAAAGCCAAGTCTAAACATCATTTACATAGTGAATTGTAAAACTGTGCGCAACACTCACAACAGCGCAACGCACAAAAGTGTTTTTCCGCCAAATTATAATCCTTTTAACGAGAGACTCGGCAAAGCGTCGACGGATATTGTTAAAATGGATGACATGCAATCCACGATGCAAACCCGAGGAGGAATGTATTGACGGTTGAAGAAGTAAACAATAAAACATTAAAACATGGACATTAAAACAATGCGAGTACTCTCGCCGCGACCGGCTATATCGGCGACTCCAGGCGACCGCTTAAAGGTGGAAACACACAGAGAGCTCCCGGCACCGGACCGCCCGGCACCGACTTCAACGGACCGGCCGTCACCGGCAGGCCGCTGCATGAGCAGAAACACACTGCGACCGGCCACGCCGTCGTCGTGTCTTCGTTTGCAGCCGGCCAAACTGCCAAAATTATTTTGCGTATACTTTTTCTATTTAAAAAGCCGGTAAAAAAACATGGGCGTAGCTACAATGGTGAGGTAGGACCCCGGAAAATCCAATATTGACAAAAAAAAATCAGTAACAATTAAAAATAAATAAATAATTACATTAGTAATTAAATAAAGAGATAAAGAGATAAATAAATAAATAAAATAAATAAATACATAAATAAATAAATAAATCAATAAATAAATATTAGAATAATTAGAATAAATAATAAATCCATATGGAATATATCGAACCTTTCTGGCGCACTCCTGAATGAGTGGCGTAGCCGGGGGAGGGAGGTTTTTTCAGAGGGTCTAGACACCCTCCTCCCCTTGCCACCAAAATTTGCTCTAAACAGGCAATTTTTCTGCGTTTTCTGAGATACCATAGAAACCAAATTGGTATCTTTGGATCCTTTGGAATTAACTTGGACCCCCCCCCCTCGAAAAATTCCTGGCTACACCACTGTCCTGAATTCGAACTATTGGGGTTTCAGCGGAAAATATACAGTTTTGCATGATTGCGCTACTTCCAACCCGCATTTTTTTTTAAATAAAATTTACGTTTTTTTTTTGTCAGTTTTCTCATTATTTTCTCATTTTTATTTTTATTTTTCCAAAGAAAACTATTCAAGTTAATTGTTCATGTGATCATCATTTTTATTTTTGAATATTACCATTGACATCGCCTAAAAATTAGCGCAGAAGTTTGGAACTGATGTTTGATGAGATGAGATGGGAGGTCCAGAATGCCGGTCGAATGCCCTCTGGAGCATTCCACCTCCCGGCACCGGCCAGCGGCTCCGCGCTGGTCGGGCCGGTCAACTCTCAGTGTGTTGCGTTGCATTAGTTTTCGCGGTAAGCAAAGCAGAACGCCGCGGCCGGGAACGGTCTGTGCCGGGCGGTCCGGTGCCGGGAGCTCTCTGTGTGTTTCCACCTTAACACTTCTCCGGGGACTCATTTCATAATCGACCAAAGTCACTTCGTCGCTAAAGTGACTACAGACCGATTCGGATTCGCTCTCTAACTAATTTTTTTTTTGTTGAAAAGGTGACTCACCTTAAATTTGTTTTTACGTTTCAAAGAGTTCAAAGACATGTTCATCCCTCACCGAATAAAAAGAAAGAAAAGAACAAAGACAAAACAAAATCAAAGAAAGTATTTTTATGCATTTGATCAACGGCGCTCGAGTTGTAAGCAAAAAAGAAGCCAGAAAAGCGTGATTTTGACAGTCATTTTGGAAAATGGCGGCCTTTCCACCCCACTGATGCGTTCAGCAACCCAAAATACATAAGAATCGACCTCTCAGATATAATTCTCCAACACTTGCAAGCTAAAATCCCCGGTTGCCTGGACTACTATGCGCACTTGATCTAGAGGTCACCCGTTCAAGATTGGAAACGTGAATTCTTAAAAAAAAAAAAAAAAAAAAAAATGGAGGTTTAAAGAACACAGGCATAAAAAAGCACCTTCGGACTAAAAGCTTCAAAAAGTCCTTAAAACTGTAAATTGATGATGCATCTAAATCACGGTTAATATGCTGACACATCGAAGAGTATTTCTATGTATTTATCAGTGCACAGGCAAGCACGTCCTTTGGTAGTAAGGGGGGAGAGAAGGGACACATTGGCGGATACAGAAATATGTCTGTCTCACTATTTTCCCCATTTAAACACGTGTGTTAAAGAAGGATAGCAGAGGGTGCCTTCACGTGACTTTAGCCCCCTTTCCCGTACATTTTTAACTCATACGGTCAAATGGAAAGAGGGAGGGAGAGGGAGAGAGAGAGGGAGGGAGGGAGAGAGAGAGAGAGAGAGAGAGAGAGAGAGAGAGAGAGAGAGAGAGAGAGAGAGAGAGAAAGACAAATTCCTGTATTCGCCCATGAAAGGGGGGGGTAGAAGGGTTGAGTGCAGCAAAAATCAGCGAAGTCAATGAATCACGGGACGGGACAAGACAGCTCGTGCAAAAGTTGAGGGATTTCAGCCTGAAATTTTCAGGAAAGAGAGTGGTTGATGAGGGATATGGGGGGGGGGGAGTGTTCGACAGAGTTACCATTTTGAGTGCGTATTTAAAGCGGAATTCCACAATCCATCGGAGATTTAACCGATTGAAGTAAAGCCTACTGATTTGATGTTTTCTATAGATGGTTTTAGTGCGAAGTCAACGGTTTGCCAACATAACCACAACAATGCACTCATCGGTTGTTATAAAACTCGTATATAGCGTTCCAAACTATCTCACTCGCTCTCCCGTGACCCCTATGTATACCCATCTCTTTCTAGTCTCGAAATTCGTATACAGGGCCTTGTTTTACGACATATTACATCAAAATCGCGTTGGAATACCTCTAGGAATTCACTTCAGCCAAAAAATTTCACGAAAAATGGATCTATGTACGATTTTTGAAATTAGAGTGAGATGGCAGTGCATAGGGGTTACGTGAGAGCGAGAGAGACAAGCTGTCTTTTTTAGAACGCTCATCACCGGCTATGCCTTCATTACTAAAACCCTCCATAAGCCACTGTACTTCTCAACTGATGAAAGTATATAATCTTTGCTACCACCGTTTAGATCACCGATGGATTATAGCATATAATTTTTGGTGTAGATGGCAGCGATGGTAAAGATTCCGAGTTTCTTTCGGTTTCTGCTGAACAATCGTGGCTTTTACTGCTCGGCGCTTTTACTGATCCGTCTTCCGGTCGTCGAAAGTGTTTCACGACATGCCGAGTGATAAATGACCGTTGCATTCCTTCGACTCGTTCTCCACTCCAGCAGTCCGTTTACATCGGCACATCCGCACACATTCACACACCCACAAAATTCACAACTTCAATATCCTCACATTCACACATCCAAACGTACAAACGCGATTCTGCACAACCACATACACCGACAGAGATTTACAACAACAAATCTACACATCTCTTTGGCACATCAAGGATATTGATTTTATAGACACTGTCGTTGAGAAAAAACGTAGTAAATGAAAGTTTGACGGCAATGGGTCTGTTGCATACTTTTGCAAAAACAATAAAGAACCTTGATTCTACTGTAAAATTCGGCGAAAATAACGATACGCACATTAAAACATTCAAAATCCACTCATTAACTCAGGAAATCACTTTCAATTTCAAACAGCCCGCGCTACACTAGACACTATTTGCACCGGCATACTACTACATAGACGGAACCACCGTGCATAAGTAAACAACATCGTAACATGAAATTCCCTTCTCAATACATGAATTATTGGCTGCATTTGCTGTCTGGTTTCTTCGGTTTATCAAAGATTACAAAATAATATAAGAAATGTACGCATTTTAACGAAACATTCCAATGTTTGTAAATTCTGTTCATGTTCACAAAAACAATATGGTTCCATCTATGTAGTTATAAGTCGGTGATATAGTGTCTAGTGTAGCGCGAGGTGTTTGACATGGAATGTATTTTCTGAGTTAATGGGTGGGTTTTGAAAGTTTTTAAGGTGCGCATCGTTCTTTTCGCCGAGTTTTACGTTAGAAACAATGAGTTATATTGATGTAGCAAAAGTATGCTACAGACCCATTTTAAAATCTTTTGGGTTTTTTCGTTGTCCACTGTCAATACAAAAATTTGAATTTTCTTTACTCGAGATTAAAGACAGAAAGAAAAATCGATAGAATGGCTGACAGTGGCGGCTCGTGCGATTTGGCGACAGTGTTTTTATCCCATTTAAATACATGGAAAACAATCGAAACTTGAGGAGGCTGCCAGCCTCCGCTTGAATCGATTTTTTACCTAAGTTTAAGTGGGAAAAATGCATGGTTGCCAAATCTCACGGGCCGCTACTGATGGCTGGTGTGGTCTATTACATCAAGTGTCAGGACTGTGGAGTTGGTTATACAGGGCAAACAAAGCAGATACTTAAAAATCGGTTTAGAGGGCATCAATTTAATAGAGGTGAATGGGTCTGTTGCACATTTTAGCTACAGCGTTTTAAAGTATCAATTCTTATGTAAAAAGCCGAGAAAATAACAATGGCAGCATCAGAAAACACTAAAATTCAGTAATAAACTCACAAATTGCGAAAAACACTAGACACTATTCACCCCTGTATCTTTTCACCACGTGCACGATATATCGCGAAATTAGCGCGGCACATTCAAATAATCACGGCCGACTATGTCATTACAGCTGACTTCGTAAAAAAATAAACAGTAAACACTGACGGCGTCTGCTCGAATTCTTACGTTTCAATATCCTCAATTCCTCACAAAAGGTTGTGAAAGGTACAGAAACCGATATTTGTGTCAAAAACTTATCAAAATGAAACAATAATACACAGGAGTTCCAAGCATGACGATCGAAGTTGGAATCATGCTTGGAACTCCTGTGTGTTATTGTTTCATTTTGATAAGTTTTCGACACAAATGTCGGTTTCCGTACCTTTCTTAATCTTTTGTGAGGAATTGAGGATATTGAGACGTAAGAATTCAAACAGACACCGTCCGTGTTTACTGTTTATTTATTCATGAAGTCAGCTGTGATGACAGTCGGCCGTGATTATTTGAATGTGCCGCGCTAATTTCGCGAAATATCGTGCACGTGGTGGAAAGATACAGGGGTGAATAGTGTCTAGTGTTTTTCGCAATTTGTGAGTTTAATACTGAATTTTAGTGTTTCCTGATGCTGCCATTGTTATTTTCTCGGCTTTTTACAAAGGAAATGATACTTTAAAACGCTGTAGCCGAAGTGTGCAACAGACCCATTAACAGCATTACATCAGCACGAGAATTCGCTCGGTCATAAGTTTGATTTTAATGGAACGAGGATTTTGGCCACCGAAAACCGTTATTATCCGCGGAGTGTATTGGAGATGATCCATATTCTACGACGTAGGGATCGCGTTTGTAATTATTATTACTGCGCAGATGTCAATCAGCTGAGTGCTGTTTATCACCATTTCTTTCTCTCAGAGAGAGTTGGTGAGTTGTGGAATCTGTATTTGTTTACTTGCTCCTTAGTTTTGGCTTTGCTGTTAGAGCGGCGACTCCATTTTTGAGGCTATTTTTGTGTTTTTTAAGTATGTTTTTTTTTGCGGTTGAAAATGGAAAGGTAAATTTCCGCAACGTTCCTTCATTCCCGAAAACATTTTTATTCACTTGAAAAATTAGTAGTTAATAATGTTGTTTCTTTTCACGTAGTAAATGACAAATGACGAATCTCAAATGGACCTGTTTAGTGTTTAGTGTGACGTCACGAAGAAAATTGGTTCCAAACAAATGCTCCATCTCACTCGCTCTCGTGCGGGTTTTTTTCTCATAAGAAACACGATCTAAATTTTCAAATACAAATTTGCGCTAGTAAACAACGAGTTCTCTCAGATTTTATTGCACCAATGGATTCCACGTACCTTAAAATATGAGCACGCTGCAACAAAATTTTTGAAACATCGCGCATTAATGTGCAATCACAGTTAAATCGAAGAAAGTCCTATGTTTTGTCCTTGTCACACTCACGTTTCTTATGGGCACAACATTCTAGGATAAAGGCTCATCGGCACCATCACACCATGTGTTATACCTCGAACAAGCTTCGATACGAAGAGAGGTTAGGATGATTGAGTGTCATGGCGGTGATACTCTCATAAGAGACCGTGAATAAGACAAGGACAAAACATAGAACATCTTTCGGTATAACTGTGATTGTAAATTCGCTTGTGATCTTTTAGGAATTATATTAAAGTGAAAAGATACTCTAAGGTACGTGGAATCTAATAATTCAATAAAATTTGAGGAAACTGGTGGTTAACTAGCATGAATTTGCGTTCGAAAATTTGGGTCTGATTTCTTATGGGTAAATCCACGAGAGTGAGCGAGATAAAGCATTTGTTTGGAACCAATTTTGATCGTGATGTCATCAAAAAAACAGGTCTATTCCACTCCAGGAATACCTCATATCTCATGGTATCCGTTCGGATCGGGTAGCGGTAGGTGAGGTAGGTCGTGCACTGAAGAGACAAGTCCGGGCCCGGGCAACAGGAGTTGTTGAGAGTCGGGCCACTTCTAATTCGGAAGTGGAGTAATCTCAGGCACCCCTCTCAAGCATCAGGGAAGGCGCTTATATAAAACAAACTTTCTTCAATAATAACAACAAACAAAAATAATTATGAAAACAACAAGAATCAGTGGGCTCCACGAGAGAGTAAAGTAATCGATGGTACTTGAGAAACTTCCTTATGTACCGTTTACTGTTCAGCTTCCAAAGTTTGAAACTCAATTAAACATAAAAATAGAAACGAGAGCAATCGACTCTAACATTTATTTACGCTTTTATGAGCTCATCGATTCATTTTGAAATTTTACTATTATTTATTATTATTTATTATTATTATTATTATTATTATTTTTTTTTTTTTAATTTTTTTTCCACCATTTAAAAACAATCATTTATCATTACTTCATTGAAAACAAAATAAGACATTCCTACTTCAAAGGAGCTTTGGGAACTTTGGGGTGAATGGGAACATAGTCTGGGAATGTTTGTGAGAGAAAATAAGCATTCCTAAAATATGTTCCCATTCACCCCGAAGTTCCTATTCACCCCGTTTTACGGTTATGATCTTTTGTTTGGGGCTCATAACGGTTCCAAGAGATCCCGTCCAATATTAATTGGTCCAATACAATTTTTGTCCAAAAAAGATCGTCCAACGTAAATTAGTCCAATTTAAATTGTCCATTATTATTTCGTCCAAAGCGATAATTTGTCCAACGTACAACTTACCCACATTTCATTTAGTCCATTTTGAATCGAAGGAATGGACGATTTTTCAATTTCGTCCAATATTTTGAAACATTCTTGGACATCGACTCAACGGAACACACTATTACTTATTGGAAGTAATGAACAATCTCAATTTTTCTATCAAAAGAGACTATTTAACTATGAAGATATAAAGATATCTATTTTCATTAGAGATTAATTATGATGAGTTCCCACGTCAACAACTGAATTTTTCCCCTGTGCAGCAACGTAATGTTTGGAAACCCCCTATAATGTCAAAATTAAGTGTCAAATTTGCATCCTTTTTTCGATTAATTTTGTTTTAATTAACTCTGAATATTGTATTCCATTTATACTTTTTTCGGTTTCCTTTCGCTCGTCCACGTACTACATGCGTCCAAAGTACCCTTTCACAAAATCCTATGTGTAACAAATAAAAAGTGATTTTTCTTTCTAAGAATTCAAAAGTTTAGCATCAAAAAATGACCGTCACTGAAAGTATTTTGTCGCAGCGTGGTAAAGCAATGCTAAAGCACCGCTTTTATCGTTATCACCATCACTCTTGCATCAATAAGCAACAAACTCTCTTTGAATGCGTAGAGCGTGTCGCTCACATGCGTAGAGCGCACATCTTCTCATTTTTGGACTTACTGTTTTTGGCCAATTTTCCTGTTGGACGAAAGTAAACTCTGGACATTTTTAAATTTGGACAAATCATTTTGGACGTATTCTTACATTGGACAAAACAGAAAGTTGGACTAAAAAAAAAATTGGACATTTTTGCATTGGACGAAATCTCTGCTAACCCTCATAACGTTTACGTAGTACAAACATACATGAAGAGTCGGAGAGTGGTCCATATGAGCTTAGTTTAGCATGTTAAGAGTGAGTTTTACACATTTTTAATGGTCTCGTTGTTACTTTTGCATCACTTTACATCAGAATTGATCGTTCACTTGCCTTCAGCAAAACCTTGCGAGAGCTTCAAGCAAAGAATCGAAAAGCGAATAATGTATGATCATTTCCACAACTCCTTAAGCTAAAACATCTTACGTCTAAGAATTTTTTCCTTGAATCCGACAACTTCCCGTCGAGTCAGCAGTGTTCAGTGGCGTAGCATGCAATTCGACAACGTTGTAGTTTATCCATTTAAATCCATGAAAAAGGTCGAACTATTAGGTGCGCGGTGAACACCTTCGCATTCGACCTTTTACATCTGTTTGAATGGCCACAATACAAAGTTGCCAAATTGCACGCTACGCCACTGGCAGTGTTGGCAGATTTCAGGTCGAAAGCCGTACACATTACGTAAGTACATTGATTCTTATGGGAGAAAAACGGCTTTAAACCGCACATCTGGCAACTTCCCGTTGAGTGGGGAAAGCGGCATCCAAAATTAATAGGGTTGGGTACTTACAAGGGACAAGGGTAGGGTGAATGCGTTGAACGCGCGTTGAGCGGTCGAGTCTGGCTCGTGGTTTTGAATGTTCAAACTTCGGTTCGCGGCTCAGCCAATCATCCCTGCGCAGTTGCCGCTATAGGTTGTCCCAAGAATGATTGGACTTGACAACTGTAGCTTTAAACGAAAACATCAGCTTCCATCCTCAGATAGAGCAACCTGATTGGTTAGGAGCCGTAAGAAGCTGATGTTTTCATGAAAACCATAGAAGTGTCAAATCCAATCTTTTCTGGGACAAGCTATACCAATGGGTCTGTTGCAAACTTTTGCTACAACAATTAAGAGTGTATAATCTCATGTAAAATCGCCTGAAAAGTCCATTGGTGGCATCAGAAAGTCATAAAATTCAATAATAAACTCACAAGAGGCGTTTAATGAAATCCAAGATGGCGGAGAAATATCGAGCATGCACCACGAACATCCAAGGATAGCCAACCTCACAATATCGATCACAACCAATCACAATGTAAACAAACACATAACCTCTACACCTCCAGTGAGGTTGTTAAAGTTGGCCATCCAATATGCATGGATATCCATGGATATGCACGGTGCATGCATACTGATTGCTCGATATTTCTCCGCCATCTTGGATTTCATTAAACGCCTCTTGTGAGTCTATTATTGCATTTTATGACTTTCTGACGCCACCATTCGACTTTTCAGGCGATTTCACTTCAGATAAACATCTTTCAATCGTTGTAGCAAAAGTTTGCAACAGACCCATTGGCGGCTCGTGGTCAATCGATAAATCATTTTCTTCCCGCTTGAACCTGAACGAAAGTATCAATTCCTCGAGGTTTCAGTGAGTTTCCTGTAAACTTTTACTGCAGCTGTAGGAAGGGTCTATTTGGATGTAAAATCACTTGAAAATAACTCCATTGAGAGCACCAGAAATTTCCAAAATTAACTTTACAAACTCAATAAATGCGTTGAAACAAAATTCCAGGAAGTCAGTCAAATGAGCGGGCTTTTACAGGAGAGTCTCATCCAATCGAAATTGACTACTCCAGGAGACAAACAGTAAACGTCACAAGGATCAAAATTGAATTTTCCGTGCCCATCTAACGGGTACAAGAGTACAAGTTGAATAGAGATCTCCAAAAGCGCGAGACAATAAAATTTGGAGGTTGGAAATATGCATTGATTCTTATGATGAGATAGAATAACTTTTTTTAAATGTCATTTCAAACCCTAACATTTAGCTTGAAAACAAAGCTGAGTTTCATTTTATCGTTCTTTCCCTGAAATCATCAACTTTCCAGGCACAGAAAAGGGATTCACATAGAGAATGCTGCAATTAGATAGGTTGATGCTAAATGTGTGGAAGCTTAAAAAAACAGCAGCTAACAGCCGCGTACCGCTGAGTAGTGAATAATACTCCAATCGCACCTCTTCTACCTGAAAAACCTGTCCCAAATTTCGGATTTTGGCCAAAATTTTAATTAATTGGGATTTATATAATTTCGAATCAATGCATCAAAAACCGTTATTTTGTCAAAAAGATGTCAATTTTAACCATAAAGAAATCCTAAGTGGGTCATTTCAAAACGTGAAAAAATGATGTCCCGACAAGATTGTATACTTACCTTCACCTTCAAAACTTCAACCATCTGCTCGATAATATGATTAAGTACTAGAAGTCAAAATTACTTAATGGGTCTGTTGCAAACTTTTGCTACAGCGCTATAGAGTGATCAATCTCATGTAAAACCGCGTGAAAAGTCCATTGGTGGCAGCAGAAAGTCATAAAATGCAATAACAAACTCACAAGAGGCATTCAACTAAAATCCCAGATGGCGGTAAAATATCGAGCAACCTATTTGCGAGCACCATGAACATCCAAGATGGCCAACCTCAGAACATCGATCACAACCAATCAAAACGCAAACAAGCTCATAATTTCCGATGCTGTGAGGTTGTTAACGTTGGCCATCATGGATATTCACGGTGCGTGCACAAGGTTGCTCGATAATTTAACGCCATCTTGGGTTTCAGTTAAACGCCTCTTGTGAGTTTAATACTGCATTTTATGACTTTCTGATACCACCCATGGACTTTTCACGTGATTTTGCTTAAGATTTTACACTCTATATTGCTGTAGCAAAAGTTTGCAACAGACCCATTCTAGGGCAGTCCTACTCCCAACGTTATTTTCAAGTGATTTTACATTAGAATTCACCCTTTTTTAATGCTGTAGCAAAATTTCGCGAAACGGATATCTATTGAAATCCATTTAAAATCCCCCGATTTTCATCCTAGATCTGGCAACGCCGCTTTCCGCAGCCTCAGCGTCTATGCTGGGTCTATCTTGCGGGTGTCTTCGTAACTTCGTATTCTCTTCCGTCTCATCATTAATTTGTTGACGCCACCACAAAATGCCACGGATAAGGGAATGAATGAGGCTTCGTGCTCTAACCCCCTCCCCCTCCCCTTCCCCTCCCCCCACCCCATCCTTCCATCATCTACTCCCTCTCGCCTCTCTTCCAGTATCCTCTCATCTACCCCCCCCCCATTGCCCCCCCCACTCCTCTCTGCCTGTGCTTTACTGAGTTAGCATCCAATTGTGTCAACATTTCCGATCTCTGTTTACTGTCAGCAGTAGCAGTGTGAGAGCCGGCTGTTACAAAAATAAGGGGCTGTAAAGTAACGCATAGGGCCGCTATGCTATATATTCACTGTTCACATTAGCTCCTCGAAAGGTTCCTTGAGTTAAAGTGGCTTTGTTTAGTTTATTAAGCATTTGGAGTCGAGAGCTCTAGAGAAAATTCAAGGAAAATTATAGGAAACGAACGTTCATGAACTATTTTTATTCTCAAGCATGATAATTAATTAAAAGTCTAGGCAAATTAGCATGTGTCAAGGAAAAAATGTAAAAAAAAAAAAGTTCCCCCTTTTTTTTGGGAGTTGTTGGGCTTAAATAACATATTACAAGTCCCCCCGTCTCCCCCGTTCTGTGCCCATAAGAAACTGTGAGTGGGACAAGGACAAAACATAGGACTTTCTTCGATATAACTGTGATTGTAAGTTAAGTAATGCGTAATGTTTCCGAAAATGTTGTTGTAACGTGCTTATATTTTAAGTTACGTGGAATCCAATGGTGTAATAAAATCTGAGCGAACTTGTTGTTTACTAGCACGAATTTGCATTTGAAAATTTTGATCCTGTTTCTTACGGAAAAACCCGCGAGAGCGAGTGAGATGGAGCATTTGTTTGGAACCATTTTTTTTTTTTTTTTTTTTTTTTTTTTTTTTTTGTGACGTCACACTAAACAGGTCTATACTCACAAAGAAAATACCTGTATTACCGGTTGCCTACCCTTTTCTTGATTCAGGTTCAATTTTCACGATAGTATAAGTATACTATCCCTCTTTCACCCTTTCTAAGCTCCTTCTAAGCTTTCTTAATCCTATTCATTCGGAAAGCACCTTTACCCGAGTGAGTGGTCCGAGCTCCCAGCTTATTATCGGGGTGAGGAAGTGAATTTCTCGTGAAAGATAACCAGGGGTGTTGTGACTCTATATACAGTATACAGTATAGATACTACATAGACCCGCAGATGTGCCCTATTTTGGACAGGTAAACCCACGCGGGTTACAATTTTGTCGGGCTACAGGGGAGATGGGATAAAATCCTCAGTTCACGACCCTTACCCGGATTACAACACGCTAGGATTTTTACGACGTACACACTGGGTGGTCCTAAAGTAACTGAAAAAAATTGATTAAGAACGAAGAATTTACCAAGACGCAAAAATATTTTGTTAATGGGTCTGTTGCGCACAATGTTTTTTTTTTTTTTTTTTTTTTTTTTTTTTTTTTTTTTTTTTTTTTTTTTTTTTTTTAATTTCATTTCCTTAAAGGGCTAGATGAAAGGAACTTACAGTATTTTAAAAAAAAAAAAAAAAATTAAAAAAAAAAAAAAAAAAAAAAAGGAGGTATGAGTGAATGAATCGTGAATTAAAACAATGGGGGGCTCTTGAAAACTTTTGCTGTTAGCAAATGAATAGTCCATTCTGATGTAAAAAACCAGAAAAAATCTTGAAAATCACACTGAGAAAGTTTAAAATCCAGTAATAAACCTAAATAAATGCATACAGCAAGATCGTAATGGGGGTTCGACGCAGGTATCATGGGAGATTCCTATCTATTATCTATTCCTATCTATTATGCCTTTTTCTCTTTGGAAACACAGAGGTACGGCTCAAGATAGGAATCTCCCATGATACCTGCATTTACCGCCATTAAGATCGATTCTGAGAGTGAATTTCGTGATTTATTGGTGTACTCCTCGTCATCTTTACAGGTTTTTATGCAAGGATCGACTCTTCAATCCCGTTTAGCAAAAGTTCGCAAGATCTCGATTTCAAAGTTGCGAAAATTCTCGTGATTTGAAAAGGTTCGCCGACGGCAGGAAACGGGCGATTATTTATACTAGTATAGGACATCCGGTGACCAATATCTGGAAGTATAGTCTGTTTGCGTGCCATTGCTGCTATTAAAAAAGTTTTGACTTTAAACTTCCATTTAGTGTCATGCCAAGGCTCTCCCGGAGAGAAGAGGGCAAGACAATCATGCAAATGCCTTTTAAAATAATGAACAATACTGTGTGAACCGTAACATTTCATCTTTACCCGTTCAAAAGTTAAATTACATTTCTTCAGATACTTTCTGACCACCCTGTACAACCGACACAGCGTTCGCCTCACTTACACATCACTAAAACCTTCCGAACGGTGATCCGTATTTCGGATTTCGTCCTACTCCTGAAAAATTACGACTCTTTTTAAGATTTGAGGATTTGTATGGCGTTGCATCTTTGAAGTAGACTTATATTCACTATTCAGGTGTATGCTTTCAAAGCAGATAGATGTACCAATGGCGCACCGACAATATCCCCTATCTCTCTCCCCTTTTCTATTAAATATGTCAGTAAGACAAGGATACAGATGAGGGAACAAAACTCATTCCTTTTATTCTTTTTAACTTATTTATTTCAAGGGGAAATTATAGAGATGTAAGGGAAATCCTAATCCAAGTACTTACGTGGATGGAGACGAAAGGGATAAAATACATCGAATTAACGACCACTCGATCTTATATATAAAATGACATAAATATGAGTTGTATCCAGTGGTGTCACGTTCAATCTGGCAACTCTGCATTTCGCCCGTTTAAACCCATGTAAACTATCGATTGGAGGGAGTGCACTGTGCACCTTCATTAGATCGACCTTTTTCACGGGCCAAGTATGGCGTTGCCAGATTGCACGCGTCGCCGCTGGTTGTATCCTAGAGACCCCCGAAGGAAAAAACTGTGCAGGGAAATGCTTGGCACAGTTTTTCTTTGAGGAACTCTTTACAATGTTAAACTTTCTGCACCGATAGAGGAAGATTTCTGAACTTTTTTATTAAATGTATTTATTCATCAGGAAAATGTCTAAATTTAGTGTCAGGTAATGACACTTTTAGAGCATGAGTGTCATGCTCTATTGAAATCGTTTCTACAAGGTCAATAATGCTTTTCTTATAGGAACGGCATGGTTCGGGGGTCCGCTCGGGGGATCGCTTGGTTTCAGTATCGAGAACGGGTCCTCGAGGACCGATTGACCCATGTGATTCCGCCAATCCGGTGTCCTCCCAATTTGTCGCTTTTTCTTTGTGGCGGGAGTTTTTGGCCAAGATTGAGGTTAAGCATTTTTGGGAATGTAATTACGTTACTAATTTGGATCAGACTTCAACGAAATTTTCTGTATGAGATATTGAGGTTTTATATCAGAGGATTGTGTCCATGTTTCGTGTATTCTGCGATTTAAAATGCATTTAGATGATTTCAAATTTCCAATCCTGTTATTGTTGATGTTTCGGTCCGCTAAAAGAGTTCGTTTGGGGAACGCGATCGGCGTTGCGTTTTAAGGTGAATCCTCAGCGACCTGTAGTAAGATTCTCATCCGCTAGATAACGCCACTGTTCCGCGGTCCAGAAACCATACTTTTTCCGCCTTTAATCGTTAATTGCGAGAGCTAGAGTTAACTTTTCGAAAATGTAAGAACGTTGCGTTCTAGATCAAATCCTAAGGAAAATTTTAAGACCATTCCGAGCCATGGACGAAGATATAACTAAGGACTGCCGACTTCCTATCTCCGCCCCTGTTAAAACCTGTTAGCGGGTTTTCGAGCGCGACCGCAGCGCTCCAAGCAGCAGTAAGGGTCAACTAAAAACGAACCGCTGCAGCGGTGGCCGCTCCGGCTCCCTTTCTCCCATGCCTTCCCGGAAATGTATACCGTGTAGGTAATTTGAATCACGATTGAACGAAGGGAACAAATGATCAGCGAATTAAAAGGAAGCAAAATCCGCTAAAAAGCAAACGTCTGGAGTATTTCTTGAAAGATTCCTGAATTGTCGAAAATGATTAATCAAGGACTGAAATACTATACATCACAGTTAACCTCAAAACGGAATCAAACAAGAAAGAGTACATAGACATTTGTTTTATTAGTAGAGATCAGGCGACTCTTTTAATTTGCTGATGATTTCTGTTACCTTGTCCAAAGTTGATTCTGAATTTCCCTTGCTTTCGATCTTCCATTGAGATACTGAGTTATCTGATCCTCTTGGGTCGCCGACAACAGTTGACAGCCTTGCCATAACAGACCAACTCCAACAACGGTTTTAGCAGTAGCACAGCATGTGAGCATGGACACATCGCCAGGATCGCTCACTTGAAAGAGTAGTTCAGCTGACCGCTGCTTGGAGCGCTGGGGTCGAGAGCAAAACAGGACTAACTAGAGTTCCTATATTTAGAGAGTTAAGACAAGAGGGTAGTCAACTTCTGATTGGTCGATGAGTTTTAGGCTCTACGGATGCCGCCATTGGATGCGATTTTGCACTTTTGTTTACAATCGCAGTTGTTTACCAACAGTATTTTACGGATAAAGAGTTAAATATCGACGAATCTGTAAATTTTAATCATGAAACGCCTCAAGAATGTCTAAAAATCCCAAAAGAACCTTTCAAAGCGTAAATGGAAGTCGATGCACAAAAGCAGTAAAAGATTACATCATTAGAAACTCAGCGGCACTGTAATCTTTGCAGTGGACAAAAACACAACAACGGCCCTCAGAATGTAAACAAATGTGCAAAATCGCATCCAATGGCGGCGCCCATGGTTTCTCTTGTCTTAACTCTCTAAATATAGGAACTCTAGGACTAACAACAGTCGGCAGTCCTTAGTTATATCTTCGTCCATGGTTTTGCGACGACCTCCCGTCCCCTTTGCCCTCCCCACGAACTACTGCACCTACGCCTACAACAGTTGCTTGCCGCGTTGTGCAGATTGCATGAATGATGTGTGTCCATCTACTTCATCCCAATTTCACAGCCATCACGGATGCCACGATTGCCACGCCCGCCACGGGTCTTCTACCTGGTTTTATGCGACATCGGTCATCGTGGCCCAGTGTTACATGGTAATCAGCGGCGGATTCGGGAAAGGCACGCCCCCCCCCCAACGCACGGTAGCCTTTGCCTTTTTTCAACAGAAAAAATCCCATAAATTCCTCCCTGCAAATTTGAAAATTCATAGGCGTGAAGCCCCCCCCTAAAAGAATTTTCTGGATCCGCCATTGGTAGTAATTTTTGCGGCACACTACGCCGGATTCCCGTGCGCTTTCCCACACGTACCTTTCTCCCTTATCTGTCAATGGGCGCTCCCCGAGGGGCGGCGCGGCGCCCCCCCCTAATTCAGAAAAATCAAAACTTTACAATAAAAAAGAATCGGAACATTCGAAGATCAAATAATAACGAAAGGAGTAAGAGTTAACAAACTTTATTCTTAGTTTACTTTACAATTTTAATTATGGGCGTAATTTAGGGGGGGGGGCAGGGCGGGAAGTAGCCCCCCCCCTAAGCAGTGGTGCCCAACCACCCCTTGCCACTATACAGCTCGCCCCCCAGTTTCAGGATTCCTCTCCCCCCAGATCTAGATCTCCCCCTGATTTTTACCCCACCCCCTCCTGATTCAGACGACATCATCCTTCCCACCCGTCATCTCCCTCGCCGAAAGAAGTTTTAAAATCTACTAGTATGAACGTGTCTACATTGGCAACTACCGTTGGCAACGAGAATTTTGCGAACTTCCTTAAAAATTCAGAATCCTCTGGTCGATAATTACATGATTAGAGAATGTATTGGCAAGAGTTTTGGTTTTGTTAATTTAAATAGGTTAACTCTTAGAATTCATCAGGACAATGAAAATAAAGAAGGAATAGTTGTACTTAGCTTTTTACTATTTCTATCATCTGATGCTGTCACTTTATTCATAATATCAAACACGTCAAAAATAGAATTACTTTTGATACAACTACATGCTACAATCACTTACAATTTCTACCATTTGGAAGGATAATTGATTTATTTTCTATTTTGGGCGGAAGTGGGGGGGGGGGGTTCTCTAGACTTGCCCGTCTCTAGGTGGTGTCCCCTAGACCTTCCATTGACATTCAAAAAGGTGCCCCTCCGGGCAATTGTTTTGCGGGTGCCCATGTCTTTGTCCATGGTCTCTGAACCAGAAATTGAACGTTCTTCCGGTCTGTGGTTGCCTTCTTTTCCCATAAGTTTAGACACGGCCACCCTGTAAACCCCACAACAAGTTAAAAGTCCGCAATCCGCACCCTCGACCCGCAGCCACTATCAAAAGTAAATTGCCGGTTGACTTGCAGGTACTCTCCTCCTCCTCCCCCAACTTAGATTAGACACAAATATAAAATTAAAAAAAAAAAAAAAAAAAAAAAAAAAAAAGTGAAAAATAGAATGTATGCCCCAGCAAAGGGCCCCCTCCACAGTTTTCCAAGAGAGGGAGCGACCCCCTTGCCAGCGTAACTCCGAAAAAAGTAATTCCAACTGGGGTCCATGTAACTCAAGTAAGGTCTCAAAATGAAATCAGATGGTTCCAAAATTTTTACGGCGAGTACCGGTAAGCTTACTCTTTTGATCGGTCCAAACCGGATTGCGATACATCGATTTACTCTCGAGATATCGATTTTTCAAAGGCGCGCGGTATAGGGTCAGAAATCTAAGATTCTCTAAAATCCGCGAATTTCGACTCTCATGGACCTAGCATGCGCCGTGAGAAGTCATATGTGAGTTTTTTGAGTTCACATGAAGTTCATTAAGGGCCCTGACAAATGTCGGACCGATAAAGTCTATATCGGGGGGGGGGGGGCGTGGCCCCAACTCCAGCGTAAGTCTCACGTACAATGTCTAACTGCGGCCGCGGAGGTCCCATAAGATCCGTTTAAAAACTTGGATGGATCTGAATTTTTTTCAAGAATTTTCTAAAAGCTGAAGCTACCGCCCAATCCAAACCGCAGTGCGCAATCCATCGATTCGTTCTCGAGATATCGATTTTTCAAAGGCGCGCGGTCTTGTCAGATCGACCTTAGAGGGGCGCTGGAGGCTGGAAAAAGGCGAATTTCGTCTCTCACGAACCAGTCGTGTGCCGTATTATATCGGTTCCGCTTTTTTTCGGGTCCCAATGATGTCCCGAGAGGGCCCAATGCAGTTTCGAGCCAAAAAATATCATCTTAGGGGGGGGAACTACTCCCCGTTTCAGCGTAACTCTGACAAGAAATGTCTAACTGCGGCCGCGAGAGGTCCTGTAAGGTCATTAAATAAACTCGGATGGATCTGAAATTTTCGAGGTTGTCAGTCACAAGCAAGCGCTTTTGACCGGTGCAAACCGAATTGCAATACATCGATTCACTATCGAGATATCGATTTTTCAAAGGCGCACGGTCTTGTCAGATCGAACATTGAAACAAGCTGTGGATACTCTGTATCCGCGAATTTCGTCTCTCATGGACCGTTTAAGCTCCCTTAAAAATCGAATGAGCTTTTTTCAAGTTCATATTACGTTCCTTAAGGGCCTTGATGAGTGTCGGATGACATTTGATCAATATTAACATTCATTTTTTAATCTGAGACAAAAAGAGCTGAAACCATAAAGACGAAGAATTTCCATCGTGATGACTTTGGTTCAAGCGAGGAAAATTCTATAGAAGTCCCAAATAACTAGACTAGACTTTCCGGCTTGCTAGGATTGGTATTAAGAATTTCCTTCCTGATGACTTTGGTTCAGGCGAGAGAAATTTAAAAAAGTCCCAAATAACTAAACTAGACTTTGCGGCTTGCTAGGATTGGTATTGCGTCATCCGATTTTAAAAGAACTATCACTATCGAAATCGATTTTCAAAACCACAGTATTCACCTCGCCTCGTGAACAACTGTTTCAACACGCTATAAGTAAATTTTCATTCCCACTTTGACCTATCAAGTTATTTTTACAGCGATCACTGTTATACCAACACAAATGCAGCGTTGCGATTGACTTTGTCGCAGTTTTGTACTATCAATATGGAACTCCACACTTACAATGATTTACGGCCGACACTCATGCTCTCTTTGCTAACACTGTTCCAGTGTTGCAAGTTCCAACTTGTTTTTTATTAAATATATTTAATATTTATTGATCCGAAAAATGTCCAAGTAAAGTGTAAGGTAATGACACGCTTTTATTGAACGCCCCGTATATTTATTATCCTTGCGGACTCCACCGCGCCGTATTTCAGTTTTCACAATCTTCTCTCTCTCCACTTTTTACCGTTTTATGACACCAATAAAATATTGAAGTGGCGGTGGTGGGTGAGGGCTAAAGGATTGGCAGAAAATTAGTTTTCCCAGTCAAGTGAGATTATGATTGGAATAAGGGTATTCCTTTCAACTTTTCTCTCCACGGAGAAAGAGAGTGAGCCTAGATTATTGTTTTTTTTTTCTTCCCCTTTTTACTTTCTTTCTTTCTTTCTTTCGTTTCTTTCTCAATTTTATTTTTATTCGAAGAGAAATTAATTTCGTTCCGGGCGGAACTCAGGAAAAGGGAAGTGAGCCGTGCACCGGAAGAGACTCTGCAGACAGTGCTCTCTCGGTCTTTTCTCCCCCCCCCCCTCTTCCACCTACCCCCACTCGTACTCTCATCCCTTCGCCCCTCCCACCGTCCTTCTCATATCCTGTTTCGCCCTCACCTAACAATCCTATTCTTTCATTCTCCCTTAATATTTTTCCCTGTCCAGGTTTTTCTTTTTGAGAAGTTTTCATCTCTCAAGTTCTTAACGGATTCTGCTTTTCTCTCGTCTCACTAAAAGAGGAAGAAGAGGATACGTCCGCCGCGCCGCGCAGGAAGAAAATATGGAAGTTTTCCCGGAAATAACAACGCGGACAGACCGAAGTCAAATCGACGAAAACAATACTTGGGTGGTACTATAACCAGTATTCAGTTTGGTCATTGTCATCGTGCCCCCCCCCCCCCCCCGGGTCACACAATGGGGCTGTTGCAAACTTTTGCTACAGGCGATTCAACCCTTCAGCTACCCTTCAGGTGCCAAATGATGTTTCATCCTCACGCGGCTATCATCAGTCCTCATAGACATATGATGCGTACTCAATAGGGGTTTTAACTCATCATAACGAACAGCATCCATCTACCGATGACCACTCATCACCGCTTGTAAAATGTAAAGGCCTTCGCACACGCTCAGACGGGTTCGATCGAAACTGCAGGATTGCCAACTTGACCCTTCCACTTGACCAAAACTTCTCAAAACGAGATTTAACCCTTTCCGTCACAGTGTCCATTATAATAGACGACCATTTTACATGGTACCTTATGGAATTTCGGAAAAATTGACTCACACATAAAATCATAAGAGAAAAGTTCGTTCAATTTGATGGTAAAGGTTTCAGATTACAGTGACACTTCTTTCATAATTCGTGACAGAAATGGTTTAAGGTATTGTTGACTGAAGTTGGTGAACAAATGACACACCATCCATCGTCAATTAACTAGAAATAAATATCGTTCGAGATGAAAGGAATATCTGCTGAACGTGCAACGGTTGGCTCGCCTACCGTTTGAGGTGGATTTCGGCTCATCGATTACTTGTTTGGTCAAACCTCTTTGATCGTGTTTGAAGCGCTTTTATAGGCCAAAAAGGCCTAAAAATTATCTGGCCCCAGATTAATTGAAGAAATCAACGCCCTAAATTTAGAGGGTAGTTAAATATTCCTACCCCGCGGTGTTGATTTTGCCTGTTTGTTTTATTGAAGGCGCTACACGAAAGATTATTTTGCAATTGTTAACAATTTGAAATAGCATTTACTGTGAGTAAGGAATTGGATTTATGCGGCGCAAGCTGAGTTACGAATACCGGATATACTCGAGCATGGTAATGGGAGGGTTAAATGTTAATTCAGATTTTTAAAAACCTCCGTTAATAACTACGGTAGCACTATAAAAGTTACGAAATCCACTTCTATATTCATAAAATCCTTTCGCAATGGGGCAGTTGCAAGGGTCTGAAATGTTCAGTTTTTTATAAAGAAAATGAAAGTACTAGATGAGCTGAGAAAAAAGATGCCTTTGGTTTCTAATTAAATCCCACTTTTACGGAGATGAGATTTATGCCCAAAATACATTGTTTTAAATGGGAATTCCGCGTAGTGACGTCACTACACCCACGATTTTTTGCAACTTTATACGATTGTATCTCCAAAACCGAAACACTTAGAAAAAAACCAAAGGCACCATTGTTTTCAGCTTATCAAGTACTATCATTTTCATTGTAGAAAACACAAAATTTTAGACCCTTGCAACTGCCCCATTGTAACGGTGGCATTGAGCACTGAGCTTTGGAGATTCCTATCTTGATTTCGTTACTCTTTCTATGCAGGGTGAACCAGATTCACAGAGTAACTGTAGCCGCTGAAAAGTGATTCACAGCTGATAGAAAATGGCACCTTGACACAGGTTCCAAAAAAAAGTCGTCTTTAATCTGCCACCTCTCGATGGAGTTAACCCTTTATGGACCAAGCCCGAGTCTACTCGTTTTTTTCCTCTAGCCTATTTCATATTGATTCAGTCTTCATTCCGGATAAATGCGATTAGCAATGAAGACACTTACGAGATACGGAGCCTTCAATGCGTCGTATATGCAATTTCAACTCTCCCGAGTACGAACAGTTAACTACCTTCCCTATTTAAACGGAAGACTGGCGTCTTTTTAACTAACCTGGTCTGGTCCTTGGAGGGTTAATCTGTGATATCTTATCGATTTCGGCAGTTTTAGTCCTTGAACCAGGGACCAATAAATGTACGGTACGGACGGTCCCTTGTTCTCGACCCCAAGTAGCGAATCCTCGCTTCTGATTGGTTAGGGCTGCACCTAACGTTAAAGAACAAGGACCGTCCGGACCGTACATTTATTGATCCCAGGCATACGTAAGCATTTCCGAGCACTTCACTAAGCAACTTCACTATCGCAAAAAGTTCGCATTAATGGGTCAGTTGCAAAATTTTGCTACTACGATTAAGAGTGTTTTATCTATTGTAAAATCGCCTGAAATGTCCATTGGTGGCATCAGAAAGTCATAAAATTCAATAATAAACTCACATGAGGCGTTTAATGAAATCCAAGATGGCGGAGAAATATCAAGGAATTTGTATGCATGCACCACAAACATCCAAGGATAGCCAACCTCACAATATCCATCACAACCAATCACAACGTAAACAAACACATACCTCTACCTGCATTGAGGTTGTCAAAGTTGGCCATCCTTGGATGTTCACGGTGCATGCATACAGATTGTTCGATATTTCTCCGCCATTGTGGATTTCATTAAACGCAACTTGTGAGCTTATTATTGCATTTTATAACTTTCTAATGCCACCAATGGATTTTTCAGGCGATTTTACATTAGATTATACACTCTTAATCGTTGTAGCAAAAGTTTGCAACAGGCCCATTGCTTGATTTAGTAGTTGAAATTTCCGTTCAAAAATGTGGTTATTATGGGGTGAAATACATTGAATCAGAGTTTGTTTGGAACCAGAAATCCTCGGACAGCAATAGCTACGATACATCGTTCTATTTAAACTGTCCATATTGATGGAACTGAATCGACTGAGAAGTTTTCAAAAGGAGAGGGGGTGAGTAATAAAAATATTTCATGTCCGTTAAAGACTTAAATTTTAGTCCACTGAGCGGCGATAATTCAAGAGTGGAGCGCGTAGAGTGAGCGTGCGAGTCGCGCGCAAGTGTGCGACTGCGAGCGGCGCTTCAGCGAGAGTGAGTGCAGGTGCGAGCGCAATAGGATCACGGGAGAAAAAGCTAATTTCTTGTTTACTGAAAACATTATGTCAAGGAGCTGAGCCACAGCGTTGCCTAGTTTTAACTAAACATAAATAAATGTTATCTCCTACGCGCATTTTGCAGCTATATCCGCACGTAACAGACCAACGCAACGGGTTACGCCAATAGAGGGACTTTGGGCTTACTTTACATAGTTGGGAAAATAGGAGTGTAATCGATTACACGATTACTGGGTAATCGGTACTTGTCAAACCTTTGGATGATAATTAAATGTGTTTTTTTTACAAATAAATAGTAAACTTTAGGGTCTTTTCGATTAGATCTAATTCTTCTGCACATAAGATGATTGTTGGCTTGTAAAAAATCAGCCCTGATTACCATGAAATCACCCTCCGAAAAAACGACGATTACGATTACTCTCGGTAATCGTGTAATCGATTACCAACCCCATTTGCCCAACTCTGCAAGGTATACCACTATCCCGAAGTGAGGCATCGTGGACGATTTGGGTCTGGGTTGTTTGCCTCATTTGTTTTGTTTTTTATTTTTTATTTTATCCTTCTCTGTAAAAAAAAAAAAAAAAAAAAAAAAAAAAAAAAAAAAAAAAAAAAAAAAAAAGATTCCTAAATTCTAGTAATTACCAGAAGCACAACGATATGTGAACCACAGAAAGTCTAGTACTTTGACCAGAAAATTCTGTTGTTAATATCAGAATATGATTATAGAACGAAAATTTCCTCAAACTTTTCAAGAACTATGATAAAAATACTAGAATTTTTGTGATTATATACCATGCATTCTTCACATCGGTTCACATATTGTCATGCTTCTATATAGTAATCTTATTTTTCAGTGTTGAATGAAAAATTGCAATACCAACAGAAAAATTTTACATTGCGTGGGTAAGCGAGAAAGGCGGCACTTATATATAATTATAATTAAATTAATTATAATTTATTGCACTTTTCTTTTGTTTAGGGTCCAAATCGTCTGAAGAGCGTGTGAATACACGGGTGGTTCTTGTGAAGAAATATGAAGTAAGTTTTCTCTGAGAGAAGTGAGTTTTAGAATTTTTAAGTGGTCTCATCATTTTTGTAGCATGTTACCTTAAAATGGATAGCCCATTTGCCTACAGCAAAACCTCGAACGAGCTCAATTCAAAAGGAATTGAGATGGATTTCAACCGTAATCAGGCAAGGCGTACTGATTTCAGTGAAAGTAACTCGTCACGATGAAACAAATTTATAAATGTATTTTTTTGTTAAATCAAATAAAATTAGTTTCATTGAAATCGTTACACCTCATTACCACTAAAACTCACCTCGATTACTTTGGGGAGGGGGGGAGGGGGCGATTGAGCAATCAAGAAAGACGATTTGCCCAACTCAGCCACAAGACTCCCAAAGCTTGATCATTAGATAACTTTTGGAGCGCGACTTGAATTGATTGCTTTAGTAATGACGACACTTATGGGAATTTCACGCAGAAGAAAAAGAGTTTTAGTAGCACTAGGATGGATTAGATAATTTCCACCGTCCCAAATGTTGTTGGATTGATACTAAAATAATTGGACGTGTTGCACAATAAATTGGATCTTCCGTTTTGGGGGGAAAAAAAAAAACATTTTTACCTTCTTTGGGACCTGGTTGTACATAAAATATGTTTTAATGACAAATTTCAAATAAAGTAGCTTAAAGTAAAAAAAGCTCAAATCTATTGTTTACAAAGACATATTTTAAACATATTGGGACTTGGTTGCTAGCAATGATGTTTAAATACTGAAAAAGAGGTAGGGTCACATTTTTACCCTTGGATGATGCCTACATCGAGTAGCGATTTGAACAGTAAAAAAATAACCACCTCATCGTGAATATTAACCATCAGACTATATTCACTGCATGACTGTAAATAATAGCAACATGTCCGGTATTATTTAACCATTTCAGAAGAGGTTACGAGGGCGTGTCCAGAAAAAAATCAAAGGGGGGGGGGAGGCAAAATCATGCCAGTTACTATTGGCCGTGGCGTTCTCGAAAAATCCTGTTACCGTGAAACTGCACATATTTAAGACAAGAAAGGGCAAGAAGAACAACCCCCCCCCCCCTCCTTTTAGCCTTTTTCGGCAAGGGGAAAAACCATACCTTCTTTCTTCCTTTTTTCTAATTTCATGTACAGTTGGGGACAAAAAGAATGTTAAAAGGACTCCTTAGATTTTGGCTTGGATATAAGCGACCATGCAATGCTATGAAATTCATTGAGATGAGAATGGAGCAGTTGGAAGGGTCTAAAATGTTGTGTTTTTTTGTAAAGAAAATGAAAGTACTCGATGAGCTGAGAACAAATCTGTCTGTGGTTTCTAATTAAGTCAAATTGTTCCGGAGATGAGATTTTGGCCGAAAATACATTGTTTTCTATGGGAATTCCGCGTAGTGACGTCACAATATATACGCACAGGATTTTTTACAACTTTACACGTGTGTATCTCCAAAACCGGGACACTTGTGAAAGAACCAACGGCACCATTGTCCTCAGCTCACCAAGTACTATCACTTTCTTTATAAAAAACACAAATTTTCAGATCCTTGCAATGGGTCTGTTGCAAACTTTTGCTACAGCGCTATAGAGTGTTCAATCTCATGTAAAATCGCGTGAAAAGTCCATTGGTGGCATCAGAAAGTCATAAAATGCAGTATAAAACTCACGAGAGACATTTAATGAAATCCAAGATGACGGTAAAATATTGAGCAACCTGTATACATGCAACACGAACATCAAACGATAGCCAACCTCACAATATCGATCACACCCAATCACAACGTAAATAAACACATAACCTCTGAGGCTGTGAGGTTGTCAACGTTGGCAATCCTTGGATGTTAAAGGTGCATGCATACAGATTGCTCGATATTTCTCCGCCATCTTGGATTTCATTAAACGTCTTTTGTGAGTTTATTATCGCATTTCATAATTTTCTGATGCCACCAATGGACTTTTCGGACGATTTTACATGAGATTGAACACTCTACAGCGCTGTAGCAAAAGTTTGCAACATACCCATCGCCCCATTGCGGGTAGCCTACCTCTACAAAACGTCTGACATTAATTTTTTCCTCCTGACTGTACTATGACCTCCAAAAAAAAGTCCTTTCATTGAAATCGTCCTTGAATTTTTTTTTTTTTTTTTTTTTTTTTTTTTTTTTTTTTTTTTTTTTTTTTTTTTTTTAAAGATCAAAAACCCCTGTCAAAAGCCCTGACAGTTTTAGATTTTTAAGGCATACATTCAAGTGCCAATTCTCTAATAAACTTTGAAAACCCTGGAAACTGCAAAATTCTTTAAAATTTTTCGAAAAATGGAAGAATGAAGATTTCCACCAGCATACTTTCTTTCCAAAGTCATAGTACATCTGAATGCAAAAGGAGAGAAATGTCAGATATCCTGCAGGCGTCATTGACTGAGCATCGTCTTTATTCTTACATGCCAATATGTATATTCCATCATTTCATCCTCGCGTGAAAGCGAGCGATGATGAAGTAGGATTAAGCCCTGGAGGCCAAAATGTGACATGAATAACGTCACAAATGAAGTGCAGTTTGCCCCCGAGTTTGTCACTTAAATTCACGGGCGCGTCTGAAATGACTGCGAGTATTATGTAAGAAAAAAGAAGGGCTTCGGGAGGCGTGGATTCACTTGAAGCCTTCTTTTTTTTTGTCTTCAACTTTTAGGCGGGATGAAGTTTTAATCTTCGCATCTTTGGGCGCCACCGTCGTAACCGCGACTTCGCACACAGTGGGCCTCAAAGAGAAAATTATGAGACATCAATTCAAAGACATAAAGAGAGACTAGCTTGACTTTAATACAAAATTATTTCAAAAGTTGGTAGTAATAGTATTTAATTTTTTCCACCCTGTAGATCGTTCTGAGGTTATATAGATCTAGTATTGGAAATGATAAAAAAATTGAAAAAATAAGAAAAAAAAGTAAGAAAAAATTTCTGACAAGAACAGCGGTGTTCTTTTAATTAAATTGTTCCCGGATAGAAATTATATCATTCACTATTGGAAATCTAATTAAAATCACCAGAAATGATATTTGAAATCGTGAGAAAGTGTGGTGAACTTTGTTGCTGAGCGAAGTCATTCACCGGACCTAGTGAAAAATCCAAGGAGGGGCACGGGGGTATATGCCTCCCCCTCCCCCCGATTCCTCAAATATCGTATTTTTTCAACAGGAAATAGTCCGAAATTGTCTCCATTCAAATTTTAGAACGGTGCGTAAAGGAGGAAATGGATATTTTATAATTTGCACTTCTTCGGAGTTTAAAAAAAAAAAAAAAAAAAAAAAAAAAAAAATTGATACTCTCTCAAGGAGGTGTCGATATTATTTTCCGCCCTTACCCCCGGTGCAACCTACGAGTATTTTAACTCCGCATGAGAGTAAAATATGCCCTCATTTTTACGTTCCTTCCGATAATCAGTCGCGATTTTTTGGTCGAACTCAATAAAACTCCAATCGATACTTTTGTATATAGGTTCGACAGAAATAAAAAAAAGATTATCAATGGGGCTCTTTCAAACTTTTGCTATAAGCAAATAAATAGTCCAATCTGACGTAAAGACCAGCAAAAATCACAAAAATCACACTAAGAAAGTCTACAATTTAGTAATAAACTCACATAACTGCTATAACGACAAGATGGTAATGGCGGTTCGACGCAGGTATCATGGGAGATTCCTGTCTATTATGTCACTTTCTCAACAGAAACACAGAGATATGTCTCACTTTAGATAGGAATCTCCCACGATACCTGCGTCCCTCCGCCATTAAACCCGATTCTGAGAGTGAATTTCGAGATTTTTTAGTGTACTCATCGTCATTTTTACAGGTTTTTTAAGCAAGAATCAACTCTACAATCCCCTGTAGCAAAAGTTTGCAAGCGCCCCATTGTTCGCGAGCAATCGAGTCTTCTAGCCACTGCGCGGCGCGGCCGTTTGGTATCTAATCGGGTAGTAGTTCAAATCGAGGACATTATATCACGTACGCACGCTTAAAGTCACGCACACCCGCTCACAGGATCACACGAACACGCAAATACACACAGACACACACACAGGAACAGCAAAGCGCATCAGGACACATGCTAGATGGCCCCGATCGCTCGTTATCGTTGAGCATCTCGGTAGGGCGGAGGCCCCGAGCGGGGGAGGAGGGGGGAGGAGGGGGAGAAGGGGCGGAGGGGCGCCACGGTGCTTTGCGCGTGGTTTCTCGGATCCTCCCCCTATAACGAGTGTGCTTTCCTTTCACAAGTTAGATGTTAAAGATGTGCTTGAAACTTAGAACGATGACTTACTAATTCGACTCGCTCTCGCGTAAATACAGGGTGTTTTTCAAAGTTTCATCACAAACTGTTACACGGAAAGAAAGTACGGTGAAAATAACCATACGGATACCTGATTTTGGCACCTGCTAGATGTTATGGTAATGTTAACCAGAAGTATACTATGTTTTGACTATGTACTAGGTGATGTTACCTGATTGCATATCGAATTTACTCAAAGTATTGGTAAATGTACCATACTTCTGGTCAAGTTTACCATAACATCTAGCAGGTGCCAAAATCAGGCATCCGTATGGTTATTTTCACTAATCTTTTTTTTTCTGCGTAAGGACTAACATTCTGACGATAAAATTAAGAAGCTTTCTTTCTGCAAAAAAAAAAAAAAAAAAAACGTGGATCCTTAATCCCCCCCCCCTCCCGAGAGTACAGCCGTACAGTTCCACGGTGATAGGACTTTTTGCTGACACCGATAATGGAATGGGGTTCTCTGGCTAACTTTTGCTATTAGTGATTGAATCGTCAATTCTTCAATCAAATCTAGCGAAAATTACAAAGAGCACCTCAAAACAATGCGAAATTCACTCACAAACTCACAAAATGACTAGTACAATGCGTAACTGCGGAGCTACGAAAGCATGAGATTCTTATCTAATTTAGGACTAATCTGTGCGTGTTTCTGTGAAGAAAGTGACAAATTATACAGGTACCTCCCTAACAACTGCGATCTGATGCGCAGCTCCGCCATTTAATCCTATCTACTCTCTCTCTCTCTCTCTCTCTCTCTCTCTCTCTCTCTCTCTCTCTCTCTCTCTCTCTCTCTCTCGTATCTCCCTCCCTCTTTCTTTCCACTGCAGGAATCTCCCATTCGCCATAGGCCTCTGCATAGTTCCGCCGTAATGTCTTTGACTTTAAACGTATTTTGTGAATTTCAAGTGAATTTTGTGTTTCTTTCAGTGTTCTCGTCGTCATTTTTACTATAGTTTTCACGGAAGAATCAAATATTTAATCACAGAGACCAAAATTTGGCAATAATCCTATTGTCATGTTATAATGCCTCCGAAGTAGGTATGCGTGAACATTTCCGAAGCACCCTGTGAATAGTTACGTTCCTTAAACCCCGAGAATTACATTATCAGTTCAAAATGAGTTTTCAGAAGGGCAAACAGATGAGTTGGGCGCAGACATTCTCAACCGTTGACATCGATACCAATCAGCGACGTTTCAAAGTTCGTTAAAAGCATACTCTAGATGATCACGCTTTGCATCGGTCGAGTGTGCGCAAAGTTACGACGCGCGTCTAAGTTACGCCCATAACTTTACGCCACACAAACTTCAAATATACTTATTCCAAAGAGATTTCGGTAAGCTTTGAGGAAAAGTGAGGTTATGTTTACCTATGGAGGGTAAAGTTGCGGGGACTTATACGTCCAACTTCGTTTGCTTTATTATGTAAAATCTCAATGAACTTCAAAAGCTGTTCGATAAAATAATCGTGTTTCTTCTGTATAATTTTCGATCAATTCGCCGACCTGAAACGTCTTGGGCGGGGACAAGGACCTTGACTAGACTACAAGAAAACTACCTCTATAACGTCCACAGGCTGAATAATGGATAGTGTAGACAAACACAATTTAGTACAGCGGACACCCATCCAAAAGTATCCTCTTTTTAACCTCAACTCTTTCAGTGCCGCCCTATGAAAAAGCATTTTCACAAATCATAGGCCATTACTAGTGAATCGAAAGACCCCTCCGGTGTAAAATGTTCAAACGGAATATTTTATCATGGCTGCTTTGGTGTCTTTAAGATTACGTTCCGGAAGACACTTTTATGGTTATCACTTCCATCAGGATATCATGGTGATAAATTGTGTTTGAACTTTCGAAAAAAGATAAGGAGTCAAGGTGTCACGCATCAACAGGCCTTGAAATGTCACGAATGTGAAAACCAATCAAAATCGATAGAACCAGAAGGGATCATGGAGAAGCATACAGGGTGACGATAAAATAAGTCCCCACTCAGAAGTTAGGGTGATTGCCAATCGAGAAATTGAAGGAGCTTCTTCTATTTACAGCTAGATTGCAGCACAAGCCTCAATATTTAAGTTCTTTATTACCACCCCATTTGTATGGAATTTTACTTTCAAGTCATTTTCATGGTTTGGGCAGAAACTGTCCCTGAAATGGTAAAAATCCCCGTCAATTTTTCGAGCGGCAACCGTCCCAACTTCTTTGAGTACGAATGATTGAACATATAATTGAAGAGATTTTCGAACTTGAAGAATATCGAACCCAAGAAATGCTTCTAGATTGCACCATAGAGCTCGCTTCTGCGCAGATTGTTATCCGTGAAAAGTGGAAAAATGCTCAAATATTTGATTGAATCTTGAAAATACTCACCTGAAACAAGTGGAAAAAGACAAACTAATTAAATTTTTGATACATGTAAGTATACACATGTTTCAGAAGTAGTCTACCGACAACAGATGGGGCTTTTGCACACTTTTGCTATAAGAGTTGCGTTCTTTTGAGTTAAACTGGTCCTTAGAGAGCTAAATGGAGGCACTCCGTTGTTGCCAGAATTTCACGAGCCGCTCCTGATGCGGAATTATAGGGACAAAAATAAATATGATATCAATATGATACCAATATAAGATCATTGAGATGACATTATGGTATCATTATGATATCATTTTGCAATTCGGTTCTCAATGGGGCTCTTGCACACTTTTGCTATAAGCGATTTAATAGTCGATTCTGGTGTAAAAACCTCCAAAAATAATGATGGCAGGACCAAAAAATTCCCGAAATCCACCTTTAAAGTGAATAAACGCTGTTACTTGCGCGAACGTAATGGTGGTTTAGGGAATTAATAATGGGATATTCCCATCTAACAATAACGTAACTCTATCAAGAAGTGACCAATAAAAAACGACTTTCGTTTGACACCGATGTCACTAGGTTTCACGGTACCATCCATCAGATGTGGATCACTACTCTGATGACTAATTACTCAGTGAATCAGCCTTACCAGCATAGAGAGAGTGACGATAAATTAAGATAGGAATCCCCCATTATTACTGCCCTATGTCACCATTACACTCGAGCAAATAAAAGCGTTTGTAGAGTTTATGAGTGGATTTCGGAAGTTTTTAGTGCTCCCATCGTTATTTTTTTAGGTTTTTACACCAGAATCAACTTTTAAATCGCTAATAGCAAAAGTGTGCAACTGCCCCATTGCGTCCTTTTATTTCTGAATAAATACCGACAGCAAAATAATGAAATTCTCAGATTTACGCCCCAATTAGAAATGAATTTCGTTTAAAATAACCCTTTTTATCCGAGAGATGGCAGCGGAACTTTGATTGCCTTGAATAGAGGGTACACCGCGGTTTTCTCGAAATAATCTGCACTGATAATCAAAAATAAAATCTCATCTATCGCATCCAAAAGCGCGTCTCTCTGAGCAAGAGAAGCATCGATTGCCTCTCTGGGAAAAAAAAAGTCGAGTCTCTCTATATTCCATTAAAAAAAGTGAGTTCAGTCGATTCCTTTTGCTATGGAACTCGGCTAATTAGCGAGAACTGGAAATGAAGATTAAGTTCTGGTAATTCGGAGGGAAAATTCACCCCCGCTTGCTTGTTCGAAGGAACGCTCCTCTCGTTCAAACGGGGAAATCTCAAAAGAAAAAGTCAGAGGTTTGAGAGCGGACGACTAAAATACTTGAAAAGGGAACTGCATCAAATCAGTTCCTCCTTTGCGACGAGAATTCCTTCCGAGAAATTCTCTCCTTCTTTTCCTCTCCTTTTAAAGGAAGTTGCTCCTTTGAACCGAGCATCGTAGTTGCCATGTCTTGGATGAAAACCCACGAGGCTGCACTTATTTATCTAGAGTGACGGTCTATAGTCCGTTTCATTTAAATAGAAGCTTGAGCTCGACTCTTTCCCCTACGAGTTTTACCCTCTCTCTCGTACCTCCGATGACTCGAGACCCGTCCTGTCGGTCGGGGATTCCGCTTCGTCACAATAGACTGTCCTTTGGATAGCTGACTGTCCATTGTGCTGAACGGAATCCCCGACCGATGGGGCAGGTCTCGAGTCATCACAGGTACGAGAGTGAGGGTAAAACTCGTAGGGGAAAGAGTCGAGCTCAAGCTTCTACTTAAATGAAACGGACTATAGTCTAATCTTTAACCTACGTAGCCGACTTGCATGCTTTTTGTTTTTCCTAAGTGATTTTACTCTAAAATTGACACTCCCCGTAGGTGGCAAAACGTAGCAAAATTTTGCAACAGAACCATGTATTAACCTTACGCACAGGAAAAGGACCCCGCGCTTTGCTTATGGGACCTGGCTCCCAGTCAAATTTTTTTAAATTGAAATATGTTGCGTAAAAGTGTCTCATGAGAAAAAGCTCTCACGGGCGGGGGAAAAAAAATAATGACAGGATTTCGAGAAATTCGCGTCTAAAGTTGGGGACTATTTGCCCGGTGCTTCGTATTCTCGTACGTAGCAAGCCGCTTTACTACTACGCCGGCTGGAAACCTTCTCGGCCGGATCGCTCGACTCAGCGCGCATTGATAGAACTACTTCCTTTTGCAATCCCTCCCAACTGCTTTTTATTTGTTTACCCCACGCCCCACACCTACTGTTGTGTCCAGGGCCGGACTGGCCGGGGTGCTGGGGGTGCGATCGCACCCCGAGCCAACATCCTTACGGGCCAAATTGCAGCCGGAAAAAAGGAGAAAAATCCCCCCTTATACCCCCCACTCGAGCACTCGGGCCATCTGGGGTATCAGCACTCCGGGCCAAATTTTCCCAGTCCGGCCCTGAATGTGTCTCATCGCCCAAGCTTCATTGACTCCTCCCTCACCTGATTAATTACCCACATCAACATTTACAATGTAGGAGAGAGAGAGAGAGAGAGAGAGAGAGAGAGAGAGAGAGAGGAGAGAGAGAGAGAGAGAGAGGAGAGAGAGAGAGAGAGAGAGAGAGAGAGAGAGAGAGAGAAAGAGAGAGAGAGAGAAAGAGAGAGAGACAGACAGACAGACAGACAGACAGACAGACAGAGAGGGGGTGGGAGAGGGGAGAGGGAGAAGGGTGAGAGAGAGGGAGAGAGAGAGAGAGCGAGAGAGAGAGAGAGAGAGAGAGAGAGAGAGAGAGAGAGAGAGAGAGTGGGAGATAAAGATAGCAGATACTTTGCAGAGTAAAAGAAAATATTGATGTAGGTAAGTAATCAGTTGAGGAAGACAAATAAGCAGTTGGGAGGGATTGCAAAAGGAAGTAGTTCTATCAATGCGCGCTGAGTCAAGCGATTCGGCCGAGAAGGTTTCCAGTCGGCGTAGTAGTTAAGCGGCCTGCTACGTGCGAGAATACGAAGCACCGGGCAAATAGTCCCCAACTTTAGACGCGAATACCTCGAAATCCTATCACTATTTTTTTCCCGCCCGTGAGAGCTTTTTCTCAGGAGACACTTTTACGCAACATATTTCAATTTCAAAAAATTTGACTGGGAGCCAGTTCCCATACGCAAAGCGCGGGGTCCTTTGGCGCCCGCCAGAGATTCTGGTAAACGTCACGAGTTTATGGTACATGCACACTGAAAACAAATTTTACCAGAAGCTTGACAATATGTGAGCCTTTTGTAAAGGATAGTCCAATTACCAGAATTCCAGTGTTTGTACCATAGTTCTTGAAATTGTTTGGGTAATTCTAGTTCTATGCATGACCATATTCTGGTGTTAACACCGGACTTTTCTGGTCAAAGTACTCGACTTTCTATAGTTCACATATCGTTGTGTTTCTGGTAATACGACTAGAATCTGGTACTATGACTATCGCTTTTTTCAGTGCAACGTAACTTGTGGGGAAATTAGATCAAGCGATTCCTTTGATCTAACACATATCGGGCTAGGTTCTCCTATAGATTAGGTATGTTCAATTACGTACGTTCAATTGTTTCGTACACGAACTCGAAGGTCAAGAGAGAGGAAGCTGAAAGTTCAGGGAGCTGATCCTTGAAATTTTCGACATTTTATTTAATAGACTGAGTACGAGTGGAAGACGGTTATTGGTGGAGACGAGTCACGTGGTTGCCAAGAGAGTCGTGGAATCACCAGTATATATTTGCTCATAGACTCTTCAACATTGTTTGCGTTAAATTTTGCGATGAATCTCTTCAAAACATTTCCATATACACTTTGACTTTGTTTGAGCAATCAGTTTGAAAATTGGGGATGGTTTTTTCCCCATTGATACTAAAATAAAGAGTTGCAAAATTAGTACATTTTTAGCGAGCGATCTCTCATTCTTTTCCTTTGTGACTCTTCGCTTAAGTTTACAGTGTCGATGTATTTTATTTCTTCCAAACGGAAAGTTCGGGGATTTTCCGCGTAAAACTTGACAACGCTGTCGAGCATCGATGATTCTAAGATTGTGTTTTTAATCGAATTCAAAAGGTTTCTCTCTCGGCCGATTTACAAATATCATTTCCACCGAATTTCTCCCCTCTCCGACCCTCCCCCTCCCCCTCCCGCACTGCCGCCCAATTCGATTTCCGCTTCCCGATTCCGCACAAGACCCGCGCTCGACGCCGATGTCGCGTCGTGTCGGACCAAGCCACATGGTTGCCAAATTATGCAAGGAAATTTTCACATATTAAATAGGTTTAAATGAGGCCATGGAAAGATTTTCTACACCATCCATCAACCATGCCGAGTTTTAAAAGAGAGGTTCGTCAAAAGATATGTTCTCTAGGAGAGAGAGTGAGAGAAAGATATAAAGAAGGAAAAATAGTGGAGAGCCAGAAGAACGTAAAGGAAGAAGTATATCCAGGGAAAGGGATGAATTATGTGGGAATAAGATGGAGAAGGCGAAAGACGGAGGAATTGGTCGGGAGGGGGGGGGGGGGGGGGTTTGGTTTGTCGGGAGCTGGGGCAGGTAGACTGAAGAAATGAGATGAAATTGCTTCTGTAAAGATATTTGAAGTAAAGGTTCTTAACACATGAAATATGCTTCTGTAACTGCATGTATAGTAATTTCTTGAGTATCTACCATTTTCTTCCGTAGTCCTATTTATAGAAAGTCCTATATAGTCCTATATGACGTTCTATCAACATAGATTATTATTAAATTTTAAAAAATTGACGTGCACGTGGAATTACACGAAAAAGTCATTAGATTCACTAGTGAACGTCTAACAATCGTCAAACTACCTCTTTATAATTCAGCACTGAAAGGGTTAACCAATAGCCATTTCTATAGTAACGAGCAGTTGACGTAATATAGACCTTCACTTCTAAAACCACATGGGAATCAAGCTGAAAAAATGATGATTATGAAGGTAGCCACCAGGCCAAGTCTGAAAGCTTCCAGTAAAAGAGGTGGTGTGCGTTATTTTACATACATCATTCATCGAATATTCGTATCAGTGGCGTAGCGTGCAATTTTGCAACGTTTTATTGCGTCCAATTAAACCCACGTAAAAAGGTCGAACGCAAAGGTGTTCACCGAACACCCAATAGTTCGTTCTTTTTCATGGGTTTAAATGAACAAACTACAACCAAATTGCACCCTACGCTACTGATTCGTATTAATCGAGCTTATCTGACGTATATAATGAACCTTTATTCCAATGATCTCTTAGGAAAAAAAGATGCACGATACATCAGGTGTACTTTTACTGGAAAAACTGATGCAGAACATATGAGTAACTTATGAAGTATCACTGACCCTAAATCGTTTCAAAACCCACATCGGAATAAAAGCTTAGAATACATCAGGTATGGGCTTCAGCTAGAGAATCTGATTCTGAACTAATCAGTAACGAGTACACCTGACGCGTAATTTTTTACTTAGCTTTTTTAGCTGAGTCTCAATGAATATACGTTGCGATTTGAATAAAATGTGGTTATATTTAAAAAAAAAAAAAAAAAAAATCGCTCAATTTATTAGGTTTTTTATTGCGCGATAAATATCGTCTAGAATTTAATCAATTCGTTGTGCAATAACAAATTATCGTTGGGATTTAGCTTGAAAAAATCGAGCTATAAATCACACGTGCTCCATGAGCTCGATTTTTTCGATTTTTCGTTGAAGAAAAAAAAAAAAGAAAGAAAAAAAAAACCAAATTATGAGTCATCAAAATCAAAATCTGTAGAAGAGCCTGCGGCTGCGGTGGCGCCACCTTGCTGGTTAAAATCAAATCTCACAACATAGGAACCTCCTTAATAATTAAAGCGATCTTGGGCGAAAGGGCCCATAAAAAAAAAAAACAGGTGAGCTGTATCAAAGGAATGCTCATTCAATCATAACGTTGATTTCTAGGACAGAGGGTGCCTCATGTAATGCATGCTTTTTTACTTTCTCATTACTAACAAAGTTTAGAAATAGAGAAAATATTGCAATGGCGCAGAGATTTTCAAGGTATTTTGTTTCGATACTTTGCCCACTACGACTTAGTAAATCGCATGATAATTACAAAATAAGATGCTCTCATTATGCCTAGTACTATGCTAAAGAATATCAATTCATGAAGTTTCAGTATTATTTAACCATATGTGCCTTGGAGGTGTAAATGCATAAACTTTCTTTGGCGTCAGTCGGTCTGTCCGTAGCCATAAGACTTGAATCCCCGCAGAACTTTTGAACTCATAATCCATATGCATCCAAATTTTGCAGAGATGTTGCTTTTAACATTCCCCAGAGGGACTTTTCTTCTTTTTTTGAAATTTTAATTATTAGGTTAGTTGTGGACGAAAAATAGTTTCCATTAAAATCAATAAGCGAAACAAAAATACTTTGGCTACATGGTATATTGGTATAAACAAATGCTTTAGAGTTGGGCAAACTCCTCAGCTGAGGTAAAAAAGCCAATTAAGAAAGTAAAATAAAAAGTAAAATAAAAAATCATATTAAAAATATGAAAGTAATAGTTGGCTTTTTTAACTCAGCTGATGAGTTTGCCCAACTCTAAAGCATTTGTTTATTACAATCAATGGGAAAATGGGTCAAAAAAAGGACATTTAAATATTTCAAAAATGAAACTTTAGATGTGGATAAAAATATCAAAGGGGGGTACGGAGTCCCCCCTAGGATATTAAAAGGTGGTCTCCCCCAGATTAAATTTGATGTGAAAAAGTGTTCGTAGGGTATATTCCCTACAGTTAATTTACTTTTTTTTTTTTTTTTTTTTTTTTTTTTTTTTTTTTTTTTTTTTTTTTTTTTTTATATATAATGCCTCAATTCCGTACATAAAACTCTCTACTTTATTTGTTGATAGTAGCTAAAGTTATGGCAACAGACCCATTGTGCGATAATTTGCGATTTTATCTCGGCAAAACTACTATTGGTTTATTATCCTATCATCGCGGTTTATATTTTACAATTATTTGCCTCCATTGTCTCGTTTGTTTGCTTTAAGCAAATTCACCGCCGAGTGCGAGTCGATCGGTCGCGGCGCACAGTGGACAGTATGGAATGGAATTTCCCGGACATAATTTTATAAATTAAAATCAAGATTATGAAGAATAAAACAGCGAGATATCTTTAAAATGTGCAAATTCGTTAATTATGGAGCTTAAAATGTTTCAAATACCATGGTTTCCGCAAGAAAATATCAACACTAAAATGTTTTCAGAGTAATAGAACAAAAACGACTTTCTTTGTCCGTAAAAAATCTTGTTTTGGTCCAGTGTGTGGTGACTAGATGGTCGCCCGCGCGCGCCTGGTGGAATATTCGCTCCCTGCTCTCTTGCGCTTGACTTTTTATCCCCCCCCCCCCCCCCGCTCGCTCGGAAACGATGACCGAACTTGTATTCTCTCCTATTAATACTGCTGAGTCTATACATATATGAACCCAGCGGTTTAATGGAAATGAAACCAAACAAAGAAAAGTTGAACAAGGAATTTATAAATGGGTCAAAGTCTTATAGAGGGAGGGGGGATGTTTCAAAACCTCTCTTTTCAGAAAACGGTAGATTATATCGTAGGTGTTTTTACAAAGAGTCGTAGCTCAGTTCAACGTCTCATTTAATCTCGTATTAGTGTTTCATTTTTAGAGGGACGGAAAATGAGTAAATTGGCTGGAATTAATTTGGAATTAATGCCTGGAAATGACAAAAAAAAAATGCGCATTACTGTTTCATTTTCAGGGGGACAGAAAATGAGTAAATTTTATTGATTTTTTTCAACCAATTTTGCGTGTAGCCTGTTTTTCCGGCAAAAAAAATTAATGTCCTGAATATTGGCTTGAGCCAATGACTGCAGATGGCGAAAACTTTCAAATATTACTGTTTCATTTTTAAAGGGACAGAAAATTAGTATATTTTTTTGATTTTTTTTTCAACTAATTTTGCGCTTAATCTGTAAAACCTGGTGAACAAATTTTCTGACCTTTGGTTGGAATTAATTTGGAATTAATGTCTGGAAATGACCAATAATCTGGCCGCATACACAACACTATCAGTGGCGTTGCGTGCAATTTGGCAACATTGTAATGTGTCCATTTAAACCCATGTAAAAGGTTAAATGCAAAGGTGTTCACCGAACACCCAATAGTTCGATCATTTCAATGGGTTTAAATGGACACATTACAACGTTGCCAAATTGCACGCTACGCCACTGAACACCATCTGCCTGTACCAGCATTGGCCGCCTCAATAAGTCTCAAAATCCACCCACGAACCCACACAAGGCGTGTAAATAAAATTCAAAGATGGTAGTCGAATGACTTGGTCACAATCTGGGAGTTCCATCTTACTGCAGCTTTCTCATGATTAATCACTTTTCTCATCATAGAAACTTGCGACTAGACGGGACTTCCCCATTCTGACCCACTCATTTGACAGCCATCATTGAATTTTGCTAAACGCATTATTACTGAGTTTGTGATTGGATTTTGAGACTTCTTGATGCTTTCAATTTGATTTTCGTCCAATTTTACACTACGGAAGACCCTCTGAATAGTTATAGCTTAAGTTTGCGTGAGACCCATTAAAGACTCCTCACTCTCAGGAAAATAAATTAGCCGATCCAGAGTACTTCCATTGGAAATGAACGCTAAGAATGCACAAGAGGGTGGATTCTGATCTTTTGGGCTAGACGAAACGAGATAGCGGGAATCGATCAATTCCATTGGTTTAAACGGTGCTACACAAAACAGATTTGAGGTGGTTCATATAGAAACACGCTCAAACGACGGAGAGTCATTCGTCTGAAATGAATGACTCTAACAACTAACAACTTCAAATCTGTCTCATAGCTAAAGGCGGCTCGTGAAATGCGATGCATCGATGTCAACTCCACTTAAAACTAAAGAAAAGTATCGATCTTCAGGGGTTGCAATTGGACCTCCCAGAAATCGATACTTTTGTATAGTTTAAAATGGCATTGGGCATCGATAGATTGCGCATCTCACGAGCAGCCACTGCTCATATACAGGGTGTTGAAAAACTGTTCCCCAATATTTCAGGGGCGGATTCTACGAGTCAAAATAAGACTTTTTTCTCCCATAAACATGGGTCCGAAATTGCAGTCTTTCCGAGTTACAGTGTTGCAAAGTTTCCGAAAAACAAATTGAAAAATTGTCATAACTCCCTCGTGAATTTGTCTTAATGTTCGTAAATAGGTACTCTAGTGTAGTTTTAGGAGTTCTTGCCGATTTTGACCGTGAAAATGCTGTATGCAAAAAATTGAGGGGGGTTATGGCGGTTTTTCTTGATTTTTCTCACTTTTTTGGGCCAAATCATGTGAAAACATGCTTTCGGATTCATTGAACCCAAAAAAGATTAGCATTACTCAAAAAGTCGTAAAAAAATATGCAGTTTTAGTCTTTACAAGTTTTTCCAGTTCGTAAACCATTTCCGAGAAAATCGTCCCTGAAGTTGGAGAGGTCGGCCAAGAATTGACAGAATCAAAGAAAAGGCGATTATTGGCCGACCTCTGCAACCTCAGGGACGATTTTCTCGGAAATGGTTTACGAAATGGAAAACCTTGTAAAGACTAAAACTGCATACTTTTTTACGACCTTTTGAGTAATGCTAATCGTTTTTGGGTTCAATGAGTCCGAAAGCATGTTTTCACATGATTTGGCCCAAAAAAATGAGAAAAATCAAGAAAAACCCCCATAACCCCCTCAATTTTTTGCATACAGCATTTTCACGGTCAAAATCGGCAAGAACTCCTAAAACTACACTAGAGTACCTATTTACGAACATTAAGACAAATTCACGAGGGAGTTATGACAATTTTTCAATTTGTTTTTCGGAAACTTTGCAACACTGTAACTCGGAAAGACTGCAATTACGGACCCATGTTTATGGAAAATAAGTCTTATTTTGACTCGTAGAATCCGCCTCTGAAATATTCGGGAACAGTTTTTCAACACCCTGTATAGCGCCGTTTAAACCAATAGGATTAATCGATTCACGCCATCTCGTCTCGTCTCGTTCAAAAGAGAGGAATTCGACTGCTAAGAACTCACATAATGTTTCGGAGTTTCGCGTAGAGTTATAGGCCGGGCCGACCTGTATGCGCAATCTCTGAGGAAAGCGAAAAAATTGCGAATCTCCAATCCGATCGAGTACAACACCCATCATTTGAAACGTCTCATTAAGGAGAATACCACGGGAGTGTGTAACGAGTATAATTTACGGTCATTTAGTCGGTCGGCGGCTACTATTATTTAATCAGCGAAATATTGCTGGATTCCGCTCGTGCATGTAATTGTATGTTCGTAAATACATTCGTGTACATGCGGCCGTCATTCATGTTTATGTTTATGTTGATGTTGATGAAAAGTGTTAATTCACGCGAGGTTTCCTTGCCCATTGCCCCTGCCCCTGGGGTCAGTCGTAACTTATGAACTCAGTCAGCTGAATGCGTGAGTGTAAGTGTCGAGTTCTCTCTTCCTCCCCCTCTCACTCTTCCTCACTCTCTCTCTCTCTCTCTCTCTCTCTCTCTCTCTCTCTTCTCTCTCTCTCTCTCTCTCTCTCTCTCTCTCCTCTCTTCCTCTCTTCCTCTCTCAATCTTTCTCTCTCTCTCTCCCCCCTCTCTCTCTCTCACTCTTTCTCTCTCCCTCTCCCTCTCTTCCTCTCTCTCTCTTCCTCTCTCACTCTTTCTCTCTCTCCCCCCTCTCTCACTCTTCCTCTCTCTCTCTTCCTCTCTTATTCTTTCTCTCTTCCTCTCTTACTCTTCCTCACTCTCTCTCTCTCTCTCTCTTCTCTCTCTCTCTCTCTCTCTCTCTCTCTCTCTCTCTTCTCTCTCTCTCTCTCTCCTCTCTCCCCTCTCTCTCTCTCTCTCTCTCTCTCTCTCTCTCTCTCTCTCTTCTCTCTCTCTCTCTCTCTCTCTCTCTCTCTCTCTCTCTCTCTCTCTCTCTCTCTCTCTCGCTCTGTCTGCTTCCAAAAATATTCAAATCACGGTTTACCGTGTGTTTTGATACACAATGGTCAGTCGGTGAGAAACCGGTAATTATTGTCCCATTCCTCATCCTCCATTCCGCGCCGCACATGCACGCTCTGTTCCGTTTCCAGCGTTCCCCGCCCGGCCCCTCCCGGTCCCGTTCCTCTGCGATTCTTTTTCGGACGTTAATTTACTCCCGAGACCACGCGGTTATTAACCATAATCATCCGAATTAAACCGCACCGCTTGGCTCATCATTCATCAAAAAAAAAAAAAAAAAAAAAAAAAAAAAAAAAAAAGCAGCGAAATTAAGGAATGGCGTGAATATATTTTTCACGGACCTCGTTATCCTGCACGCTCTCTGGCTCCGCAAGCTCTGGATGCGATTTTTTTTTTGGGACCTCGCGTCGGGGGGCGGGAACTGGAACGAAGTTGATAAATTTTACTCCATAGTGCGAAAAGACAGGGCTCAAATAAGCGTACTTTTCCACCCACAATGTCTGCTGAGTGGTTGACAACACCGAGGTGAAAGAGAAATTGATCTTCCAATCCTCAAAAATTGAGTGGTCATCATTATTCTGCAGTATGAGGCGAATTTTTAGATTAGAAACAACAAGTCTGCTCGTTAGCTTGTTAGCCAGTGGCACGGCGCGGCGTAGCGTGCATATTGGCAACGCTGTATTGTGTCCATTTAAACCCATGAAAAAGATCGAATGCGAAGGTTTTCACCGAGCACCCAATACTTCGATCTTTTTCTTGGGTTCAAATGAACGAACTGCAACGTTGCCAAATTGCACGCTGCGCCACTGTGATGTTAGGCTGTTCAACTTCAACTTCAACTTCATGGGAAGATATGTAAAATCCTGCCTATCCTTGGAGCTAACGAGCAGAGGTCCTCGAACGGCAATACAATATTTACGATTTATCGTTTTACTGAAACAGTCTATGCTCGGAGATAACTTGTCAACATCCGTCTTGGTCAAGTTAATATATTGCATAGCGCAATTGACGACTAAAAAACTGCAGTATATATGCATACTATCATGACTCGGGTGTAAATTTTGAATAGGCCAAACGAAATGGTATTTAATCAAATAATTCATCCATGAGGTGGGATAACACTTGCGTAGCGTCTGGTTGCTGCTGTGTTGCCCAATTTCGCGGGAAATTCAAAAAAGTTTACTTTGAGTTTATACCGGTAAAATGCGTAAGTATAATTATATACGCAAAATGGCAGCTCTCTCGCTTGCGGCCATGTCCCTCTGTATGCCACACTTCGTGTCACTCAATACTCATGAGTTCCACATATGGTGCGCCTTCAAACGTCTATGTTTAATGCAAGCTTTCGCCGCACAATGGTCTGAGATGGAAAACAGTGGCCAAAAATCGGTGAAGAATTGTAGTAAAAAAAAACATCGTTTTTGACCCTGTAAGCTTAATTTAAAACTTCCAGTGACGTTTCTACGTTCAAACTGCTTGTTAAAGCTGTTGTCTGTTATTAAAACCCGGGTTTGAATCAAGGTTATAGATTAAAGAGGTATGCTTATCTGACTTGGCGCCACAAATTCAGTGGCGCGCAGTTCAAAAGCACTGTAGGCAAGATGGCGAACAAAAGCAGTACAGAAAACGTATACTCTTTTCAGAAAACATTGGGCTGCCCTCTGCAGGAAAGCAGAAAGGAACCAATGAGCTACAACTTTAGAGTGGCAGCGGGCTGGTCCACCTTGTGCCACACAGGGTAGAAGGAATCCCGGGAAAAAGCGGAATTTGGACGGCAGATTCCAAGGTTTGAGGTTGAATTTTGTAGGTCGTTTCCGGCGATGCCCGAGTTTGTTTACGGAACGACCGGAAACGACCTTCAAAATTCAACCTCAAAATCGATGTTTACGGCAAGATGGCGGCGCCGTAGGTGACAACAATGTACCAGCGGAACGTTCCTTGATGTGCCACTCTGAAATTATAGCTCATTGGAAACAACCAAATAATTTCTGCAAAGAGTATACGTTTTCTGCTTTTGTCAGCCATCTTGCCCGCAGTGATTTTGAACTGCGCGCCGCTGAATTTGCGGCGCGAAGTCAGATGAGCATACCTCTTTAATCTATAACCTTGGGTTTGAATACAATAAATTGATGCGAAATTTACTTTCTGTTTTTTGGTCACGGTTTAACGGTCTCAGACCATAGTGCGCCGCTCACGCACACACGCACGCACACACTCTCGTATCATCATCGAGACAAGTAGACGCGATACCGGGCTTGAGGGTAGGTAGGCAACTTGCACGACACCCAAGAGCGACATCTGCGACACATGCTAACGCGCTACCCCGCTCACCTACCATCTACCGGGAAGTTTTCCTGTGTATACTCTATACTGTGAAGCTCGGGAGCTTTCGGGGCCGAGAGCCGAGAGACCGATCCCACTTCATCTCTCTCAATCCCCCTCGCATTCAGTTTATAAGGAGCTGTTTTATAAAAGTTTCTCATAAACTTGTGTCAAGTTTAACTTATCTGAGTTTACTTTACCCGTATAAACTTTAGTTTCCGCTGTGTGTTGTATATACTTACTTATTGTTAGTCATTTTAAAAATTACCGCAGATGCTGTCGAAAATGAAAAGTTTGAAAAGCACCCTTTCCGGGCGAGCTTAGTATCAGAATTAAAGGTCCTTTTTGAGGAAAGGTAAAAGGTAAATCCTTGAGGGTGTGATGAGGTGGAGGAGAGTGCTGTAATCGGGGGGGGGGGGGAGGAGCTGATTCATCAGGCTCTCGCATTGTGAAGAGGTATTTTTATTTTTTATTTATATTTTTTCAAGATGCACATTAGAGACGTTTACAGAGGACAATATTTTGCAAGGTTGGGTTATCAGTGTAAAAGCATAAATCTCGTCCCATTTAAAACCTTATTGATTGGATGCAAATAACATTGCTGCCAAATTTTGTGAAAAAGATACAACTTTTCCATAAAATTTGATGTAAAATGCACTGAGAGAATTCTTTTTTTAAATCCAAGGTGTGGTCCGTTTGTGTTAAAGAGACTGCAGAGTGAAATATTGACTAAGGGTAAATGGGGCAGTTGCAAGGGTTTGAAATTGTGTGTTTTTCAGAAGAAAATTATAGTACTTGATGAGCTGAGAACAATGGCGCCTTTGGTTTTTTTCTCAAAAGTCTTGATTTTGGAGAAACACACGTGTAAAGTTGTAAAAAAAAAAAAGACGTGTGCGTAGGGACGTCACTACGCAGAATTCTCATTTAAAACAATGCATTTTGGGCCAAAATCTCATCTCCGGAACAACGGGACTTAATTAGAAACCAAAGGCATTTTTGTTCTCAGCTCATCAAGTACTTTCAATCTCTTTATCAAATATAAGTATGACCATGACGTTTCAGACCCTTGCGACTGCCCCATTCCTCTAACCCAAAGTAAATGTCTGCTGCTACAAGTAAAAGATTCCTTCTTATGACAGTGATTCTCCTTCATGGAATCAGAACTTACTTCGCGCAAGGAAAACTGTCGCAAGTAAAAGCATCTCCTTTGTTTATAAAGAAGTGATTTTTCTCAGTGCCTGTATTTTTTTTTTGCCAAATCTGGCAGAACTGAAAATTAATGAGCCGCCGCGCCGCTGCTCCCTCTCTCCCTGAAACTCTCTCGCGTATTTTCTTTATTGAAGGTAACCTCCAAAACAGGTTCGTATATGGAGGTACCGACTTTTCAGTCTATAATTTTTATGTTAACTCATACATGCCCATTGCGTCGTTGATGACCCATTTGTTGTGTCATTATTGGACCAAATTTCAGTCAATTTGGACCGATATTGCTCAAAAACCGTTTTTGGGAATTTTCAGTTCGTAAAATTTAGCTGCACCAAAATATTTCTGTTTTTATAATTTTTTCGTGTTTTTAGTTCTCAGATTGTGTTTATTGAGAAAAACACCTAAACAAGTCAAATAATGGGGCAGTTGCATGGGTCTGAAATGTTGTGTTTTTTATAAAGAAAATGAAAGTACTTGATGAGCTGAGGACAAAGATGCTTTTGGTTTCAAATTAAGTCCCATTGTTCTGAAGATGAGATTTTGACCCAAAATACAGTGTTTTAAATGGGGATTCCGCGTAGTGACGTCACTACGCTCACGGTTTTTTTAAAACTTTACATGTGTTTATCTCCAAAATCGGGACACTTATGAAAAAACCAAAGGCACCATTGTTCTCAGCTCATCAAATACTACTATTTTCTTCATAAAAAACACAACATTTCAGACCCTTGCAACTGCCCCATTCAAGGCATTTATGGGTTAATTAATTCTACTTTAGTTTATTTAATTTGCCTAGAATAGTTTACGTGTAACTTGAGTAATTTAACATTTTTTTTTTATTGGCTTTTGACTAAAGACTGAAAATAAATCATTTATCATTATCATAATTAACATCTCGGGAAAAGGTCATCTCAATCCGTTGGAAAAAAGCAAAAAATGCATTTCATTTCTCAACAAGCACCAAACTTCAACTTAACAAGATGACCCATATTCTTGATCGTACTTCGAGCGTTTCGATAATTATCGTTCAAATCTTCGTCGCAGGGAAATACGAGGACTTTGTATTGGTTTTGATTCCCTATCCGCAAATCTCTCAGCTTGGAAATCAGAATTTTCGCTTTTGATCTCCTCTGTTTTGTAGCCGCTTGCTCCTTCGGTTCCTTTCACTCGTTTTCCCTCTCTCTCTATTCTCAATTCTCAATTCTTCATTCTCCATTCATCTCGCGTTTATCTACGACTTTTCGTCAGCAATAAATTTTTGCTCATTCAAGACTCTCCGAGTTTCAGAACTCGTGCTCTTATCAAGATCTTAATGGAGTTGAACTTTTTCACTAATTCCTTCTCATTATATGCTCGTGCTTTTGCGCAAGGATAGAGCGAGTGGGTGGTAAGGGGGAAGGACACTGGCGCAACCAGGATATCTTCCATCTCTCTCATTTCCAATTTGAATACATGAGTAGGAAAAGGACAGAAGGAGGGGGTTTTATCCCCTTGTCCATCCTTGTCTAACATACGTTTCTTAATGGAGAAAAGAGAGAGATGAAGAAACTCTCGGTGCACTGGCGCAACCAGGATATCTTCCATCTCTCTCATTTCCCATTTGAATACATGAGTAGGAAAAGGACAGAACTGGGGGTTTTATCCCCTTGTCCATCCTTGTCTAACATACGTTTTTTAATGGAGAACAGAGAGAGATGAAGAATCTCTCGGTGCGCTACTGGGGAAGGACAATGGTCGGAGGGGGATAAGGAGAAGAAAAGGAGGAAAGCAGCGATTAATACATCAAGATACAGTGTTTCCATTATTCAATGCGTATGGAGGAGACGTCTTGGTCCGTATAGTCTGTGAACTTTTGCTGAAATTTCCTTGATCTCTTTAGTGATACTGTCAAAATAAGCAAAACTATGTTGGTGTATAAGTGTATAATGGGTCTGTTGCACACTGTTAGGATTTGAAAATAGGTCTGTTAAAAACGCCGTTTGCTCGAATAAATGAATGAAGTAAAAGCAAGCGTATAAAATTATGCTAAGAAAAGGATGGGAGCGTTCGGAAGTTTAAAATTCACTTGTTAATTTAGGTAAAGCCGTTTGAAAGTGGAAAGTGCGGCGTTTTAATTATTGCGGCGAGGCGTTATACACTCCATGCTGAGCGCGGGCGTACACGGAAAAAAAACTACGGTGAAATTAACCATACGATAGCTGATTTTGGCACCTGCTAGATGTTATGGCAATGTTAACCAAAAGTATACTATGTTTTGACTAGGTACTAGGTGATGTTACCTGATTGCATGTCGAATTTACTCAAAGTATCGGTAAATGCACCATACTTCTGGTCAAGTTTACCATAACATCTAGCAGGTGCCAAAATCAGCTATCGTATGGTTAATTTCACTAATCTTTTTTTCCGTGTATACGCAAGTCGCAGGTATACCATGGGAGATTTCTATCTAATCTGAGGCTTTCCTCTGTGTAAGCGAGTTTCCGCGACGAATATATCCAACGAAATTATACAAAATCATTGCCAACCTACGCATAACAACAGTGCACTATGGTCTGAGATCAGAAAAAAGTGGCCAAAACTCGGTGAAAAAAAGGCATCAAAAATAATCTTTTTCTAGTTTTTACGCTTACTCTTAAACCTTGTCTATGTCATTTCTAAGTTTAAATCACGTGTTGAGCGTGTTCTCTGTGCATGAAATTAAAGCTGAAAGTTTATAAGTGACGAATTTATGAGAAATTTACTTTCTTGACTTTTGGCCTATTTTTGATGATTTCAAACCATAGTGCAGTGGATGACACGAAACTGGATCGTGTTTCCCGAACTTTTTCGGTGTTTTCAGGCATCGATGGCATCAATTCGATTTTGAATTCAAGTCGGGAGATGAATTTAAAATTGAATGGATGTCATCGATATGCCGAAAACACCTAAAAACTCAATTGCGAGTTTCCTCGAATATGTAGGTTAGGTTGGTATTGTTAATCATATTCGATGGCTAAAATTCGCTTAAGGATTCTACGGCTAGATAGTGACAAAATTAGACAGGAATCTCTCATGATCGTTGCAACTCGCTTGATTTGAAAAGAAAAATTGAGAGTTTTCTTTTTCTTTTTCCCCTACACACATTTCCGATTGTTTTGAAAGAATAATGTCACTTGCCGAGAAAGTCTGACAGAAACTGGATGCATTCGATCAGGGCTGCCGTTTTGCGTATAATCGATGCTATTTTTCTATTCACCGATGATTCCACCGGTTGAAAAAAGATTACACAGTCCAGTTCAGTGCATGACTGTAATGAACTAAAATACTCGCATCTGTAATCTTTTCTCAACCGGTGGAGTCGTCGATGACTTTAAAAAACTTGCGGATATTTTAATTAATCAATGGAGTTTCCACCGATTTAGTAAAGATTACAGATCAGAGTATTTTCGTGCATTACTGTCATACACTGAACTGAACTGTGTAATCTTTCCTCAACCAGTGGAATCATCGGTGAATAGAAAAATAGCATTGATTATACGCAAAACGGCAGCCCTGCATTCGATAGCCAAAAAAGGTGATGGTAAATGTCATGACTGGAGATTTGGGTGCATCGCTTAGTAGTAGAAGGTAAATTGAATAAAGCACCGATAGTACGATATCAATTTGCGACGTGATGGCTGATTCAGCCAAACATTGATACCACGTGAATGGTGGAGGAGGGGGAGGTACCAAGTACATAGCAGACGTATCCTTATACTAGTTCCGGAGACAATAATTAGTAAATAGAAGACTTTGGCTAATTACTATTGACAACGAGAATACATAATGAATGATTGTGATACAATCAAGGAACAAGGCCTCGCGACGAAGTTTAAATTACTTTAACCAATTTGCACGATGATTTATCAAATTGTCGTCGAAATCGAACACAGCGCAGAGACTGACAGTAAACCTCGTTGATTATTATTTTTAACTTCTCGTTTGTCAGTTCACCGTAAGGGTCATTGTCTCCTATTTCCATTTCCCGTGCGACAGAGGAAGTAGAAGTGACTGGATAGGACGAACAAAGAACCATTATCTATGAAAGGTCATCGCGCAAATTCTCACAACTTTCATTTCCCTTTTAATATTTCAAGTTCTGCAAAAGGTGAACAGGAACGCCACATGGGTAAATAGGAGTGTAATCGATTACGCACGATTACTGGGTATTCGGCAATCGCCAAACCTTTGGATGGTATAATGGGGCTGTTGCACACTTTTGCTATAGGCGATTTAATAGTCGATTCTGGTGTAAAAACCTCCAAAAATAACGATGTTAGCACTGAAAACTTCCGAAATCCACTCCTCAACTCGATAAACGCTTTTATTTGCGCGGGCGTAATGATAGCTGAGGGTGGTGACCACTGGCGCAACCAGGATCTCTTTCATCTCTCTCATTTCCCATTTGAATGCATGAGTAGGAAAAGGACAGAAGGAGGGGGTTTTATCCCTTTGTCCATCCTTGTCTAACATACGTTTCTTAATGGAGAAAAGAAAAAGATGAAGAAACTCTCGGTGCGCTACTGGTGGTGACAATGGGAGATTTCCATCTAACAATACTTTAACTCTATCAAGAAGTGACCAATAAGAGACGACTTTCATTTGACACCGGTGTCACTAGGTTCTACGGTACCATTCATCGGATGTGGATCATCACTCTGATGACTGATTACTCTGTGAATGATCCTTGCATAGAGAGAGTGACGAAATTAAGATAGGAATCTCCCATTGTTACTGCCCTCGGCCACCATCACGCCCTCGCAAGGAAAAACATTAATGGAGTTAAAGAGTGTATTCCGGAAGTTTTTAGTGCTGCCATCGTTATTTTTCGAGATTTTTACAGCAGAATCGGCTGTTAAATCGCTTGTAGCAAAAGTGTGCAACAGCCCCATTGAATGTGTATTCTTCAGAGATTAGTAAACTTTAGGGTCTTATCGATTTGATCCAAGTCTTCTGCAACTAATATGATGGGTGCAGTGGCGTCGCGTGCCATCTGGCAACAACGCAACTGCTCCATTTAAACTCATTAAATATATCGAATTTTCCTTGTGCACTGTGCACCCCCTGTATTCGATCTTATACATGAGTTTAAATGGATAGAATACATTGTTGCCAACTTGCACGCGACGCTACTGGATGGGTGGCTTGTAAAACATACCTCTTTGTTAACATTTCAAAGAGCTGACTTTTAAGTTTACGGACAAGTTATAGTTATGGACACACGCTTTAAAATGGACATGAAGACTGTTGACTTTAAAAAATGGGCGTTAACGAGGTGGGCATAAAGTCCATGAACCATTCATAAAGTGTTTTTCCCCCCGGCAATCTGGCAAGACAGGCTAAAGCTGACAATGAGTCAAAGTCACTATCCCCCAGTTCTCTCATCTCATCCCTCCCACTCTCTGCCTGCCTTGCTCCCTGCGACTTACGACTGCAACAGAGTGAGCGGAGGAACTTGTAGAGAGCGCAATGGCGGACGGGAAAACTTGCACCTGAGCCTCGAACCTTGGAGTCCGATTAACAGCGTTGTCGAGCTTGTCGGATCAGATACAGATAGAGAAAAATACAATGCGAGAGAATAACTGAATTTAAAAAACGGTAAAATACAATGACCTTACTTACAACCTTTGCGGAGGAACTGATTAACTCTTTCATGCACGCATTCAGGGTTTTGAGCTGTTTTGATATCTGTTTTAGACCGTTCATCACAGAAAAACAGGAAAAAGCACTTTGGTAGCGCTGACAAAACCTTTGGTAGAAAAATGGCCCAGCAAAAGACTTTAGTTGAGCAAACCAAATCTTCAGTTCACCCAGCAAAATGCCTTTAGTCAGGCGTACAAAACCTTTGGTTAGCTCAACTAAAGTCTTTTGCTGGGTCATTTTTCTACCAAAGGTTTTGTCAGCGCTACCAAAGTGCTTTTTCCTGTTTTTTCTGTGGCAAAAGATGACAATTTTCTGAGAACATTGATGGGTCACACAACTGCCGATTTGCGTCGATTTAATGACTTTTTAAATTCACCGATGATTCCGCACCGGTTGAGAAAAGATTACATAATTCAATTCAGTATTCGACTGTATAATGCAAGAAAATACTCTGATCTAAAATAATCTTTTCTCAATCGGTGGAAACGTCGTTAATTGATTAAAATATCCGCAAGTTTTCAAAGTTATCGACGACTCTATCGGTTGAGAAAAGATTACATAGATCAGAGCATTTTCTTGCATTACAGTCATACACTGGAATAAACTCTGTAATATTTTCTCAACCGGTGGAATCTTCGGTGAATTTCAAAATGCCATTAAATCTACGCAAATCGTCAGCTCTGCACAACTGTTTGCAAAATGTTCATTTAAGTTCCATTGAATCCCATGCTACAAAAAATGGTAGGTACTATCGACGAATCAAAGATTGTCGCGAGATTTTCACGTGCTAAATTTCGCCTTCAAGGTTCTGGTTCGGCCACTCTTCATACTCCTAACACCTTGCAGGTGAGAGGCTAAAGCGGGTGGGGCAAGAAAGCCGTTGCAGATCAGTTCCCCATTCACACCCATAACTGAAAAAGCGTGAAAATCTCGCGACAATCTCTAATTCGTCGATAGTACATATGTTTACTGCTTCCCGTGAAAGGGTTTACTTCAGAAGGAATGGAGCGTTTGGAAGGTTTTGCTAAAGGTAAATGAACAAATCAACTCTGATATAAAATTTTGTAGAAATAACGACGAGATCATTAAAAAAGTCTAAAGCTCAAAGGAAGCATGCATATTTATTTAATTAATAAAAAACCGATTTCAGTTAAATTTATTGCAATTAATGGGGTTCTTGCAAACTTTTGCTACAGGGGATTGAAGAGTTAATTCTTGCATAAAAACCTGAAAAAATGACGATGAGTACGCTAAAAAATCACGAAATTCACTCTCAGAATCGGGCTTAATGGGGAAAGACGCATAATATCATGGGAGATTCCTATCAAACTGGGGCAGTTGCAAGGATCTAAAATTTCGTGTTTTCTATAATGAAAATGATAGTACTTGATGAGCTGAGAACAATGATGCCTTTAGTTTTTTCCTAAGTGTCCCGGTTTTAGAGATACACACGTGTAAAGTTTTAAAAAATCGTGTGCGTAGTGACGTCACTACGCGGAATTCCCATTTAAATAAATGTATTTTGGGTCAAAATCTCATCTCCGGAGCAATGGGACTTATTTAGAAACCAAAGGCATGTTTATTCTCAGCTCATCGGGTACTTCCATTTCCTTTATAAAAACCACAACATGTCAGACCCCATTGAGACATATCTCTGTGTTTCCTTAAAGAAAGTGACAAAGTAGACAGGAAGAGTCCTGGGAGAGCCCATGATACCTGCTTTGAACCGCCATTACGAACTTGACGTTTTGGCTGCATTAATGTGAGCTTATTACTGAATTTTAGACTTCCTTAGTGCGATTTTCGTGATTTTCGCTGGTTTTTTCGTATATGATTGGGCTATTCATTTGCCCACAGCAAAAATTTGCAGGAGCCCCATTATTGATTCGAAATTAAAACTAAAAAGGCAAACAAATAGAGAGAAGTCACCCATACAATCAATGGCGGCTCGTGAAATGCGATGTATCGATGTCTACCCCATTTAAAACTACAGAAAAGTATCGATCGTCAGGGGTGGCAATTGAGCCCCCGAGAAATCGATGCTTTTCTATAGTTTTAAATGGAGTGGACATCGATAAATCCCATTTCACGAGCCGCCACTGCATACAATACACATGCTTCACTTTTAGATATCACTTAGAACATAGAGTAGCTCCTCCATGGTTACAGCTCGTTCGCTGTAACGGCAGCGAACTGTAATTAGACTGTTAAACGCTATCGGACCGTGTCGAAATGGGCAAAACAATTGCTCAATAATTTAGGCGATCTCTGGAAGGAGTCCAAGCCCGCATAAAACAGGAGCTGCGCTCTTTCCGAGAAGCACCAGCACTGCAATTATAATAGGATTTCTCTGAAAGAGCATTACTAATGTTTCATGAGCTCACTGTCGAAGGCCGCCGACTCAAATCATATCGATAATATCAGCTTTTTCGAAATCGGAAGGAAGGAAAATCAACGAGCTTAAAAATTGCATCGCTCGTTGAAGGTAAAGATTTTTTTCCATCATAAACGTTTCCCTTCCGCCCGGGTTATTTTTCTGTTTGTTTCTCTCTTGACCGCCCCCACCCCCACCCCAATCCCGCCACCATGCCAGTCCACAGGTGTTTCTGAGTCCCTCCCCTTCTCCGCCTCTCGAGGGTTGGTGCGAATTGAAGTTTCGAAAGTATGTCTGAACAGTTAACAACAAGTGAAGTGAGGAGAGAGAGAGAGAGAGAGAGAGAGAGAGAGAGAGAGAGAGAGAGAGAGAGAGAGAGAGAGAGAGAGAGAGAGAGAGAGAGAGAGAGAGAGAGAGAGAGGAAAAAAAGCGAAACTTTGGGGGAAGCGTAAAAAATGCTAAAATAAATATCGTTAAAAGGCGTTTAAAAGGCACTGTTAAACGGTTTTCCCTCCCCCACCCCCCATTTCAAAGAGAGCGAGATTGTCGATGAGAACGGTGGGAGGGGTCGGTGTGGTGGTGGCGGGTGGGGGTGAAAAGGGGAGGTCACACGTGCTGTCGCGCGCGTTAAGGAAGAAAATTGAAGAGTCTTCGGAACTTGTGCAAGTTTATTATGAGCGAGTGGCGGGCGTCCCCACCCCCAAACACCCCCACCCCCACCTCCTTCCCCTCCTAACCCCACCGCCCCGTGACAATTTATCTACAGTTTGCCATTGCGCCATACTCGCGACCGCGCTCGTGCTCCCGTGAGCGTCACCGGGAATTATAACACCCCTTTACCCCCACCACCCCCTAACTCACCACCACCCCTTCACCCTCTCAATCCGCTCTTTACGTCATTGTAAATAACTTGAGAACGGAAAAAAAAGAGAAAGGAATAGTCTCGGCCAGATTTTTTTTTCAAATCTTTATTTTTTTACTTTCTGCGTGCAGAAATATGGAGCAGCGGTCCGATCCTTGAAATTCACGACTTTTGGGTAGACTGGATAAGAATGGAAAACGGTGATTGGTTGAGACGAGTCACGTGGTTGCCCAGTCTAGTTAAAATCTAATCCATTCCGTATTTTGATTAGACTAGGCAACCACGTGACTCGTCTCCACCAATCACCGTTTTCCATTCTTATCCAGTCTACCCAAAAGTCGTGAATTTCAAGGATCGGACCGCAGGCTGGCGCTGAAATGTTAACACAGCAGGAATAATGCGAACGATTCTTGAAAAACCTTAAGTCCTGTAAGACCGTTTTCAGAAAGAGGGTGAAATTTTGAAAAAGGTGGCTTTGGAAATTAGCCGTTATTAAAATAACTTAAATAACATCCAGAAGAGAGAAAAAAGGATGGCAACATTTCGAGAGCAAACTGCATTTTGGAATGTAGCAGTGTGCCCATTTAAACTCACGCAAACGTTTGCGTTCGATGATGTCCACTGCTTGCCTAGTGATTCATCAATCGACCTTTTGCATGGGTTTAGATTAATGAAAACAAAGTTACGTTGCCAAAATGAACGCATGTTTCGCTATTGCGAAAAATTCATCATAAGTAGCGGTAGCCACCAGGCCAAGTCCAAAATTCCCAGTAAGAAGGTATCGTCTGCGAACACTTACATTCACGGAAGCTGAACAGCTCGTTTTCGACAACTTTTGCGTCAAGTTTATTTCGAGAAATAATTCAAAGTAGCGCTGCATACTCTAGACGCCAGTTGTTGCTGACTAAAAAGTACCTACGAACTCACAAGGTTTGAAATTTCTTGAGCGTCCAATTTTCAAACTTCTTCATTGTTCATTGACAACTTACCTGCAACAAGCAAAGAAACGAAACAAATTACAATCACGTTTAATGTTGATTGTTAACTATGCATAAGGGCTCAAACCCACGTAACGAGCGTGACCTGACTCCTAAAAACTGGAAAAAACTGGTGAAAATGTTGAAAAAACGCAGGCTTAAGTTGTGCTAAACGGTGCCTACTAACGCCTCAGAAAATGTCGTTTTTTACTGTTTTTCCGTTAAATGAATACGTTGTTTTTTAAGGTGTAACGAACAAGACATCTGGGAGGACCTCACATGTCCCGTTCCTTACACCCTAAAAAGCAACGTATTTACGTTGAAAACCCGTAAAAATCAACATTTTCTGAGGTATTAGCAGGCACCGTTTGATGGCACAACTTACGCTTGCTTTTGACTTGTTGTTTTCAACATTTTCAACAGCTTTTTCCAGTTTTTAGGAGTCACGTTTGTAACGCGCGTTTTGGCCCGTAAGTTCTGGTATATTTAAAGAGTCACACGGAAAAAAAAGATCAGTGAAAATAACCATACGGATACCTGATTTTGGCACCTGCTAGATGTTATGGTAAACTTGACCAGAAGTATGGTACATTTACCGATACTTTGAATAAATTCGACATGCAATCAGGTAACATCACCTAGTACCTAGTCAAAACATAGTATACTTCTGGCCACGTTTACCATAACATCTAGCAGGTGCCAAAATCAGGTATCCGTATGGCTATTTTCACTGATCTTTTTTTTCCGTGCAGGGGAAAACGACAAATGATGTCACAAAAATCAAAATTAAAGGCTTACATTTGGCAACATTGAAGCTGTGTTGCGAAATTTCACGTTAAAATCCGTGCGTTTTACACTGAGTCTCATGAGAAAAATATGGACTAAAACCCTGCATCCAGCAACACAATATTGCAGCTGTGTTGCCAAGTGTCTCGTTATAATCCCTTCATTTAACATTATGAGTCTCTATATTAAAAATACGGCCTAAAGCTTTCGTGCAACAGGCAACACTGGTTGAAGGAGTGAATCGACTACACCTCAAGAGACTGGTCAACTAACTGATCTCACTCCCGAGTCCACTGGTTTTGTATCCTGCGTCTCTCCCTCAGCTCGGCGCAACGCGCAGAGGTGTCAGATTGAGGTTATAAATACCCTTATATTTCTCATTGATTCTTTTATGGGGAAAATATACGGCCCAAAGCCGTAAATCTGGCAACATCGGAGCGACTACGCGAAGCTCGCGCTGAGCTTCGATATACTCGAGCAGGCAGTCGAGCAAACCAGCACTAACACTTACGTCTTACACTCGACTGGACGCAGAAATTTCGCCACACCCAAACAACTCCCGAAGAACCCGACAAGAACCCGACTCTGACGACACTCACACTCGCCTTTACACTGAATGTCGCATACATACCATGTATGTTTATCAATGTATCCACTCTATCCAATGTTGTAGAGGATCCGAACGAATAGGCTAAGCCAAAGGCCTTGACTCAGCTCAAAGTGGATTAGGGCTCTCAAAACGTCCCATCTGCTCTTCCGGGGAACCGTTTGTGTTATTTCAAATGGGAAAGCGGACTTACGAGCGGTCCTGATCTTTTTGCGGCCTTTCAATCAACAATGTCAACTTCTACACCGAATGTCGCATACATACCATGCACTGTACTGTGTGTATGTACTGTATGTACTATCAACCAAACATTTGGCAACCTATTGAAAAAAAAAAAAAAAAAATGAAGTTCAGTATTTTGTACGAGAAACCCACTCCCTCTCTCCCTCACTCTTAAACTCTCTCGCGTATTTTTTTCCTTAATTTTCTTTATTGAAGGTGGCCTCCAAAACAGGCTCGCCTATGGAGGTACCGAATTTTCAGTCTTTAATTTTCATGTTAATTTTACGTTAGTTTATTTAATTTGTCTAGTAAAGTTGACGTGTAATTTGAGTAATTTAACATTTTGTTGTTGTTGTTGTTTTTTTTTTGTTTTTTTTGGTGTTTTTTTTTTTTGTTATTGGCTTTTGTCTAAAGACTGAAAATAAATCATTTGTCATTTATCATGTTTATCAATGTATCCACTCAATCCGATATTGTAGAGGATCCGAACGACTCCATGTATGTTTATCAATGTATCCACTCTATCCGATATTGCAGAGGATCCGAACGACTAGGCTAAGCCAAAAGGCCTTGACTCAGCTCAATGTGGATTAGGGCTCTCAAAACGTCCCATCTGCTCTTCCGGGGAACCGTTTGTGTTACTTCAAATGGGAAAGCGGACTTACGAGCGGTCCTGATCTTTCTTGCAGCCTTTCAATCAACAATGTGGCTCCTGGAACTCTGGATCAGGGGCGTAGCGTGCAATTTGGCAACGATGTAATGTGTCCATTTAAATCCATTCACTGCGCGCCGCTGAATTTGTGGCGCCAAGTCAGATGAGCATACCTCTTTAATCTATAACCTCGGGCAAATGCCCCCCTGGTGGTCGGAGGCTTGAACTAACATCTTCCATTTGATTTGCATTGGACACGACGGTGCAGTGTGCACTATGGTCTGAGATAAGATTGTCAAAAAGTGGCCAAAAATCAAAACGTATATTTCTCATCAATTTATCATTCAGTGGCTTCGCGTGCCATCTGGCAACAATGCAAATGCTCCATTTAAACTCATTAAATACATCGAATTTTCCTTGTGCACTGTGAACTCCCTGAATTCGATTTTTTACATGAGTTTAAATGGATAGAATACATAGTTGCCGAATTACACGCGACCCCACTGTTATCATTTATTACCTTTCAAGACCAATTTCAATCACAAAGAACACTTTAAACAAGTAATTTAAACCTAGAAATGTCACTGAAAAGATTTAAATTAAGCATAGAAGGTCCAAAAGAAAGATTTTTATGACTTTTGTTCACTGATTTTTACCCACTATTCTGTGCGGTGGCACTTCCAAGCGGCGCGGTCGGACGGTTACGACTCAATTTTCTCATCTAATTACATTGAAAACCATGCGCTCCTATATATAGAGTTTTGCTACGGTATAGATAAATGTGCTATGCACCGATTGACCAAAATATTACACAGTTCACCTTAAGAAAATAATGAGCGAAAACACTTGCATCTATTCTATGGTGAAGGTTGGGCGAAAAGTCCCGTTTTTGTACAAAACCACTCGTCAATCGAAATTGAGTCAAGGGTCATTCTACAGTAAAGTGGACATGATACGCAAAAATTGAAAATGAAAAATTAGTGCCTGGCAATCTTGTTTTGCACTAAAATGCAACCAGAGACGAAAATATTATCTAAAATGTCTAAAAAGCCAAACGTGTTGATGTTTACAGCAGATTTGATGTGTATTTTCAATAACGAAATCCCACCCGTTACAAAACCTAGCTGTCCCACCCGTTACGCTACTTTTTAATTTTTTTAGAGAAAAATAATTTAGTGAATGAAAAAAACTTCATGGAGGATCAAAGCTTATACCCTCGCCTTTAACATATATTTTTTCCAAAATTTTATCTCTTCAAAACTCACAGAGTTTCAACTTTTTTCTGAAAGTGATTCAAAAACCTTGTCCATTTTCTGTCCCACCCGTTACACCCTTATTTTGCTCTTTCCTCAGCTTTGAATAGACTTTTTTTAAATTTTGAAAATCCTATCACTATCTAGAAGTGAAGACCTTTCTGTTGGTGGGATAGTTTTTTCATTTAAATGATTAAAAAGTTGAAAAAAATTACTTCAAAGTCATCTGAATGTCCCATTCGTTACAAAATAATGACCCTCGACGCAAAATACACGAGTTCTAACCAAAAATCTGGCACCACCGTGATTTACTTTGTAATGTGCGAATTTGCAAGTGCCTTCTCGCCGGCGGCGCACAGTGAGAACGAGTCAATGGAAGGAGTCGGACATTGTTGCCAGATGGAGGCTAAAAAACCGTACATCGTCCCCATTTAAATCAATGTAAAGCGTACGGCTTTTTCACCCCAATCTGGCAACGCTGGAGTCGGACATAAAATGTATGACTAAAAATGCAATTTTTGTGCGTTTCAACGGTCACAAAATGCATTGTAACATATGAGGGGTGATTTTCGTAGAAAATTTCACGAGAAATCCAATGCAATCACAGTCAAAATTCTACGTTGCGTAGTGACGAAGATGTAAGTACGCATTTGAAGTGTCCACGCCGCGCCGTGTCCGGCTTCTCCCGTTGACTCGTTCCACTGTCCGGCGCTGTGAGGGTAGAGAGGTGTCGCGTCGTCTCACCTCATACATTTGTTTAATCTAAATAATTTGTAACAGCTTCCCGTTTTCACACACTCACACATTGACACATTGATACACATACATTAGAGACCGTGTGTGCAACTGTTTAATGTTTATTTACACGGTCGGTCCGCGCATAATCCGTGGAACTTAGGACGGAGACACTATACACTGTACACACCTCTTCGAGCTCGACAGCCGCAGTAACTCTCTCTCTCTCTCTCTCTCTCTCTCTCTCTCTCTCTCTCTCTCTCTCTCTCTCTCTCTCTCTCTCTCTCCCTCTCACCCCCCCCCCTCTCTCTCCCCCCTCTTTCTCCCTCTCACCCCTCTCTCCCTCCCCCCCTCTCTCTCTCTCTCTCTCTCTCTCTCTCTCTCTCTCTCTCTCTCTCTCTCTCTCCTCCTACCATCCTCTTTCTTCTTTCTTAGTTCCGTTCAGCTTGGTTAGTTTGTTTTCTTTGTTATCACCTTAGCAGTCGGCACTTCAAAGCTCTGTTGGTCTCTTGGTCGCCGCTTGGCGTTCGTAGACCGGCATGAAGCTTACAGCTACAGCAACGTACTTACTTACGTTGCACAGACAAAATGGTTATTTTTGGGCAAGAAAAATTATGGCTTGTCCGGCAGAATTTTATGGTCTTTAAAATCTATGTAATGGGCAATTTTGTCAGCCAGACGATACACTGTGCTTTAATGGTCTTTAAAGCTCGAATATTATAGTTGGTTTATACTTATTACGAAAGGCACACGAAGAAAAACGACTAGGGTAAAGCTATGGTTTGGAGAATTTTCTCTGTTCTGATGCCTCTGCATAGTGGTGTTGGTGTAGAGCAAACGCATTTTGAGAATATCGGGCTATGGACGGGCAGTAACGTATTTGTGCGAACGATTCCGGCGTGAATTCTTTGACCGATAAAGTTGTTGGAAACCAGCAAGCAGCAGACTCGCTAGAACGCAACACATGCATGAACCAATACCGTCTCTGTACTCGTACCTGGTTGCTCTGTTTGCGATTGGGCAGGGACCGAAAAATATTGCGGCACTATATAATGGTCACACTACATTGGTGGATGGTGAGGATTCGAGCATGCAAGTATATAGTTTACGGCCTCATCATACATCTAGAAGGAGTAGATACCATTTCGGATCAAACTTTTTTCGGCCCCCTGGTCATGTTCGTCTTGGTTTGTGTAAGTTTATGGCCCGCTCATGGAGTTATCGAGTATTTGCGTTTGGTTTTGTCAAGTTCAACCAAAATTGAAAAAGTACGTCAGTAAGCTTTGGGCTTAGTTACTTCCTCAACGCAGTAAAAGAGTTGGAAATCATAATTAAAGACGATAAATCACGATTTTGCATTTCACCAACATTTCAATCTCCATAAGCGTACGTATACCAAGAGGACCCTAACCTCAAAAAAGCAGCCAGGTAAAGTAAACGTGAATCAAACTGAAAGCTCGAACAAAATCAAATTCGGGCATATATGATATGATGATTGGTGCGCAAAGCAGATCAACGACAAATCTTTCAAAATCTTATGTGTTCCGACAAGGAAGGAACTTATCTTATGATTGATGGTGCGGTCTCTGACAACAACCTTGACGATCGTCAAAGATTTGCGGGTCTCTCTGAGTTAATCGTTGATGCCAGTGGCGCAGCGTGCAATTTGGCAACGTTGCAGTTCGTCCATTTAAACGCATGAAAAGGATCGAAGTATTGGGTGTTAGGTGAACACCTTCGCATTCGACCTTTAGCATGGGTTCAAATAGACACAAGTCAACGTCGCAAAATGAGGCTCTCGCAAACTTTTGCTGTGAGCAAATGAATAGTCCATTCTGATGTAAAAACCAGCAAAAATCACCAAAATCTCACTGAGAAAGTTTAAATTTAGTAAACCTATATAACTACATAAATGGCAGATCCACAGATGTTATGTCCAAAACCGTAATGTCCAAACGGCAAGGTCCAAAATTATACGTCCAAAGCTTGAATGTCCAAAATGAAAGGTCCAAATCGTTAATGTCCAAATAAACGGATGTCATGTTAGATTAACAAAATGTCCAAACACGTTGCGTCAAATTTGTAATGTCCAAGGAATTAAAATATCTATACTATTAAAGTTAGCCTGTTCGTCCTATAAAATAACTATATCCTATAAAATAAAATATGAACAAAAATATGCATGATAATACGGCTGCTTTTGTCATGACAACTATAGTTCATAAAGTTTTAACATATAGAAAATGAATCCACTCGGTGGAGCTGACTGGAGCTGCATTCAATTAAGAATATATGTCGATACGGATTGGATCAATTTGAAGGAGAAAAAATGAAGAGAAGCGATAATACGAGTAAAGAAAATGATTTTTCTGGACATTGGTCATTACTTTGCTCACATTCATAGGTTTTGGACTTTTCAATTTGGACTTGTCTATAGTTGGACATTACAGTCTTATGGACGCAAGCGCGTTGGACATTAAGATGGTTTGGACAAAATAAAGTTTTGGACGAAAAAGTTTTGGACATTCATGTTTTGGACTTATCATCTGGGAACCAAATGGCAAGATCGTAATGGCAGTTCGACACAGGTATCATGAGAGATTCCTACCTAATATGCCACTTTCTCTTTGGAAACACAGAGGTATGTCTCAATTTAGATAGGAATTTCCCATAATACCTGCGTCGAACCGCCATTAAGCTCAATTCTGAGAGTGAATTTAGTGATTTTTTAGTGTACTCATCGTCATTTTTACAGGTTTTTATGCAATATTCAACTCTTCAATCCCGTGTAGCAAAAGTTCGCAAGATCCCCATTGCACGCTACGCCACTGTTTGATGCGTTGTTCCATGGTCTGAGATCGTCAAGTAGTGGCCAAAAATTAGAAAGTAAATTTCCCAACAATTCCCATTTCCCAACAATCATTCTTTTTTTATAAACTTTCAGGACGAATTTAAATCAGAGAAAACAATTTCAACAAGTATTTTGAACCAAAAAATGTCACTAAAAAGTTTTAAATTGAGCTTGAAAGATCAAAACGATGATTTTTAATTACTTTTTTCAATGATTTTTGCCAGTTATCTCAATCTCAGATTACGGTGCGCCGTGCGATGGATGGTAGATGGGCGGATACAGGCAATTGTCTTTCTCCTTCTCCCTCCATTTGAACCCATGTGTTAGAAAAGGACAGCAGAGGGGGCCATCACGTGACTTTTGCCCCCTCTTCTGTCCTTTTCTAACGCACGTTTTCAAATGGGAGCTAGGAGAGAGAAAGAGAGAGAGAGAGAGAGAGAGAGAGAGAGAGAGAGAGAGAGAGAGAGAGAGAGAGAGAGAAAGAGAGAGAGAGAGAGAGAGAGAGAGAGAGAGAGAGAGAGAGAGAGAGAGAAAGACAATTCCCTGTATCCGCCCTTGTGTAGACGATGCGCGTTGATTCAATATATAGTCTGACGATGAAAGTGGCTGAAAATTGCGGTGAAAAAAATTCATCAAAAATTATCCTTTTCAACCTTTCAAGCTAAATTTAAACTTTCCAGTGAAATTCCTAGGTTTAAACTACTTGCTACTCGTACAAAGGGTTTTCACTTATTGAAATTGGCCTTGAAAGTTTATAAATAATGAATTGTTGAGAAATTCAACTTCTAATTTTTGGCCACATTTGGAAGATCTCAGACTATAGTGCGGTCATCAAACGCCCGAATTCGAGCTGCAGTTCAAGGATCCAATTTAAAGTGTCCGAAGAATGGAGAGGGCTAATCTCCAGCTGAAATTGCAACGCCGTAAATGTCCCTCGAATTCTGATTAAAAAGGAGAGAAGCTCTGAAACTCTCAGCTCGCACTCGTTCGAAAAATACGAGCGAAAAGTAGAACATAAGGAAGACATTCCCCTTCGTTCTGCCCCTCCTCCTCCTCTCCCTCTCCCTCCCCCTCCCAACCCCCCTCCCAACCCCTACCTCACCCCTTTCCTTTCACATTCACATTCGCATTCTCTATACGTTTGCATTGTTGGATAATTACACCTTCATTATTTCTCATGTTTAAAAGTTTCTGCCCGACCTTCCCCCACCTCCTTGCACCACCCTCGTCCCCCACGCGTCACCACACCACCGAACCACCATACTCCTCACCAATAAATCGTCATCCTCAGTCTCGCGGGTCGCATCGCCCGACTTACAGTGTTGCCAAATTTGTCGTAAAATAGGCACATTTTCCGTATATAATGGGTCTGTTGCAAACTTTTTGTACAGCAATAAAAAGTGTTAATCCCAATGTGAAATCGCCTGGAAAGTCCATTGGTGGCATCATAAAGTCATGAAATACAATATTAAACTCACAAGAGGCGTTTATTGAAATCCAAGATGGCGGCAAAATATCGAGGAATCTGAATGTATGCACCGTGATCATCCAAGGATTGCCAACTTTGACAACCTCACTGGAGGTAGAGTTTATGTGTTTGTTTACGTTGTGATTGGTTGTGATGGATATTGTGAGGTTGGCTATCCTTGAATGTTCGTGGTGCATGCATACAGATTGCTCAATATTTTGCCGCCATCTTGGATTTCATTAAACGCCTCTTGTGAGTTTATTATTGCATTTCATGGCTTTCTGATGCCACCATTGGACTTTTCAGGCAATTTTACATCAGATTGTACCCTCTATGGCGCTGTAGCAAAAGTTTACAACAGACCCATTGAAAGTATAAAGTACGTATATTTTTTTTTTTTTTTTTTTTTTTTTTTTTTTTGCCAAATCTGACAGTACTGCCCGACTACAACATTGTAGACGGCGTGACGGCGCATAGCATCATCAGATTCACATTCTCTGCATGCAGTGGCGTACCCGCGTACCGGAGGAGGCGGAGCTGAGGCCCCAGCAGCGCCCGCGATTTGCGCAGCCCTGTGGTCAGGAGTGCGGGTACTGAGGGAGGGCCCCCACACCCACTGCCCGCACCCGCAGGTGCCGTTCATTTGACAATTTGACATCCGATTGCTTAGTAACAAAGGTGGATCCAGCAATCTGGCAGCTGCGTATTGTTCCCATTTGAATGCATTAGAAACAATCGATTAGTATAAGGGCCGTGGCCCCCTCAAGAATCGATCGTTTCTCATACGTTTAAATCGGACGAATCTAAGGTTGCCAAATGGGGCTCTTGCAAACTTTTGCTAAAGGGGATTGAAGAGTTGATTCTTCCATAAAAACCTGTAAAAATGACGACGAGTACACTAAAAAATCACAAAATTATCACTCTCAGAATCGGGCTTAGTGGCGGGAAGACGCAGTTACCATGGGAGATTCCTATCTAAATTGAGACATATCTCTGCGTTTCCTTAGAGAAATTGACAAATTAGACAGGAGATACCTGTGTTGAACCGACATTACGAACTTGACGTTTAAGCAGTTATATGAGTTTATAACTAAATTTTTGACTTTCTTAGTGCGATTTTCCTGATTTTCGCTGGTTTTTATATCAGATTGTGCTATTCATTTGCCCACTGCAAAAGTTTGCTGGATCCGCCAATGCTTGGTAAAGGTGGATGTTTTTTTTTTTTTTTTTTTTTTTTGCTTTAAAATCATTTTGGCGCTTATATTTCCGAGCGAAAATCATGTTTTCTGACTTGTTTGAAGCTCGAAAATTACTCCATTTCAAACATATTATGTAAACAAGCCATCTTGTCATTTATACGGGGGGGGGGCAGCTATCATAAGATTTACCATAACTTGCTTTAAATACTTGAGAGTACTTTGGTGACAGGGCGGTTGAAGCAGAGGGTGTGCTCTTCTGTGGCGGCTCGTGCGATTTGGCAACAGTGTTTTTATCCCATTTAACTACATGGAAAACAATCGAAACTCGAGGAGGCTGCCAGCCTCCGCTTGAATCGATTTTTTACCTAAGTTTAAGTGGGAAAAATGCATGGTTGCCAAATCTCACGGGCCGCTACTGGTGCTCTTGCTCAGAAATATTGTTTTCAAAGTGTTATATACTATGTGAGATTTTGATGAGTGAAACTGGGATTTCTGAACTACCAAACAACCGAGCATAAAGCTAACTGTCAGAGATTATAAGAAACCCCAATTTTCCACTTCATAATCTCTTTTCAAAAACGAGCACGTCTTCTGTTTCATCCGTCCCTTTACCGAGGTACTTCTGAATTTTCTCGGACTAACGTACATTAAAACCAAGTTATGGTAAATATTTCTGTATTCGTTTGTTCACACAGTACTGATCATATACAGGGTGTTGAAAAACTGTTCCCGAATATTTCAGGGGCGGATTCTACAGGTCAAAATAAGACCTTTTTTTCCTATAAACATGTGTCCGAAAATGCCCCACTTTTGAGCTACATCCCCCCAAAGTTTTAAAAAATTTACGGTTTTTTTGGAATAGCGACCACTATTATGAACCAAATGTCTTAAAACTTGGTGTCCTACGGTAATTTTACGTGTAGAATCCATTAATGACCTCGAAAAATTCAGGAATTGAGTCTAACTGTACTTTCCACGCAATCTTGTACCTTTAACGGCACGAATTTTATGTTACGGGTTAAAATTTTGAAGAATAATTAGCGAAATCAGATGCGAAAAACCTTTAGAAAGATTTTTGGTCCTCTTTGTTTCTTTCGATACGACGCGTTTTAAGCGAGATAAACGCTGCACAGGGTGGAAAAGTCAGCGCTTTTACCATGAAAAACGGCAGTTAGTATGCAACCCGCCTCTCCACTGCTTCTACGGGCCGGCCGCTACGGTAAAAGCGCTGACTTTTCCGCACTGTGCAGCGATTATCTCGCTTAAAACGCGTCGTTCGTCGTATCGAAAAAAACAAGGAGAACCAAAAATCTTTCTAAAGGTTTTTCGCATCTGATTTCGCTAATTATTCTTCAAAATTTTAACCCGTAACATGAAATTCGTGTCGTTAAAGGTACAAGATTGCGTGAAAAGTACAGTTAGACTCAATTCCTGAATTTTTATGAGGTCATTAATGGATTCTACACGTAAAATTACCGTAGGACACCAAGTTTTAAGACATTTGGTTCATAATGGTGGTCGCTATTCCAAAAAAAACCGTAAATTTTTTAAAACTTTGGGGGGCTGTAGCTCAAAAGGGGGGCATTATCGGACACATGTTTATAGAAAAAAAAAAGTTCTTATTTTGACTTGTAGAATCCGCCCCTGAAATATTCGGGAACAGTTTTTCAACACCCTGTATAATCATCATGGTTTTTTATTCGTTAAATTATGTCCAGGATATTCCATGATTCGATGGACTGTGAGACGTGACAAAATTTAACTTTTGAATACTTAGTAAAGTTAAAACAAAACAAAATTTGACATTTGAATAGTAATGTTAAAACAAAACAAAATTTAACATTTGAATAGTAATGTTAAAACAGAACAAAATTTAACATTTGAATAGTAATGCTAAAACAAAAATACCGACGAACAAACTTTCGAGATGCTGGAGGCATTGGCTAAAGTAATGAAGAGGGATGTGGCCATGTGGGGGGGGGGGGGGAGGGATCTGACAGAACTCCAACACTCATCACAGGAACGGATACATTCCTTTTGGACGTCGCGTCGGAAGAACGGAACGGAAGTCCTAATCACGCTTCTGAGAACCGACAAATGGAGCTTTCCCTGGGGTGGCCGCGCCCGGCCCCGGCCGCCCGCCCTACATAAGTTTAGAATTATAAAGGTTTGATTGACGGTGGTCCAGTTATAAGTTGTTAGTTGTAAGCCTGGTGCAGTTAGTCTGTCGTAACGCACGCGCAGCAAAAAAAAAAAAAAAAAAAAAAAAAAAAAAAAAAAAAAATGAATAAATAATAAAAGACGCGAGATTTTGGCGCCGACTCAAAAGTGTAAACAAGAATCGGAACTGAAGTGAATATTTCAGTCTGCGCTTCGTTGCGTTGAGGCTGCACTTTGCGGGCGTCGAGTATAGAGGCATTATAAGATGAGACTGAAAAACTGCCGACGAGCCGGATGTGTTGGCCGTTGCGGCGCGTCGTTCGGGGCCATCGGAGACTGAAACAGCTGAACGCTGAAACGACCGAAAGATCAGTGACATTCGACAACAACTGAGACCGCCCCGCGAACGTCTTACAGCGGCTGGAAACATGGGATATTGTAGACATTGTGAGAGGAAAAAGCGAGCTCTTACGGGCGTTCCATGCAAAAGTGAAATAGATAAGATGTCACACAATTTTTAGAGCTCGTTCCAGAAGTTTAGGCACCACTTACCGATATTTTCGATATCGAATTTTCAATTTCCATTCTTTCATATGAAAACGAGATTTTCCTCCGGCTTCACTCGTTAAATTTCGAAGCATTTTAATGTAAACCAACGCTCGAGTTCATTTTCACTGTGTGGTATGAGCAGTGGCGAGGCGTGAGATTTGGCAACGTTCCCTTTTCCCCATTTAAACACATTAGAAAGGTCAAAATGCCTGGTTATCGCCGATGACTGAAACGATCGACTTTTCCAGTGAATATAAATGGAATAAATACATTGTTGCCAAATTTCACGCTTTGCCACTGGGTATGAGAAATAAAGTTTGGAAATTCCAAAGAGTATCGGTCTGGGTGCGCCTACACTTCTGAAACGACCTCTACACGTCACATCAAAAATTAAATTTAAAAAAAAAAAAAAAAAAAAAAAAAAAATACCAATTCAATCGATAACTATATTAATAATTTTCAAGATATCATTTCGTTGAAGTTAAAATTTGCACATTTTAGCGCGAAAAGTATAATTTTAAAAGCGTTGCGGGTAGTACAGCTATGATAGAATGACCCTTGGTATAAAAATGTCTGCTGTAGCTCGTGAGATGCGATGTATCGATTTATCCTGGGTAAAACTAGAATCGATCCTTCCAAAAGATCGATACTTTTTCACGACTTCAAAAGAGAGGAAATATATGGATGTTAACAAGCCACGCGCGCCGGCGCCGCACCGCACTGCAGGCAGGGTCCAAGTGCATTTTTTCTTGTTTTTTAGAAATTTTCCATCGAAACTAAAACTTCTCTGAGGTATAAAAAACAAAACTGAAGTTGAAGCAGCTGTCCGGAAAATCCACGATTCGGTTCAGTTTGCAGCCGTGAATCGCATTCACCCCAGCCGCCCCGCTAAATCACGTTTGGCAAGCAGTAGCATTTCACGCGGGTCGAGCATCAACATTGTTTTGTGTGTGAGTGTGTGAGTGTATATTTTCGTGTAATGAAAGACACGTGTGTGGTATAAATGAGCGAAGACCTTTAAATCCCTTCCGCGCCGCATGCATACATATACTTAAATTTGTCACATCAAAGAAACCGCACTTTGCACTCCGTCTGCTTGTACATACGTTTCATCGGTTTCAATGGTTTTACAGAACCGTGCAAAGTCTTTGCTCTTAACTGACATGACACGTCTATCATCCCACTAATTCTTCTCTCTCTCTCTCTCTCTCTCTCTCTCTCTCTCTCTCTCTCTCTCCCTCTCTCTCTCACTCTCTCTCTCTTTTCGAGTGGGTCAAAACTGGGCCCGGTGGCACTCACTGGACCAAAACCTATCGATTTTTTCGGATAGAAACGGTCGTTTTTTGCTGTAAAACAATTCCAAGTTGATAATTTCATGCAGAAACCATTTTATTTTAATCATTTTAAGCTCCGGAATTAATTATTTCACTCATTTTCAAGTCATTTTGCTGTTTATTGTCCTAGTCTTAACTTTTATTCGTGAAATTATGCCCGGGAGACACTTGTGCGCAACCAGGATCTCTTCAGTCTCTCATTTCCCATTTGAATGTATGTATGTAAGTAGGAAAAGGACAGAAAGAGGGGGTTTTATCCCGTTGTCCATCCTTGTCTAACATACGTTTTTTAACGGAGAAAAGAGAGAGATGAAGAAACTCTCGGTGCGCTACTGCCGGGAGATTCCATTGTTTTGATCGGCTGTGTGGCAGTTCTATGGGAATCACCACCAGCGTGCTGTGTGTTGCGCTTTAGTGGCGCGGTTAACACCATCGAATTCAAACACACAAACAAACAAATCGGTGAGCGTTTGCGATTGATTAGCAAAGAGTGTAGGCTCGTTGCAACTGCCTACCGATGCGTTTAGATGCGTATACGGGTAGGGGTGGGCACTGTTGGTGTGTTGGTGTTGCAGGTAAATTAGTCAAACCATACATTTTGTCATGTGCCTGGGCAAATAGTCAATTTCTGTATTTACTTTCTTCATTACTCAAAATTTCATTTCAACCAATCAAAAAGTTAAACTAGGTAAATTAAGTGCGCAAACAAAGTCAAAGCCCTTTGAAAGCTCTATCATTAGATAAAAACAAATAACGGTGAAACACCATAATATCTGATCGAATTATTGATGAATTTGTCAGTAATTCTTGACTGGATATAATGAATAATCTGTCGAGTTATATGTGTAAAGACCTGGGAAGCCCATACGGCACGAAATCGCTCCTGCTGTCGTGGGGTTCGCGCCTCAAGGGGGCCCTGCCTCCGATGCGCCCCCCCCCCCTTTTTCATATATTTGCATCTGTGGCTCTTTCGCTCATGCATGCATGTCCACTCATGACTCTTAAACATGGACAAAAAGGCGATGTCACCAAAACCCCCATTGTGACCTCTCTATCCATTCAGCTTGGCAAATGGAGTCGATCGCCCTCAAGGGTTTTAATATCTTTTGCATCTGAGGCTCTTTCACTCATGCATATCAACTTATGACTCTGGAACATGGGCAAAAAGGTGATGTCACCAAAACCCCCCTTGTGACCTCTCTATCCATTCAGCTTGGCAAATGGAGTCGATCGCCCTCAAGGGTTTTAATATCTTTTGCATCTGCGGCTCTTTCACTCATGCATATCAACTTATGACTCTGGAACATGGGCAAAAAGTTTATGTCACCAAAACCCCCCTTGTGACCCCTCAAGCCATTCAGCTTGGCAAATGGAGTCGATCGCCCTCAAGGGTTATATCTTTTGCATCTGAGGCTCTTTCACTCATGCATATCAACTTATGACTCTGGAACATGGGCAAAAAGGTAATGTCACCAAAACCCATCTTGTGATCCCTCAATCCATTCAGCTTGGCAAATGGAGTCGATCGCCTTCAAGGGTTTTCATATCTTTACATCTGAGGCTCTTTCACTCATGCATGTCACTCATGACTCTTAAACCTGGGCAAAAAGGTGATGTCACTTAAACCCCGCTTGTGACCCCTCTATCGATTCAGCTTGGCAAATGGAGTCGATCGCCCTCAAGGGTTTTCATATCTTTTGCATCTAAGGCTCTTTCACTGCATATACTTTATTTCGTAGATCATTTAAAACAAACGCATTATAAGTATCTCGTTTTATCATAAGTAGAGGTGCCTCAAGCCATGAATAAATCAAAACACAATGTTGAAAAGTTGGTTAGCAAACAGCCGACACTTTTGGCGAACCAACCCTTCTCCAATTGGTTTAGATGCATTTCAGAAGGTCACCGCTACTTGTTGGAACCCAACACATTCAATACACGTCGATTCTATCTCTATATAAAGAAAGGTCGGATGTATTTTAAGTGAAGAGCGAACAATTTATAAAACGACCGATTATAGATGCAATGGCTGCGGAGCGGGCATTTTGGCAAATGTTGCACTCTTTCATTTAAACCCATGTTGAAGGTCGAATTCGAGGGTGTTAACCGCAGTTGGGTAATTTTCAAGGGCGCAATAATAGACACAATGCGACGTTTCCTGTTCATACACTACGCAATAGTGATTAGATACTGTTTCAACGAGAAGTTCAACGCGATTGGTTTTTACGGAGGGGGGCGGGGTTTGACGCTGATCGTCTGGTTTTTACGCGATTTCCGTTCAATGGATCTGATTTTGTTATGGAAGGTTATTTCCTCCGTAAGATCGTGTGAAAAACACATTAAGGAAATTAAAAAGTCTCGAAATCCACTCACCTGCTCAATCAATGAGTTTAACAAATTTTAAAGCTAGCGGCAGTGGCGGCTCGTGCGATTTGGCAACCATGCAATTTTTACATTTAAACTTAGGTAAAAGAATCGATTCTTGAGGAGGCTGACAGCCTCCGGGAGAATCGATTATTTTGCATTGATTAAATGGGAGGAGTACACTGTTGCCAAATTTCACGAGCCGCTACTGGCTAGCGGTCGAACGCGCGTTGGTCACAATAAAGAGTCCCATCTAATTTCAGGGTTCTATAGGATGAATCACTTTTATCACCACAGACAGTTGCAATTAGATGGGAATCCCCCCCCCCATTGTGACCCGCAATCTTTGAAATTTGTTGAAAGCATAAATTGAGTTTACAAGTGGAATATGAGACTTTTTGATGCTTTCTTCATTTGGTTTCTATACGATTTTACAATAAAATTGACCTCCCAAAACGCTGTAGCAAAAGTAAGCGACGGACTCAATGTTTTCGGACAATTTACAACCGTTTCTTTCTTTGAAATATGCATAATGACGACTCGTTCTTGGGCGAGAATTCGAATAAAAATGAATCTTTTCAAGCTTTAAAAACTTATTGACCTTGTTGAATTCATTATTTAAATCCATTAAAATAATTATCACGGAATTCTTCAACTTGTATAGCTCATTAAAAAAAAAAAAAAAAATCTGGTACTTCAAGGATTTTAACGGTCGCAGACTGGGAATTGATCCGCCTCGCTCACTCTCCTCCCCTCTCTCTCTCTCTTTCCCTCTCTCTCTCTCTCACTCTTTCTCTCTCTTTTAATGAACATTCACATCCTCTGAAATTTACCTGATTCATGCTTTACTCTCGAGTCATACCTAATTTGCCCAAACTTTATCAGCAATACCCGCATCAAAGCAGAAACGGATCCAGGAAGCCAACTCTCTCTCTCTTTACTTTATTCATTTAAAAAAAATGCGCTAGAAAAGGAGAGAGATGGAGGAAAAAGAACCCCCAAAACCCCGCTTGTGGCCCCTCTATCGATTCAGCTTGGAAAACGGAGTCGATCGCCCTCAAGGGTTTTCATATCTTTTGCAATGAGGCCCTTTCCCTGATAGCATCACATGACTCATCACAAGGGCAAAAAGGTGATGTCGCCAAAACCCCGCTTGTCACCCCTCTATCGATTCAGCTTGGAAAACGGAGTCGATCGCCCTCAAGGGTTTTCATATCTTTTGCAATGAGGCCCTTTCCCTGATAGCATCACATGACTCATCACAAGGGCAAAAAGGTGATGTCGCCAAAACCTCGCTTGTCACCCATCTATCGATTCAGCTTGGCAAACGGAGTCGATCGCTCTCAAGGATTTTCATATCTTCTGAAATAAGGCCGTTTCCTTCATTGAATTAATTGAAATTGTTGATTTATGGTTGAAAAATAAGACTCAAAAATGGCATTCCATCCATGCTGCCTTATTTAAGGATATGGCATTGTAACAAGGAGTCGCGTCGCAACCAACTCTATAGTCATAACTCGTCCCAGACGATGGTTCCTATGTCTTCCTTTTTTTAAAGCATGAGTTTAAATGGGTAGAAAGGAGAGAGAAAGAAAGAAAGAAAGAGAGAGAGAGAGAGAGAGAGAGAGAGAGAGAGAGAGAGAGAGAGAGAGAGAGAGAGATGGAGAGGAGAGAGACACGAATTAATTCCCGAATCCGCTTCCGCTTGAAAACAATTACAATCGACCCATTGAACAAGTAGGTATCAAGCAAACTTAAACAAAAAATGCCATACTTCTTTCAACTGCAAATTCCTTGAATTTCACCAACTTTCCTCGCAAAATTTTGTTTATGATTCACTGACTTGTTTTCAATCACGCTCCTTAAGACAAATTTGCTGACGTTTCATATCGAGAAGGGGTGGCGGATTGAAGGCCGCTCGCTAAAAGCGCAATCTCAATGAGGAAAAATCAGAAAGTTTCCTCATAAAATTGTGCAACGTCGCGCGCTACGCCATCACACATAAGGTCAAAATGACAGATTTGATGGTCAACAATCAGAAAGTTAAAACTATCTAGGACTCACGTTTCAAAGCTTCTGTGGATAAAGTTTACTAACTTGAACCTTTCACAAACTTCTAACACATGATTCTGGCTGGAAAATGTATAAATACAGGCAGTGGCGTCATTTGCGGGAGGGCAGACCCCCAAGGAACGGCCAAAAGTGAAAAAGTGATGACCTTCTTTTTTTTTTTTTTTTTTTTTTTAGAAGAAAAAAGTTTCAAACTAAAATTTGGTGGTCACTAACGAGTTTTGTTGGAATTTAGGGCCGTAAATATGCAGGGCTGTAAAATAATATTGATGAGCAAAAAAAAAAAAAGGTCATCACATTTTTGCCCCCCCCCCCCCAAGCCGAATCCGAAATGACGCCCCTGAATACAGGAGAGTCTAAATCAGATGTGTTCCAAAAGCATAGTGGGTTTATTGCAGACTTTTACATTTACAGCTAAAGAAAGGGTCTAATGTGCTTTAAAGTCAATTGAAACACCAGCGCAACAAGAGAGTCTCTATCCCTCTCTTTTTACCATTAAAACACGTATGTTAGACAGAGATAAAAAGGGGGATCAAACCTCCTCCTTAGTTTCTCTGTCATTTTTCTACTTGAAGGTTCCAAAGGGGAGATAAAAGAGATTGAAGATACCCTGGTTGCGCTACTGCTTGAAAAAAGCATTGAGGGCATCAGAAAGTTCCAAAACATTGACCCACAAACTCAATAAATGTTTTTTAACTAAATTTTAAAATGGCGGTCAAATGAGCGATGTCAAGATGGGAAGTCCCATCTAAAACGCAACTTTCTATGCTGAGAATTGAGATTAATCAATAATCATACTCAGAGGATGCTGCAATTAGATCGGACTCCCTTCTTGTGATTCGCTCATTTGACCGCCATTTTAAAATTTAGTTAAAAACGCATTAATTGAGTTCGTGAGAGGATTTTGGATCTTTCTGATGCTGCCAACATTATCTTTAAGTGCTTTTGCACCAGATTAGACTCTTTGTATTGATGTAGGATAAGGTTGGAGCCGTCCCATTATAAGTGGCGGTGCGTGCAATCAGGGGCGGCTCGTGCAATTTGGCAACAATGTCATCTCTCCATTTGATTGTATGTAAAACAATCGATTCGTAAGTGAAGCAGAGCTTCACCAACAATCGATTGTTAAACATACATTCAAATGGAGCGAAGACATTGTTGCCAAATAGCACGAGCCGCCACTGCGTGCAATGCGGCAACAACGGATTCTCTCTATTTAAGGTGATTCCAGGCGAGACTTTTCCAGATTTCAATTTGATGGATAGCGCCACTAGTCGCTTTCCAGAAAAGTCGTGTTTTTAGAGTTTTAAACTGAAACCATATATAAAACGCAAAATCCAATAACGCCAGCACCTGCAAAATTCCTTAATGGATTTTTTGAGCCCAAAACGAGCAAAATTGGTTTCGAATTAAGGCCGTAGATTATGAAATTCATTTCGCCATAAGCTTAGTGAGTGAGAGTGAGTGCGAGTGATAATACGTTTATTTGCCTCACTCGCACTCATTGAATGCTCATGGGAATTTTCGTATTTCATAATTTCCGGCTTTATTTTTAAGTTTTTTACCCTGAAACTTTCAGGGTGTTTTCCTGAAGTATGCTCGCAGGTGCTGACGTTCCTCAAATTTGTGTTTTTAGCGTGAATTCGTCAATTTAAGCCAAGACTGTTGACTTTTTGAGCAGCCGGACGTGGTGTCCACGGTTGGAACTAATCGACCCTGGAACCATCTTAAACCTATACGAAAAATAATCGATGTTCAGGGCAGTGGCAGCTCGTGATATGCGATAAATCGATGTCTACTCCATTTAAAACTGTAGAAAAGTATCGATCGTCAGGGGGTGCAATTGAACCCCCGAGAAATCGATACTTTTCTATAGTTTTAAATGGAGTAGACATCGATATATCGCATTTCACGAGCCGCCACTGGTTCAGGGGATGCACTGGATCCATGAAAAATCGATAATTTTGTACAGGTTCAAATGGTAAAAAGCATGGTTGCCAGAGAGCACGAGCCGCCTCTGCCCATCATTTGTGGTTATATTTACTCGATAAGTTTGGACCGCAAAATTTCAAATGTCTGTCCACTCCCACTGTGCGTCGTTTGTTTCGAGACGACTAATCCGCTCGTTCAATTCCAGGCCAAAAATAACAATAAATTCTTTTTGTTTCGCCGCGAGCGGGGCCACGATTAGGCCGGTGATCGTTGCGTTGTCGTCGATGTTGATGTCTTGCCGTTTGGGTCGTTGCCGTAGTCTAAATTCTTGAATTTTAAACGTCATCGTCTCGTGTCTTCAAACCCGATTTTCTGTGGAGTCAATCTTTTTTTTTTTTTTTTTTTTTTTTTTTTTTTTTCCCCCGAGACTCCTGAAATTTTGAATGCTGGGTCCTCCGGTCCTCCGTTTGTAAACTTTCTCTCTCAGACGAACAAACTATGTAGTAGTTTGCACGATTAGGGCAGTAGACAACTTTTGCTATGGCCTTTTGCTTTTTGTTTTAGTGGAAGGGTATAATCAGTGGCGTCGCGTGCCATCTGGCAACAATGCAACAGCTCCATTTAAACCCGTTAAATATATCGAATTTTTCTTGTGCACTGTGCACCCCCTGAATTCGATCTTTTACACGAGTTTAAATGGATATAATACATTGTTGCCGAACTGCACGCGACGCCACTAGGTACAATGAGCGACGGCAACAACAGACCGTTTTTAGCCCCTTTTTGGGGCTTGGTACTTTGATGAAGATATTAGCCAGAGTTCTCGCTAGATCCCCAACATATAGCCCCCCCCCAAGTTCCCCTAAAAATAGCATATTTCGGAGGCTTTTACACCGATTTCTTTGAACATTGGTTACTTATGGTATTTTTACACTTACTTATCATTTTAGGGGTCAAAAATTGGTTTGGGTCAATTTTAAGGGGGGTTGGGGGGTTCGTTTTCTCAAAACAGTTTTTGCCTGAAAGTCGTGGAAATTTTGTTAAACAACAAAAATCGGACAAAATAACCTCAAAATCTACGAACATTGTTCTTAGTGTCATTATCGACTGTATTGATTCGCACCAATGCAAAAAATTGAGAAAACATTAATGGCAACGTTCATAAGGCTGGGCGTCAGGATTACAATGGCATCACGCCGTGCGCCGTGGGTACGAAAAAAGGAGAGGGAAGAAGGGCCACGCCGAGAGAGAGAGAGAGAGAGAGAGAGAGAGAGAGAGAGAGAGGGAGAGAGAGAAAGAGAGAGAGAGGGGGGGGGTGCGGGAGAGAAGAATAATCCCAATTTGAAAACGACGGAACTCGGGTTGTCTAGGATAACGGCTACCACGACAATGACGCCGAAAGTCCGCGACTCGACGCAACGAGCGAGAGCCAGTGGGGGAGAGAGAGGGGGAGAGAGAGAGAGAGAGAGAGAGAGAGAGAGAGAGAGAGAGAGAGAGAGTGGAGGGGGGGAGGGTGAGTGCAAGTAAAGTGTTTCAAAATAGATGAGCCTATTATAAGAGTCCTGTGACCTGCGACCATAGTGACACTACAAGGGGAAACGGAACGACACAACACTCATATCCATCCATAAAACTATAAATAATTTACATCAAAACTGTGAAGACCAGGAAGTCCACCACATTGTAAGGACACGCCAAAGCTCCGGTAATTTTCGAGGTGTCTGGATGATTTTTTGCGCTAAAACGTTCGTAATTCACTCAGGTTCCTGTGGTTAAAGCAACTTTAGCTTTTAACGTGAGCGAAAATGATAAATAATTTGATGTTCTTTCACAGATTACTTACAATGAGGCAGTTGCAAGGGTTTGAAATTTGGTGTTCCTTAAAAAGGAAATGAAAGTACTTGATGAGCTGAGAACAAAAGTACATTTGCGTTTTGCCTAAATATCCTGGTTTCTGAGATTCACTCGTGTAATGTTGCAAAACGAGTAATGCGGCGTCAAAACGCGGAATGAGTCTATTGTAAACTTTTGCTGCAGCGTTCTGGAGAGTTAGAAGTGGCGTAGCGTGCTATTTGGCAACGTCGCAGTTCGTCCATTTGAACCAATGAAAAAGATCGAAGTATCGGGTGAACACCTTCGCATTCGACCTTTCACATAGGTTTAAATGGAGACAGTACAGCACTGTCACATTGCTCGCTACGCCACTGAGGGTCAGTGGCGTAGCGTTTCACTTACGTGAAATCGTGTAAAATTACACAGGAAGCATCAAGAAGTTTCAAAATCCTCTCACCACTGGCGCAACCAGGATATCTTCCATCTCTCTCATTTCCCATTTGAATGTATGAGTAGGAAAAGGACAGAAGGAGGGGGTTTTATCCCCTTGTCCATCCTTGTCTAACATACGTTTCTTAATGGAGAAAAGAGAGAGATGAAGAAACTCTCGGTGCGCTACTGCCTCTCACTAATCATCAAAAGACGGTTTAAAGGAAGCCTAAAATAGCGGTCGAATTCATTCGCTCATGAACGAATCACACTGCATGCATGTACTACGAGCAGCAAAGATGGCCGACCACGGCATTCAGCAAAGTAGGTACTTGCCCGGTGTTTTCTCTCGAGATTTCGGGAAAATCAACACAAAACGTGGTAATCAGTGGCGTCGCGTGCCATCTGGCAACAATGCAACTGCTCCATTTAAACTCATTGAATTTATCGAATTTTCCTTGTGCACTGTGCACCCCCTGAATTCGATCTTTTACATGAGTTTAAATGGATAGAATAAATTGTTGCCAAATTGCACGCGACGCCACTGGTGGTAATTGATATCACTTGATATCAAATTAGTTTTGATACAATTTCACAAGAGAATCAGTAAAGTAGCCTCTAGCGTCGTGTTCAGATTTGAAAATAGTAAGTTATATAAAAAATATACGTGTTTGTTTACCTTACGCAGGCCGCTGATGTAAAGCTAAAAAGTACTTTACAGGTTAAATGCAGGGTTGAATTAATATCCGAGGGCACCGGCAGCTACAACGACAAGCTATTTGCATTATAATTTTTTGAGTTTAGGAGGAGATTATGGACATTTTTAAAAGTATTACACGATCGTATTCTGAAGTAAGAATCAGAGCACCAAATCGCCGTGGCAAACGTTAACAAAAGACGAATTACCGTGGGACCGCTTTCGGTACACAGTGGATCGAAAAATGGAATTTTCGGGAACTCATTGAAACAAAGGCGGATCCAGAAATCTGGCAACTGTGCATTATTCTCATTTGAATGCTTGAGAAACAATCGATTAGTAAGAGGGCCATGCCCCCCTCAAGGATCGATTGTTTCTCATGTGTTCAAATGGGATGAATCCATGGTTGCCAAATTGCTGGATTCGCCCATGCATTGAAGGTGCAAAAATCAAGATTATGAATGAGGAATGGCAAAAAACAAAAAAAATTAATAAAAAATTAATGAAAGGTTCAAGTTCACTGCTTTAAATTTGTCAAATTCCCCGGATTTTGCTAGACATTACAAACCACAACCTTTTAAGGACCGGGTTAGTTCGAGAGAGCCCCACTCCTCCGCTTATATAGGGAAGGTTGTTAACTGTTCGTACACGATGGAGTTGGAATTGCCTATACGATAAATTGAAGGAGCCTGAAGAGACCTTATCTTGTAAGTGTTTTCATCGATAGTCGCGTTTATCCGGAATGAAGACTGAATCAATGTGAACTAGACTAGCGGAGAAAAACGAGTAGACTCCGGCTTGGCCCATAAGGGCTTAATCCTTTCAGGAGTAGTAGTGGTGGGGCACATGTTGTCCCACTTAATGTAACATGGAATCAATGGAATTTAAATGGTAAATTTTCAAAAAATATTGAGTGACCCATCAAGGTTCTTACAAAATTGTCTGCTTTTGAAGGATGTATCTAATAAAATCTCCAAAAAACTCAAATTCCAAAATGCGCGCAGGAAAGTGTTAGAACGTCTTCCGAAATAGAAAAATAAAAATAAAATGTCTGTCCGAAAAAATCCACTGTGCGTCAAAGTATCATGATAGACCACTTCTGCATAGAAGGACTCACGTGTTGAATGTTATATTGTGCGTTGTGCACAGCGAATTGCATACTCTGAGTGAGTCTGAGTCTGGCCAGATATCACTGTCCTCGATAGTAAGGACATACTACATTATTTCTCATTTAAAGCGGAAAAACGTATAAGTGTACATATAAAATACGTATATAACATATTTTACTCGCGCATAATTCGCAGAAACGCTACTTTTATCCCTCAGATTTCTCCCCGTTTTTATTCTCCATTTTCCGCGGCGAAAATGGTTATTCCAGACCGAAGCATTCATCCAAGCCACGCGGCGGTATTGGATGCAGACTCTAATAAAAAGGTTTCCCTCTCAGCTAAGCGCCAAACTGCTCTCGTGCCAGGTCAGGCCGTAGTGGAGGGCGCCCTGCGCTTTTGAATGGTAATTCAGGCGGTCTCCGGAGAAAGGGCTTAAAAAACATTGGGTGAGCTCTTCTAAAGAAATTTACCTTGAAGTTACAAGAGGGTTTTTTCGGTAAAGCACACCACATGTTTTTATGGGCGCGACGGACTCAATTCGCGATAAATTGAGACGCGGCATGTGTATAGCAGTATACTTCGGCGAGAAAACGGGAGAAAAAAGAAGGGCTGCAATATTGAGCTAACGTATGGCGTACTTATTGATGAGTAGTGGTGTGCGAAAGCGGTGAGAAATTTGGTCGTCCCTTTGAAACCGGTGCGATGTTGCTAGATTTTGTTGAAAAGATCGACAATTTTCATTGAGTCAAAGGGGCCTTGCTAACTTTTGCTACATGCAATTGAATAGTTATTCCTTTCTTAAAAACCAGCGAAAATGACAAGAGCGAAATGAGCGAAAAAATGAGCGAAATAAATATGCTAAGAAAACAAGGAATTCATTCATGGTCGGTGACTTACAAAACGACTTTAAAGTTAAAGGTGTGATGGCGGAGTTACGCAGATACCATGGAAGATTAAAATCTAATTTGATGCTTTCCTCTGGGTGAATCGACAGAGAGAGAGAGAGAGATAAAGAGAGTGGGAGAGAGAGGGAGAGAGAGAGGGAGAGAGAGAGGGAGAGAGGGAGAGAGGGAGAGAAAGAGGGAGTGAGAGAGGGAGAGAGAGAGAAATGAGATAGGGTTCTCCTATGATACTAGCATAAATCCGCCATCTTTACTCATCGGATCAACTATAAAGGGACTCTTGCAAACTTTTGCTGTAAGCAAATGAATAGTCCATACTGATTTAAAAACCAGCAAAAATCACGAAAATCACACTGAGTAAGTCTAAAATTCAGTAATAAACCTACATAACTACATAAATGGCAAGATCGTAATGGCGGTTCGACGCAGGCATCATGGGAGATTCCTATCTAATATGCCACTTTCTCATTGGAAACATAGAGGTATGTCTCAACTTAGATAGGAATCTCCCACGATACCTGCGTCGAACCGCCATTAAGCTCGATTCTGAGAGTGAATTTCGTGTTTTATTGGTGTAGTTATCGTCATTTTTACTGGTTTTTATAAAAGCAAGAATCAACTCTTCAATCCCGTGTAGCAAAAGTTCGCAAGATCCCCATTATTGACCAGTCGCACCCCTCATAAACAGTCTCACCGATTGCACTATCGACGAAGTAAATAAATCGGCCCCTAGATTCGACCCTCTCTATAGCTGTAGCAAAAGTAAGCAGCAGACTCATTGAAAAATACATTTTGATTAGTTCGAACAAACGGAATCGAATGGAGAAGTATCGAGGAGTTCGAACGAGTCATTCAAGCGATTTAAGTCAAATAAACTAAATCGCATCAATGAACGATTTCTGTCCGGTTCCAGTGCATTGTGGGTATCATTCCCGCGAAAAGGAGGGGAGGGTGGGAGGGTAAACTGCATGAGCGCTTTTTGAAATGGGGGCTATAGAGACTCGAACTCGTTCGCCGGTAATCCGCGCTTATTATTTTCTGGTTCGCGCTTCGAGGATTTGCGAATCTAATCTGAAACATTCTAAATTTTAATAACCCTGTAGGTCTAGGCGACCCAAGTTCTTTTCATAGGAAAGCTCACACACGCGTGAGCTCGAATTACGGCAATATGCTCGTGCAGCCGAAGCCATCGAGGTTCGGCGCCTGAAGATTTTGCTCGCGCTAGAAAATTGTCACCAATAATACGATACATTTGGACGAATTATAATCAAATAAAGTCGGGTGCTCGAATTCGGAACGAGTTTGATTTTACTGAGGCTACAGATGTTTTTTCTTTATGGAAATGATTGCTACGTTGTGATGTTTTTGTACAAAAATTGCTAACAAAAAACGGTTTCAAAAAGGTTCTTTGGCACTTCAATGAAGCTGTTGCAAACTTTTGCTACAGGCTTATTAATAGTTGATAATGGGGTAATACCCTGTAAAAATAACGATTAGCGCACTAAAAAATCACGAAATCCACTCCTAAACTCACAAAATGCTTTTAAACGCGAGATCTTAATGGCGGCCGAGGCCGCGGTTTTCTTATGGCAAATGTATGCTTCTTCTTGTTCTTGTGTGGTTTTGCGAGAACATCTCGTGTAGATGGCGCTGATTGAAGATAGGGAACCCCAATGAGAACCGCGGCCCCGGCCGCCATTAAGGTCTCGCGTTTAAAAGAATTTTGTGAGTTTAGGAGTGGATTTCGTGATTTTTTAGTGCGCTAATCGTTATTTTTACAGGGTATTACCCCTTTATCAACTGTTAATAAGCCTGTAGCAAAAGTTTGCAACAGCTCCATTCATTATAGACTATGTTCTAGTACAGCAATTAACAGCCCCATTGCGCGGTAAGAAAAATAGCGGCGCACTCGCTTTTTTTGGTGAACCAATCAGAGTCGATCTCAGAGTGTTATCCACACCAGTTCTCTATTTACCTTGCAGTCCTTGCTGGTACCGACCCATTCATTGTGCGGCGAGTTGCATGCAGTGTTGCCATACGGTGACGATTAATCGCCGCACATCCTACAATTGAATCAATATAAAACCTAATAATTGTCACCATAAATCTAGCAACCATGATTGCATGCACACCGTGTATTGAGGAGAAGTATCAGAGTGGGTCCGCGAAGGCGGATACGAGTTCAGATTGGGTGACGAATGGCAAATGGCGAATGGCACTGGCGCAACCAGGATCTCTTCCATCTCTCTCATTTCCCATTTGAATGTATAAGTAGGAAAAGGACAGAAAGAGGGGGTTTTATCCCGTTGTCCATCCTTGTCTAACATACGTTTTTTTAATGGAGAAAAGAGAGAGATGAAGAAACTCTCGGTGCGCTACTGGCGAATGGCGAATAGCGAATGGCGAGTCTAGACTCCATTTGAGCGGAAACAACTCGACTGCAGCCCGCTCTAATACGGCCTGATAACCTATTACTCCATTCTTCAACTCCACTCACTATTAGTTCTATTAACAACTTACTTCCTCTCGATCTTCGGTTTTTTATACCTTCTCCTCCTCCTCCTCATCCTCCCTCGATTCCTTCCTTCCTGATCCTGATCCATTCCCTCTCTCGTTCCTTGTGCGAAAAGCTGAGCCCATACAAGCTTCCGCTCAAAGAAATAATCACCGTAAATTCTAGGGGTTGTAATTTGCTTAAACGCATTAATTTAGTTTGTGCGTGGATTTTCACACTTTTCTATGCTTCCAATGTGATTTTCACGCGATTTTACACCTGCGGGCCGATCATTTACTTCATCGTTAAACCGATCGATAAGACTGCCTATGAGTGATTCTATTGGTCGAATATTGTAAAACTTGGCTGTTGCTATGGTAACCATCGTTATAGTGTCCGTTTTTTAAAGGTTACTCATGAATAGCCTTTATAAAACGAGACTCTTAACGATGGTTACCATAGCAACATCCAAGATTTACAATATTCGACCAATAGCATCACTCGTAGACAGTTTTAACGATCGGTTTAACGATGAAGTAAATAATCGGCCCTCAGGATTGGCCCTCTATTTATGTCGCAGGCAAATCGCAATCTTAGGCATATCGCAATCGGATCAGAGTTGGGCAAATGGGGGTGGTAATCGATAACACGATTACCGAGTAATCGTAATCGTCATTTTTTCGGCGGGTGATTCAATGGTAATCAGGGCTGAATTTTTACAAGCCACCCATCATATTAGTTGCAGAAGAATTGGATCTAGTCGAAAAGACCCAGAAATTTACTATTTATCAGTGAAAAATACATTTAATTACCATCCAAAGGTTTGACGATTACCGATTACCCAGTAATCGTGTAATCGATTACACTCCTATTTGCCTAACTCTGAATCGGATTACAATTTGCCTAGGCAAAGAGCAAGCCGTTTATTTGTGATCAGAAAAATTCAGATCAAGCGTAATGTTGACTTAAAGAATAATTGTATTCTAGATTTACATTAGCTCATTTGAAAGCTAATAAGCTAACGAAAATTGTGGATTCATCCGATTAGGTTTATTATGATTAGTTTTTTACCTACGATGTTTTATTGAAGTGTGTTTGAACACCTGTATTTGATTGCTTTAAGATTAAGAGTTCATATTAAAAAGAGAACCAGTGGAGAAAAACTTTATCTGTAAATATCAATATGATCGTTAACTTATTTAGCTTTAGGATTGGCTAATGGGTCTGTTGCAAACTTTTGCTACAGCAATTAAGAGTGAATAATCTAATGTAAAATCGCCTGAAAAGTCCATTGGTGTCATCAGGAAGTCATAAAATGCAATAATAAACTCACAAGAGGCGTTTAATGAAATCCAAGATGGCGGATAAATATCGAGCAATTTGTATGCATGCACCACGAACATCATCCAAGGATAGCCAACCTCACAATATCGATCACAACCAATCACAACGTAAACAAACACATAACCTCTGCCTCCAGTGAGGTTGTCAAAGTTGGTCATCCTTGGATGTTCACGGTGCATGCATACAGATTGCTCGATATTTCTCCGCCAACTTGGATTTCATTAAACGCCTCTTGTGAGTTTATTATTGCATTTTATGACTTTCTGATGCCGCCAATGGACTTTTCAGGAGATTTTTCATTAGATTATACACTCTTAATCGTTATAGCAAAAGTTTGCAATAGACCCATTCAAAACTCGATTTGATTATTTTGTAAGTCACCGCTACGCTTGATTTGAATTTTTTCTGGTCATAGATAAGCGGCTTCCTCTTTGCCTAGGCAAATCACAAGCCGATTGCGATTAGCCAGCGACAAAAACACTGATACATGTGAACGGCAGAAAGTCTAGTACTCTGACCAAAAAATTCTGCTGTTTATACCAGAATATGGTCATAGAACTAGAATTTCCTAAAAATAATCAAGACAAGAACTATGGTACAAACTCTAGAATTCTGGTAATGGGGCTATTGCATACTTTTGCTTTAAGCGATTTAATAGTTGTTTATGGCGTAAAAACCTCAAAAAATAACGATGGCGGCACTAAAAACTTCCAAAATCCACTCCTAAACTCAATAAACGCAGTTATTTGAGGGAGCGTAATGGTGGCCGAAGGCACTAACAATGGGAGATTCCCATCTAACAATTCTGAAACTCCATCAAGAAGCGACCAATAAGAGACTACTTTCATTTGACACCGGTGTCACTTGGTGTTGCGGTACCATTCATCGGATGTGGATCATCACTCTGATGACTAATTACTCTGTGAATCATCCTTGTCAGCATGGAAAGAGTGACGAAATTAAGATAGGAATCTCCCATTGTTAGTGCCTTCGACCACCATTATACGCCCGCGCAAATAACTGCGTTTATTGAGTTTAAGAGTGGATTTTGGAAGTTTTTAGTGCCGCCATCGTTATTTTTTGAGGTTTTTACGCCATAATCGACTATTAAATCGCTTATAGCAAAAGTGTGCAATAGCCCCATTGTACTATCCCCAAAGGTTCACAAATTGTCATGATTCTGGTAATCTTTTTTTTTAAGTGAATACATATAGCTATAGCAAACGTTTGCCACGGACCCATTGGTTGGAACCAATCACCACCATAAATTATGTTCATCTGTGGCCGCACAAACATTCATATACACTCCGCGTTTGGTTGTTGATTTCATCATAATGAACGCGCTTCACGTTTCTCATTGATGAGAAACCCCATTGCAAAAATTGACTATGGATCTCCGAAGAAAAATATGTTTGCAGTCAAAAATGGGGCTCTTGCAAACTTTTGATGTGAGCAAATGAATAGTCCATTCTGATGTAAAAACCGGCGAAAATCACGAAAATCACACTGAGAAAGTCTAAAATTCAGTAATAAACATATATAACTACTATAAAGGCAAGATCGTAATGGCGGTTCGACGCAGGTATCATGGAAGATTCCTACCTAATACGTCACTTTCTCTTTGGAAACATAGAGGTATGTCTAAGCCCAATTCTGTGTGTGAATTTCGTGATTTTTTAGTGCACTCATCATCATTTTTACAGGTTTTTATGCAAGAATCAACTTTTCAATCCCGTGTAGCAAAAGTTCGCAAGAGCCCCATTATAGGCAGACATTATATGAAAAATGAACCTTGGTATACTTTTAATAAAAATGAAAGAGAGGAGATGTCTACAATCGCGAGGTCGATACCAGAAACCGATATCAGAACAGTATAAATAAATAAATCATAATATAATTAGAGTTCGATCAATTTTCCATTTGCGGCAAACGCACAGTTATAAAATGATGAATGGAGAGGTGGCGGTAAAGAAAAGAGGAAGGGAGGGGGGTGAAAAGCATTAATGAATGAGACTATTAATGATCAAAAATTTTCAGCGTGCGTTTGATATACATAAAAAAAAAAAAAAAATGAAAGAAAGATGAGGAAATATTGCAGAGGGCGAGTGGCTATACCAGCAATAATAGCGGAATAAAAGAAAGAGCATTAGGTATATTCACTGTACAAGGAGAAGCGCAATACGGGAGCATTGTATCCCAACTCCCAAGTATCCAGAATCTCTCTCTATGCAATCCAGCTCGAGATAAAATATAGATTACGATTTTTCACAACTCTTGGGTGCCGCTGGCGCTACCGCCGCACACTGCACTGATCCGAAGCATGATTTTTTTTCCGGACAAGAAAAGTTTTCGTTCTTTGCTTCAGAAACGTTTAAAAACCATTATCTTCCCGTCTAAAAAAGCACGAAACCCTCAGGGGTGCAAAATATGCCCGATCTAGCGATCCGAGGATCGCGTGAAAGTGAGGAAATTTCTGGAAAAGTGAGGAAATTTGTCCTTTTTTTTTTTTTTTTTTTTTTTTTTTTTTTTTTTTTTTTTTTTTTTTTAAGTGATGACAATAAGGATTTACCAGGAAAATAGTGTAAAAAATGGGAAAATATTGGTTATTTTGCGAACATACAATGTTGACATGTTAAAATAACCAAAAAAAAAAAAAGTAATCACTTTCAAAGTTTTGTGAGGAAATTTTTTAAAATCCTGTGAGGAAATAAGGCATGGATCGCATGAAACTTCCGAAGTTTTGGAACATTTTGCACCCCTGGAAACCCTACTCCTTTTAAGCAGTTAAATCGGTGTAACTTTCTCACTACTAACAAAAGTAGAAATAGAGAAAGTATTGCAATGGCGCACAGTGCAGAAAAAAAAGCTCCAAAATCGCTTTAGGCAGCTTTACTCAGCAAATTATTGAGTTATTTAAAAACTGAAAAAACACTATTTTTCTTTTGTGGATAGGAAGATATTGTTTTTTTTTTTTTTTTTTTAAGTTCTTTCGTATCTCAATTTTTGACCGAGAAATGCTGCCTCTGTTGAACATTATTCAGGGCAGGATTTCTCGGTCAAAGATTAAGTTGCGGAAGAATTTGAAAAAGCAATCTCTTCCTTTCCACCAAAGAAAAAGGTGTTTTTTTCAGTTTTTAAATGTCTCGATGATTTGCTGAGTAATGCTGCCCAAAGCGATTTTGGATCGTTTTTCTCACTGCACTGTGTGGCGCAGAGATTTTCAAGATATTTTGTTTCGATATTTGGCCCACAACAACTAAGTAAATTATGATAACTACAAGATAATTTGCTCTCATTATGCCTAGTACTATCCTAAAGAATATTCATCCATGAAGTATCAATATTATTTAACCATACGTGATTTGGAGGAGTAAATGCACAAATTAACTTTGTGTGGCGTCTGTCTGTCCGTCCGTCCTTAGCCATAAAAATATGCATTCAAATTTTGCAGAGATGTTGCTTTTAACATTCCCCAGAGGGACTTTTTTGTTTTTCTTTTTGTTTTTTTTTTGGAAATATTAATTGTTAGGTTAGTTATGAATGAAAAATGGATTCCATTAAAATCAATGGGAAAATGGGTCAAAAAAGGACAAATTTAAATATTTCAAAAATGAGTCCTTACATCTGGATCAAAATATCAAAGGAGGGTTGGGGGCAGAGCTGCCGATTTGCGTAGATTTAATGACATTTTTAAATTCACCGATGATTCCACCGGTTGAGGAAAGATTACATAGTTCAATTCAGTGTATGACTGTAATGCACGAAAATACTCTGATCTGTAATCTTTTCTCAATCCGTGAAAACGCCGTGAATTAATTAAAATATACCGGTTGAGAAAAGATAAAATACGCCAGTATTTTCGTGCATTACAGTTATACACTGAAATAAACTCTGTAATCTTTTTACAACCGGTGAAATCTTCGGTGAATTTCAAAATGTCATTAAATCTACGCAAATCGGCAGCTCTGGTTGGGGGTCTCTCCCAGGATATTAAAGGGGGGTATGGGGGTCTCCCTCAGATTTTTGATGTAAAAAGTGTTCGTTGGATATTCCCTACAGTTTGTTTAAACTTATTGTTAGTTTTTAGTAATCTTGCATTTAATTGCTAATAATCATGATTTTTGTCCATGAGTGAATATCTGGGAAAATCCGTACTTCGTCCTATTGTGCGCCGAAACGCGCCACGGGAGGCGCCCGAGTTTCAGACATTAGAGGTGGAGGGCGAAATTAAAAAAGAAAAAAGAAGAAAAAAAAAAGATTATGATTAATGTGCGTTCGTATCCGCAAAGCGCAAAACATAACGGAGGACACGCTCACTGACTCACCAGTAACAAACACGCACACAACCGCACGGACAACACAGGGTATTCAAGATTTTGAAAAAAAGCGGACACTAATGCACTTGTAAGAATATACATACTAAATGACCCGATAGCATCCATCGCTGCCGTGTTTACAAAATGATGATGTCGAGTTCATCTGCTAAGCCGAAGCGTTACGCACCCATGGTCTTGAGATAGTCAAAAAGTGGCCAAAAGCCGCACTGAAAAAAGAAGTACTGAATTTAACGATTTTTTTAGTTATAAGGATGAACACCACTTAAAAACTGTTAGTTTGACTGTTAGAAATAGTTAAAATACCTTCGTGCCGTATTAATTTAACTCATTTAATTAGGCAAACCAACAGTTTTTAAGTGGTGTCCTTACTTTTAACTAAAAAACAGTTAAATTAAGCGCTGTTTTTTTGTTTTGTTTTTTCAGTGCCGTGAATAAAAGTAATCAAAAATCATCGTTTTCGACTTTTTAAGCTTAAAACTTTCCAGTGACATTTTTAATTTTTACGTTTAAATTACTTGTTACAGATTGGTATTGGAAGTTTATAAGTGATAATAAGTAGTTGCGTAATTTACAGTGGCGAGGCGTGCAATTTGGCAACGTTTCTTTTTCCCCCATACCGTTTTTTATATCTATGAATACTAGCGCCTTCAAAACCAACTCGTGCAGGTCGGAAATATCCTTTTGAAATCCGTCGATTCAAATAGCGCGCTCGCAACTTCAAAACCACTAAACAAAGCAACTGAGTACAGCCATCACCGTGCCTAGTTACCTTATGCGCTAACTACTTCATCAAATTGATCTTCAAAATAGAGTGCATTGATTTCAAACGTTAATGGAATCGCCGTATGCAGAAACAGATCTAGTCCAAAGAATATAATCTTTTTTTTCTCAAGGAAAATCTTACTCAGATAGAGGCTCATCGACTGTCGAAAATTTTTCAACCGAGTGCCAAAAGTTAAGCTCGTGGCATCGCTTCAAAAATACTTTTTACATTTATCTGACAACATATTCGATTTTTTTTTTTTTTTTTTTTTTTTTTTTTTTACGGATTTATTTATTGTCCAGATACACAACATATTGAAACTTTTAACGTGGATTAATGTCCGTTAATAAGCCTCTTCAAACGATTAAATTGGATAATCAAACTAGCCTCCATGGGGACATCTAGTGATTACGTACACCATCCACCAAAGCATAATTTGGTGGCCCCAAACCTTTGAAGTTCATCGATTTTTTCGGGGATCATCATCGATCATGCCACGGATTCATTTCCCGTTGAAGTGTAGGCGCAACTCGACGGATAATCTTTGGCGAATCTTCAATTTTCACTCCTTTATTACAAAACGAAACTTGCCGTGACTCAAACCTTCAAATAAAACGTTTCTGTAAGGAAAACTAGCGCTCGAATTCATATTCATTTATTTTAACTGTGTAATACGAGAAATAGGGTAGAGAATTTCCAAAAGTTATCGGTTCAGGTACGCCTCAAGGTACTTATATTTGACGGGTATGCTCAACTCGCTTCCCACGTCATCTTCAGTGGCGCGCGGTTCAAAATCACTACAGCCAAGATGACCGACAAAGGAAGAAAACACACCGACTCACTATGGAAACTCCGAGTATCGCCGACCTCACTCGGAAGATGACGCGGGAAGCATACATGTTAAGATGGTTCCAGGGTCGACTAGTTCCAACCGTGGATACTACGTAGCGCTGCTCAAAAATTCTACAGTTTTTGGCTCAAATTGACGAATTTACGCCGTAAACACAAATTTGAGGAATGTCAGCACCTGCAAGCATACTTCAGGAAGATACCCTGAAAGTTTCAAGCTGAAACACTCAAAAATAGAGCCGGAAATAATGTGACACGAAAAAATTCCGGTAAGCCTCAATGAGAGCGAGTGAGGCAGATAGACTTATTATCACTGGTACTCACTCTCACTCACTAAACTTCAGGCGAAATGAATTTCAACATTTACGGCTATAATTCTAAACCAATTTTGCTCGTTTTGGGCTCGAAAAATCCATAAAATAAATGTTGCAAGTGCTGGCGTTATTGGATTTTGCGTTTTATCTATGCTTTCAGTTTAAAACTCCAAAAACAGGACTTTTCCGAAAAGCGACTAGTGGCGCTATCCATTTGATTGAAATCTGGAAAAGTGTCGCCTGGAATCAACGCAACCTCTTTAAGGACCAAGCCCGAGTATAATCGTTTTTCCCCTTCAGTCTATTTCACGTTGCTCCTGTATTTAGCGAATCGGAATAAACGCAATTCTGGAGGTTGACACTTAACAAGATAAGGTTTTGTTCAGGCGCCTTCAATTCCACGTATAGGCAATTCCAACTCCCCAGAGTACGAACAGTTAACTACCCTCCCTATATTCACGGAAGAGTGGTGTTCTTTTGATCAAACCAGGTCTGTAAAGGGTTAAATATAAGTATCTCAAGTACGCCTACACTTCTGGAACGATCTCTACTCACAAAGGTCAATCGCAGTGCTTGATTTGGCAATCTTGCATTTAGACCATTTAAATAAATGACCATGAAAATGGTCGAAATATTGGAAGTGCATAGTGCACTCCCTCGAATCGATATTTCACATGGGTTTCGACGGACAAAATGCAACGTTTTCTGATTGCACTCGCCACTACTGGTCAACGTGCATAGGCTGAAAATTATAAACAATATGATTTTTACCTGTTGATTGAAGGATGAAATAGAAATATCAGAGGTAAAATTCTGCTTACCTGCAACAAAGAGAAAATCGTAAAAAGTGAGACGAGAGATTTCATAAACGAGAGATAAAACAAATACATAGTAGGATTGAGAAGAATTGGAAGAAATATCAGGCGTGCTCTCTCCAATAAAAGAGCAATAATATTGGTAGCGAATTTCCGAAAATTATCTGTCTAGGAGCGCATACACTTCTGAAACGACCAATACACATACCTAACATTTTGAAAGTTTAAACGGTTTAGACGTCAGTGGTGTAGCTGCGTAAGGGGTGGCCAGACAATTGGTCCAATGTGACTTTTGGTCCACTCGGTCAGTCTGTACACAAGTCAAGTTTACACAGAAAATTAATGTCTGATTATTAAGATGTCCAAATAGTAACAATGGGCCAATTATTTCATTGGCCAAAGGCACGATAGACGGTTTTAGTGCGGTGTCAACGGTTAGCCAAAAACCACAACAATGCACTCATCGGTCGCAATCGGTTGTGATAAAACTCGCGTAGCGCTCCAAACTTCCTCACTCACTCTCCCGCGTGACCCCAATGTATACCCATCTCTTTCTAATTTCGGACTTCGTATACAGGGCCTTATTTTACGACATATTATTATCAAAATCGCGTTGAAATGCCCCGAGAAATTCATTTCAGCCAAAATAATTCGCGAAAGATGTCTCTCCATACGATTTTTGAAATTAGAGTGAGATGGTAGTACATGGGGGTTATGTGAGAGCGGGAGAGACAAACTGTCTTTGTTTGGAACGCTGATCACCAGCTGCCACCATTATTAAAACCCTCTATACGTACAAATGAAGGTAATTTTTTCATCAAGCCATAGAAAAAATTTGGCATTTTACATTCTTTGATATGAAGGACAAAGACATCACCTCTCCTTGGAAACAAAAATAAAGTAAAGTCCATTGATAAAAAAAAAAAAAAAAAAAAAAAATTCACCTTTGACGATCTTCTTCCCCCCCCCACCCCTTGCCGGTTAATTTTTCATTGAATTGGACAAATTAAAAGGTTGCCAATATTATCCTATGGACCCAAACCTTTAAAAGGACAAATACGTGTCTATAAGCCTATAAGTGTACGTTGGACATGTTTGTATTGTGGACGGCAAATGCTTGGACTAAAGGCATTGGACAAAAGTAAATGTGGACAAAATATTTTGGACGAAACGTCCGTTGGAACACCCCTGGCATCCGTTCATTTGCAACTTATTAAAAATGATGTCATTTATTGCGCACCGTCGGAATTTGGTGACCAAATTCCCACGGAAAGAAGCTACTTTGAGGATCCAATTTGATTCTCGGAGAGGCTTAAACTGCTTTGCGTCGAGCGACCGATGGTTGAGTCCGAAAATTCATGAACTTTGCCGGATCGTGAAAGTCGGTACATTCAGAAGATCTGAAGGGTCACCCGTTTGATCCCTTCACTTAGCAGGCTAGCTTACCGGTTCTTCATTGAAGTGCTTTGATCGAGTATACCGAGAGAAGAGCTCGCTGTTTCCAGAGAGGATCAGTCTCTATTCATTCAAGGGAGGCTCCCTTTGGATACATCGGTGGCTTAGAAGACATACAAAAGTAGTTGAGGAAATTATTGCGAATGGGTCTGATTTCAGTGCACATACACGTATAGTTGCCATACAGTATGTAAAGCAGACATTATTCAATTTTACATTGAGTTAAATGGAAAAATACGGATAGTTTCTATCATAAATGGCAACACTGCTTACAAGTTACACGAGTGCGTGTGTACTGCAACATAATTAATGGGGATTTCAGCGAGAGACGGTAGCCCGAATAGAACAAATCGAAGCCACACTTGACGAGTTATCACGTGACTTAAACCCATGTCTCCATCCTCTTGTAACGATCATTCACAACTTCATTTAAATGGACAAAGAGAGAGAGCTAATTAAGTATCCAGAATCCAGATGCTCCAATAGCATGTTCCTAAGTTCACTCAAATGTGGGTTATACCTACACCCACAAACATATTATAGACAAGGTAGTTGGTATATTTCGTACCCCCCCCCCCCTCATTCGCCCATCCTTCGAAGAGAGAGAGAGGGGTGGAGAGAGAGAGAGAGAGAGAGAGAGAGAGAGAGAGAGAGAGAGAGAGAGAGAGAGAGAGAGAGAGAGAGAGAGAGAGAGAGAGGGATAAACGATCAATTCCTGACCTAGACTTCGAAGTGCCCCCCCTGCCCCAGGAAACAAAAAATATCTCAAGTTACTTCGATTTAATCTTCAGATAATCAAAAGAATAGATCCCCCTCAATCATTCAAAAGGCTTTCAAAAATTCTTAGAATTTCTGAATTTCTTTTAGGTCACTGCGGCAAACAGATTAAAATGCTGAATGCTGCTGACATGATCAGCATTAAAAAAACCAGAACCCTAGTGCACCGGAACTCTGCAGGTGTTTCTTTAGGAGTCCCTCTTACTCGAATTAAAAGAGTTCTATTCAAACTTTCAAGATTTATGAAGGAATAAGTTAAAAACTTTTAAATATAAAGCATTTCAGTGGGATAACGTTGGAATTCCTGGTAAAAGTCTCCTTCACCACGCAGGGCTTTACGTGTTGTTCCTATCTGAAACTCTATAGCGCGGTAACATAAAAAAAGGAAGTAAAACGTACATTATATACGAATTTCCAGAGTAATAATCCAATAAACTCACAATCCGATGCTCCAAAAATCCAATAATACAAAGCATTAGGAAGTTTCTACAAAATACTCTCCGATGAAAGGGTTTTTGTAATCGATTTTGTTTTTTTGTTTCTACTGCATCTCAATTGAGTGTGGATGTGAACGCATGCTTCAGGACTTACCGCACCAAAATAACAAAGTGGATGCAAAAATGGTGGAGACTTTCGGTGCACTTAACGAGAAACTGCAAATAAACCAAAATAATCCTCTTGTCGCGTTAAGCTCACGACGGAGGACGCGAATGTAACATTTTTGCGAAATTTTAAGCTGTTAGCGAACGAAAAGGATTATGCAGATGGGCGAACGGATTTTAGCCCTCTCTTTTATTTCTGATTTGATACAGAGTCAAGCCGATTTGTTTATACCTATATATGAATAGAAGTGGTGATTGCTATAGAGAAATGAGGAATAAAATTTAGATATGGCTCAAAGGTTTAACATCCAGGAACGCTCCGACGTGCAAGTGTCAGTGTTTTAGGATCAAACGGTACACCAACATATGCATTACGGCTGTTTTCCGGGAGGGGGGGGGGCGTCCCTCCGACAACAGGTTAGCTCCTACGAAAAAAAAAATAAAAAAATCTGCACAGAAAATAAAGATTAGTGAAAATAACCATACGGATACCTGATTTTGGCACCTGCTAGATGTCATGGTAAACTTGACCAGAAGTATGGTACATTTACCGATACTTTGAGTAAATTCGACATGTAATCAGGTAACATCACCTAGTACCTAGTCAAAACATAGTACACTTCTGGTTAACATTACCATAACATCTAGCAGGCGCCAAAATCAGGTATCCGTATGGTTATTTTCACCGTAGTTTTTTTTCCGTGTGTGTGTTGTCCAACGAGCTTTGAACATGGAGGGACTTTCTCATGGGCGTAGCTAGAACATTTGTTTAGGGGTGGCCAAGTTTGGAAACCGGGGGGGGGGAGTTCGGGAATCCTCCCCCGAAAAATGTTGCCAATTTAGCCGCTCTGAGACGTGACTTCAGGCTATCTTTATCTCGCAAATGATAAAAAAGTAATTTCGTGTTCCTTTACCATAAATAAACCGATTTAAACAGATAAAACTAACCTTGGAATTTTATTTTTTGGTACTTGTGAAATCAAATAAAACTAACATCGCAGAACACAAAATAATGGAAAAAACGAAATAAATATGTTTTTGGGTCAAAGCATGTTCCGGTCCATTGTGGGCCGCGCCCGCCGCACCAAAATACACGGCAACAAATGGACAAATTACTCGCTTAAACCTAACCTCAAAATCCCCCATGGTATGGTTACGCAGGTTACCTATTAAACCGCCACTGTAGATAAATGTATAGCTCGTTGGTCTGAGACCATCTTTCGCTGATGTTTTTCAGACCCTTATTTCAAATCACGTTTCAGTGGAGCAGGCTGTTGCGTGGGTCTTTGTTTTAAAGGTTGTTCTGTTTTTTCTTTTTTATTTATTTATATATTTATTTATTTATTTATTTATTTATTTATTTATTTATTTATTTATTTATTTATTTATTTATCTAATTATCTATTTATCTATTTATTTATTTATTTATTTATTTATTTATTTATTTATTTATTTATTTATTTATTTATTTATCTAATTATCTATTTATCTATTTATTTATTTATTTATTTATTTATTTATTTATTTATTTATTTATTTATTTATTTATTTATTTATTTATTTATTTATTTTATCAAGAAAATGAAAATACTCAAAGAGCTGAGAATGAGGACGTCTTCGTTTTATTTCTAATCGGTTTCACAGTTCTGGAGATACAATTTTGGGCCGAAACAAATTGTTTCAAATTGGAAATTCAAGTTAGAACGTGACAACTCGAAACTGCTTTCGCAACTTTAATTGCATGGAACTCCGGAACTGCTGGAAAAGAAAAAAAATAAAACCCAACCTCGTCCTTCACACTGGCGGATCCAAGAAATTGTCCTTCTCTCTCTTTTCCCATTAGAATGTATGTGTTAGAAAAGGATAGAGGAGGGGGTGAAAACCACATGACAGCCTCAAATCTGTCCTTTTTTAACACACGTATTCTTACGAGGCAAGACAGAGAAGGATAAATTCCTGGATCCTCCATCTTTACTATCAGCTCACCTATGTAGTACTTTCATTTCTTCAATCAGAAACAACAAAACTCTCATCCCTGACCCGCACAACAGCTCCGTTTGCATTATTTATTTACCAACCCAAAATGGTTGCTTCTCTGAAACTTGCGTCGAGGCAATAAATTACGATACGATGGGATTCCATGATTATCTAATTCTATTTCATTTGTTTATATTATTATTTGTTATTATTATTATTTGTTTATTTTATTTGTTTTATTTCAGGAAAAACGAAGGCATTTATTGAAACTGCATGATGGAACATTGAATTTTGTCCTCGAGTCAGCACGGAGCAGAGCTTGCAGGCGTTTTGCGTTTAATTAATCGCACTTTTCAATCCACCGATGCTTCCACCGGTTGAGAAAAGATTACACACTTCAGTTTAGTGTATGACCTGCAATGCACGAAAAAACTCAGATTCTGTAATCTCCTCTCAATCGGTGGAAGCTCCGTGAATTAATTAAAGTAACCGCAAGTTTTTTTTAAGTCATCGACGATTCCACCGGCTGAGGAAAGATTACAGATGCGAGCATTTTCGTGCAGTACAGTCATACACTGATCTGAGCAGAGTATGATATTTTTTCAACCGGTGGTATCATCGGTGAATTGAACAATGCGACTAACTATACGCAAAACGGCAGCTTTCGCACGGAGTGTTTTTAAATTAGCTTTTGTTTCAGTGGTAGCTCGTGCTATTTGGCAACAATGTTATCCCTCCATTTGATTGTATGTAAAACAATCGATTCGAAAGTGAATCAGCGCTTCACCAGCAATTGATTGTTTTACATAGATTCAAATGGAGCGGAGACACTGTTGCCAACTATAGCACGAGCCGCCACTGTTTTGCTTGTTATTTAAAGGTTGACTGCGGTTCATAAGCCATACCTTCCACCACACACATTCTCTAAAATAACGACCATTAGCGACATGACACTCGTCATTTTTATTACACGTCATTAAAATTTCATATACAATCTCTTTGTATATTAAAATCCGGTAAATTAATTTTTTAAGATACGATAAAGACGCTTCCTAGTTTCAAGTTTGGAAGCGTAGTAGAAACCCAGCTTTAGAAGCGGAGAGAGCTAGAGGTAAGAGAAAGAGAAAGAAAAAGAGAAAGAGAAAGAGAAAGAGAAGACAAAATACAGATATTATGAGCTAAAAGAGAAAAGGGGGTTAAAATTCGAATGACAAATAGACGGAATGATTATTAGAATGACGTCAGGCTCAAGTTAATACAATTATTTTGTGTTGGGTATCACTCACAATCAGCATAATAAAAGATTATTGTCATTTTACTTCCATTGAACGAACTATTTTTTCGACTTCTTCTTCTTCTTCTGGGTTACCCCCGAAGAATTTTCTATAATTTATTTATTTATTTTTATTTTTTTTTTTGGTACAAAAAAACGAGTATCTATCTCAAGGTGGTTTAGTAAGGTGACCAGCAATTTTAATTTTGTCAAATCTCTGATATTTCCCCGATTTTCTAAGATGCTTCTAGATTTTTTCAGCGATGAATTAAATTACCAATGGTGAAGCATGCAAGCTGGCAATGTACACTGAGAAAAAGCTTTGGGAAGGGGAACCAAAAGTCTGGGGTGAATTATAGTTGCTGGGCTTCTTTGAGCAGGGGAGACTAAAGTTTTTGGACAGAGCAACCAAAGTCTTTGGGCGAGGGAACCAACGCACTATGGTCTGAGATCGTCAAAAAGTGGCCAAAAATCAGAAAGTGAATTTCCCATAAATTCATCATTTAAAAACTTTTAATACCAAATTCAATTACAGAAAACACTTTTAACAAGTAATTTAAACTTGAAAGTGTCACCATAAAGTCTTAAATTAACCTTAAAAGGCCGAAAACGATGATTTTTGATGACTATTTTTCACTGGATTTTTGGCCACTTTTTTTCGATCTCAGACCATAGTGCAACGTCCGAAGACTTTGGCTGCTCTATGCAAAGATTTTTGTCACCCTGTCCAAAGACGCCCAGCAACTTAATTCACCGCAGACTTTGGTTCCCCTGCCCAACGCTTTTTCTCAGAGAGGCATTTTGTCCATTTGAACGCTTACAAAAGATCGAATCAGAAAGTAATCACCTATTCCAAAAAAGTTTCATATAATTTTCACATACTGAAATGGACCAAATGCAACGTTGTCACATTGCACGCTTCGCCACTGGTCACCGATGCGTTTTAATATTATTTATTTCAGTACTTACTTCTTATTTTTTTGTTTTTTGTTTTTTTGTTTGTTCTGTTTTGTTTTGTTTTTCTTTTTGGTTTTTGTTTTTCTTTTCTTCCATTTGTAAGCGAGTGATTTTTTTGTTGTTTTGTTGTTTTATTAGTTTATTTTATTTTATACTTAAAAAAGCTATGCCAATAGCGACATATTTGAGGCTGGCAAGTATATTGATTTTGTTCTTGTGTAAATATAAAAATAAATAAAAAAAAAAAAAAAAAAAAAAAAAAAAAAAAAAAAAAAAAATCGGAAGCAGGCACCGCTATTTGTCAGAACCCGCAACTCAAAATACGTGAGTTTTAGTCTCGCAGAAAATCAATGTTTACAATTTTTTTTTTTTTTTTTTTTTTTTTTAAATTTTTGTCTCTTAGTTTTTTCTCAAGCCATTAGCCATTGCAATGTCAGCTATTGAGTCTTCTGGCGATTAGAATTAATCGTATTCAGCAAAGTTGGTTGATTATAATGTATTCCGCTAATAAATATTCCTTGCGAAATCGGACGGAGCGCGACGAACGCCGGTCTGATAAAACAGCAAACATTCAAGACTCGTTTTACGAGTATTATTTTTGCTCAGCCTACTTATTTACTAGAGTCAAAAACTCAAACAATAATTACTACGTCGAATCATTTCTACAAAGGAAATAATGATAACTCTGCCTAGTTCTTTGTGCTTCTCACTACGCGAAAGCGACCTCAAACGTAGTGAATAGAGAAAATACGACTGAATTGGGACGGCGCGGCGACAACTACTTATCCAATACATTGTAGAGTAAACTATAGGGAATACCCTACGAACACTTTCTCACATCAAATTTCATCTAGGGGAGACCTCCAGACCCCTTTCAATATTCTGGGGCCCTTTTTAATATTCTGGGGGTCACCCCCAAACCCCGTTTGATATTTTTATCCAGATCTAAAGATTCATTTTTGAAATATTTAAATTTGTCCTCTTTTTGACCCATCTTCCCATTGATTTTAAAACCATTTTTCATCCATAACTAACCTACAAATTAAAATTTCAAAACAACAAAAAAAGTCCCCCTGGGGAATGTTACAAGCAACATCTCTGCAAAATTTGGATGCATATGGATCAATAGCTCAAAAGTAATGCTATGGGTTTCACGTTTTATGGCTGAGGACAGATAGACGCCACAGAAAGTGTGTACATTTACACCTCCAAGCCACATATGGTTAAATAATATTGATACTTCATGGATGAATATTCTTTAGGATAGTACTGGGCATAATGGGAGCAAATTATTTTGTAATTATCATGATTTACTGAGTAAATCGGCCAAATATCGAAATAAAATACCTTGAAAATGTCTGCGCCATTGCAATACTTTCTCTATTTCTAACTGTGTTAGTAGTAAGAAAGTAACAAGTCTTTTTTTTCTCCACCGTAGCTAATTTTTTGTAGACCACTCAGCTATTATTTTAAAAAGAGGGCCTCAGAACAGAGTATTTTTTTAAAATTAATGTAGCTAAAATGGTTTACTATTGAACCTGAATCACTGGAAAAATGTATCGTCCAAAACCATGGAAAATGTTTTGTTTTTCCTAAAACATTACAGACATTACCGTAAACTTTTAAGTACCTTTCAGTCGGAAAAAAAGTAAATGTTTAGTTACATGGCAAAAATTAATCACGCCTGTAACGGACCGGTTTTTGTAAGAATTACATCCAATGAAAAATGAAAAATGTGTCAAAGCCTATTGCTATGAAACGATTCTAAATAACCTTCATAGTTAAACATGTATGATTCTTTACCAGTGCGTCGCGTGAAATCTGGCAACGTTGTATAAGTAAAGTGAAATTAAAAAACCGTGAAAAAGATCAAACTATTGGGAGTGCAGGAACATCGAAGGTATTACAAAATTGAAAGTCTCAAAAAATAGAGTTAAGGACGTAACATTCACGTTACATTCCACCATTCAATAATGGCTGCACGTTTTTTTCTTAGCGAACGACTTAAAAAGATGAAGACATAAATTCGACAAGAAAGGCTATTTTAGATCGTTAACGAGTCAACCCTTTAAGTCTAGCAGAGCGTTTCCGCGCCACAGTTGGAATTTTCCAAGTAAGAGCTATAATTTGAAGCAATTCAAGTCGATCTCTTTAAAAAAAAACTATTTTGGGACATTTTTTGCAACTCTCGTCTTCCCAGAAAAAGAATTTAAAGTTGTTTTTTTTTCATTTCTTAAAATTATTTCAAAGATTTTCAAAATTAAAACTTAAAATTTCAAACGATTGTGGGCTCAAATCACTAAAAAAGCAAAGATTAAGTGTGCAACCGGAGCAGCTTCTTTAAAAGTAGCTTCGCAGAGCAAAAGTTGTAGCTTTACCGGAGAAAGTTGCTGTTTGTACCGAACCACTAATTTAGTGAAACAACAGCCTCTTTCCTTGCTATTGCTCTACCAAAGTAGTGCTTTGGTATCTGCTATTTGCAACGGTAAAGCTTTAGAATGTTTGCTCTGCGAAGCAATTTCAAGAGGCTGTTTCGGTTCTACTTAAACTTTGTTTTTTAGTCGGCATAAATGGGTTAAAAAGTTGAAGTTAAAGTATGACTGTAACGAAGGAAAGTTAAGGGGGTACCCCACTCTGAAATATCCAATTTTCTCAATTTTTTTAGATTTTTTTTTTCACTTATTTTGTAGCCTGAAAGCTCCCGAACAGGACCACATATTTGGTTTTGTCAACCAAAACCAAATACATATATTTAAAAAATAAAAATAAAAAAAAAATTATATGTATTTGGTTTGGTTTTGGTTTTTGTTTTTCCATTTTTCGAAGTGTTCAATTTTCCAATATTTTTGGACGCAAAAGTTTGAACTACTTTTGTTCTATGATAGCTAGAGACCTCTGGTTTTTTTTAAAAAAAAATAGGGAATTTTCAGACCTATTTTTTCAAAGAGGCTTTTTCTTAAAATATTGCCTAGTTATTTTTCCACAGTTCATTGAGTGTCAAAGAGCTCTTCAAATTTTGGTTACTGAAAGTAAAAACAAAAAATTCAGCACAAAATTTCAAAATATTGAAAATCCCTTCTTACAGAATTTAGAGGACATCCTAACCTTTCAAGAGAGCCAAATATCAAGTAATTTGATTGATTAGACCCAGAGGAGTTCAAAATTTAGTAAATGACTATTTTTTGTCTAATAATCCTGTTTTCAGGGGCAGGTATGCAACCAACCTCACCAAAAATTTTTTGGGAAAGATTCAAAGTAGGACCAACCTTTGGGCAAAATTTCAGACTGCTAAAAGCTTTAGGGAAGAAAATAGTTTTTTCAGTGGGGTACCCCCTTAAGAAGAGAAATAGGTCGTGATAAGAATAGGAAAATATTATTTTCGTGATTACATTTGAAAGTTTCGCAAAATCTTATTCATCCACGATACAATGAAAGTGTTTCAAACTTGTTACCAATTACTAATAATTTTTCCTAGCGTGAACACCGAAGAGTTGAAGACCCGGAGGTTTTATTTCGATCTTTCGTACTTATTTTTAAACGAAGGTAATCTGACAATAATTAATCAATATTAGTTATTCAGAAAGGCATTGTTGCTTTCAAAAACTTGACCAAAACATTCCTATGATCGTGGCGTTTAATTATGGCATTCTTGTTTCATGCTTTGAACTTAGAGCTAATTAATGGATGTTACTCGCTTTACAGGGAGACGCATCGAGCCTCTGGAATGTCGATAATTAGTTTGGTCCATTGATAAGTTGCGACAGGAAATACAGTTTAGCGGGAGTCAATTTTTAATGAAACATGAAAGGTTTAAAAAAAGGGGTCATCCCCGTTCGGTAGATCTTGTCTCACTTTTTTTTGTGATTTAGGAATGTAACTTCTGGTCGGTAGCGACTCGTGAAATACGGTACATCGATGTATACTTCATTAAAAACTATAGAAAAGTATCGATTTCTCGAGGGTCCAATTGCAACCCCTCCGATCGACACTTTTCCATAGTTTTAAATGGAGAAGACATCGATAAATCGCATTTCACGAGCCGACACTGCTTCTCGTCCAGTGTCTCAAGTGTGAGTAGATTTTCAATGTTGCCATCTTGAATGCAAAGATGTCTGATTCAAATACGTATCGTTGGGCCCAATTTATCTTCAATTGTAAAAATCTGGCTGAGCGGATTAGCGAATTAATTTATTTCAGGTGGAATGTTTCAGACTCTTTTTAAGTTGCAAAATGCTTTCTCTTCTTCAGTCGCTTTGTTATCTAACCTTATATGTTCCGTTTTGACAGGATATACATTTCAGTTACTTAAAAGGATACTTAATGCCTCATGCTTTTATTCTGTGATATTCGTTTCTTTTTTTAAAGAAAATGACACGGCAGCAGCCTTTATTCCCATTAGATATACAGGACCAATTTTGTTTTTTTAGTTATTTTTTAATTTTAAGCAAGCCATATAATAAATTTTGTTTCTGTTCTTGTTTTTTCCTTTTATTTTAGTTCCATGACCTTTGCCGGTGTTTCAGTTTTTACTCATTGTTACTTTGTAATTTTTCTTTAAATTTATTAATAAATAAGCAAATAAATAAATACATAAAGAAATGAATGAATCAATAAGTGAGACTTTGACTTGACATGGTACCACATTTTGCTTCTTGATACTTCGGTGTTACAAAACATACCTCTCCTCCCTCCCCTTAAAAACCCTTCCCACTAGAGGTAGTTTCAAAAGTGTAGGCGGACCAAAACCATAATCTTTGGCGAATTTTCAACTTTCATTCCTTCAAATCAATACCGAATTTGCTCCTGACTTTATTCTTTTGTGTTTAAAGCTTCCCTCATTGAAAAGTGAACACTCAATTTCCTTTTTATTCATTTTCACCGAGTATTATTAGAAATAATGTTGACAAATTCCAAAGATTATCGGTCTAGGTCTGCCTACACTTCTGAAAATACCTCTACCACACGATTTAACGAATGAATTTACGAAATGGATTCTACCGTCCACACCGACACTTACTACATGTATTTCAGATGGAAAAATGCAGTAGTGGCTCGTGAAATTTTGCATTGTTGTATGATCTCCATTTAAACCTATGCCTATCGCCTAGAATCGATTTTTTACATAGGTTCGCAACGGTAAACAAGAAACGTTGCCAGACTGCACGATCCGTTATTGTAAAAGTGCCGCTGTTGCGGCGAACGCCTCAACTAATTACATGGGCACCCGCAGTGGGGGGCAAGGAGGTGCTTGCCTCCACCCCCCCCCCCCCCCCCTGGAATTCAAAACATCCAAAATTTCACGATAAAAAATGAAAGTAACGAAAGAAAATGAAAAGAAAAGCATAGGAGTAATAGTAGACGAAATTCAATTATTAGTTTATTTTGTTCTTTTAACTCATTTTTTTGCAAGGAATATAGTATGAGTATACATTTTTCTTAATAGAATTATCATCAGTTGTCCCTTTATTTATTATATCAAACACGTCAAAAGTATTATTATTATTTGATACACCTACAATGGCCTAATAATTGAAGGGTAGAGTGGATAAAGGGGTTATGTGACATTTTGGAAAAAATCGAGTTAGCACAGTAAATATAGTATCTATCTATACATTTTCCAATTTGGTTCAAAAAATGTAGGATATGACCCTACTTTCAAAGCTGTTGCGGTTGATGTTCAGCTAAAATGTGGAAAACGTCCATACTTTGAACTTTAAAGTCGATTTTCTCAAAATCAAAAAAGTGTCACAAAACCCCTTTATTTACTCTACCCTTCAATTGTATACTATTTGGATGAAAAAAAGTTTTCCCTTTTTCCCCTGGGGGGGGGGGGGGTCGGCGGTTCCCTTAGACCTTCCATTGGGGTTCAAAAATGTTGCCTTCCCCCCTTGGAAATTGTTCTGCGGGCGCCCATGATTAATTATGACGCAAAGTATCATTCATTAAAGGTTTGATATGGAACTCACAAAAAGAATATTTACTCTCTCCCCGCCCCAAATCTCAGCCCTTGCGATTTCAAATACATCTCGAATTTTCAACTAACCTGATGAGGCGTTCACAGCTTTCAAACCCTACAAAGAAGCATTCTCAACACGGAGGCAGGTCTCTGACCTTTCGACGCGGGTATAATTAATGATGTCGCTCTGTGGCGGAGCTGTTTGATTTTCATGAGAATAAACTTAAGTTCGCTTTTCCCGAAGTATCGTGCCTTTTGGGAAGTTCTTCCGTAAACTCAGAATCAAACTCGCAGATTCCTCTGTACGGCACGAACATTAAAGTCCAAAAAATTAGGCCAAAAGAGGAAACGTCAAAAAGGAGAAAATACCAATATTAAAATATCCAGAGATTTCAAGTCCATAAAGTGAAGTCCAAAAATTTAGAAAGTCTGATGGGAAAATAAATTTTGCTAGCGACTTGTATGTAAATGTATCAGAACAGTTTTTTACTGAAAGATTAGACGGACAATATGCACAATCTTCAAAGGAAGATTTATTTTAAGCTTTCTATAGAAGATTAGAATACAAAAATTGTACTGGAATATTTCTGTCCATTAAATATAAACCTTTGAACATTTTTTTAGACCACTGGCGCAACCAGGATATCTTCCATCTCTCTCATTTCCCATTTGAATGTATAAGTAGGAAAAGGACAGAAGGAGGGGGTTTTATCCCGTTGTCCATCCTTGTTTAACATACGTTTTTTAATGGAGCAAAGAGAGAGATGTAGAAACTGTCGGTGCGCTACTGTTTTAGACATAGACTTTTTATTCGCGGACATTGTTGCTCATTGGACGTTAGAACGTTTGGACGAAAATATAACTGGACAAATAACATTTGGGACAAAACGGCTGACACAGGCGGACCGTATCAGGGGCTGGGGGGGGGGCTATAGCCCCCCACTTTTTTGGGCGGAGGGGCTAAAAATCGAGAAAAAGTCATCACTTGAGAATTGTGAAGCTAAAAAAAGCATCACTTTTTAGCCCATACACCTTTTTTGGTCACGCGGTCCGCCTGTGAACATATCATCTGGGAACCGCGAATAGGAAACAACACAAGTAAAATGCCCCCCCCCCCCCCACAGAAACGAATCCTCAGTTAAAAAATAGGATATTGTAGGTTAATTTTCCAAATTGGAGCACATGTTAACACAATGGAACGCTACATTGTTTTTTGTTTTGTTTTTTGTATGTTTGCTTCTTTGCGTTACTTCGGTTAGCCGCGGTTCGAGTGTCCGGCCGAAACAGAATGGAACACTTTACCCGCTCCAACGACACTAGCGGATCCAAGTTATTGTCCTTCTCTCTCTTCTCCCATTAGAATGCATGTGTTAGAAACGGATAGAAGAGGGGGCGAAAATCACGTGACTGCCCCTAATCTGTTCTTTTCTATCATACGCGTTCTAATGGGAGACGAGAGAGAAGGATAGACTCCTGGATCCGCCAGTTCTCCACTGGCCGACGAACGGAGGAGTTGAGTCGAGTAACGATACCTGCGGGCCGATCCTTGAAATTCATGACTTTTGGGTAGACTGGATAAGAATGGAAAACGGTGATTGGTGGAGACGAGTCACGTGGTTGCCCAGTCTAATCAAAATACGGAATGGATTAGATAAGTTATCAGGTACTCCAAGACTGCCCGATAACCAATCTAATCCATTCCGTATTTTGATTAGACTGGGCAACCACGTGACTCGTCTCCACCAATCACCGTTTTCCATTCTTATCCAGTCTACCCAAAAATCGTGAATTTCAAGGATCGGCCCGCAGATAGACCGGAGCACTATCTGGCGGAGGAGCCTTTAAAGCTTCTTAAGGGTACTAAAGACATTCTTGAGATTCATCCAGTGGCGTCGCGTGCCATCTGACAACAATGCAACTGCTCCATTTAAACTCATTGAATATATCGAATTTTCCTAGTGCACTGTGCACCCCCTGAATTCGATCTTTTACATGAGTTTAAATAGATAGAATACATTGTTGCCAAATTGCACGCGACGCCACTGGATTCATCATGACTGAGCCAGTGTCCCACGAGTCGGTCCACCGAAAGCGGTTACTTGCGGTTCACTAGTAGATACAATTTCAAATCCACCAATTCTGCTCGAATCTTTAGTTCCTTGACCTAATGATTCTTTTTTTTTTTTTTTTTTTACCTAATAGAGCCTCGCCATAAAAAATTAATCAAAAAACATAGGCGTTGCGCAGCTCAAATGAGTTAACAAAAATGAAACGCGAGAAGTTGGTTCACATCCATTCTCTTTATTTTTGTTCTTCGTTTTTTTAATTTGGATCGCTAAAGGAACCACTCTCAAAATAAAGTAACTATCGTACCATCGCATTTCATGCAGAAACAAATTAGCCGAATACGTCTTCTGTACACTTTGTTTAAACTTTTTGTTTTTTTATTTGTTTTTTTGTTTGTTTTTGTTTTAAGAAGCATTTTCAAAATATTTCCACTGGGAACTAATAAAACCCTCCGCTTTTCCCTTTCCTCAAATTTCCGTGGTTTTTGCTTCCGCAAATTTCTCTCTTCTCAAAGAGACTATGGCAACTTAGTGCAGCTTAAAACTCTCCAGTCTCCACCATATTTTAAACCAACATCCATCCCTACTATTTAAAAAAAGGTGGTGATTATACCATCCTTTTTGATAAATAGGCTGAGCTGGAAAAAAGGGGGAAATGATGATGTTCCTATTAAACTGCATTCCCCTGGAATTTTTTTTGAAGCGGTCCTCTCATAAAGGAAAAACACCTTGTTGCGATGCGACTGTTTGAACTTCCAGGCCCGGGAGAGAGTAAGCAAGGGCAGATGACTTTTGTGCAGTTTTCGAATCCACGCAGACTGCTTGACCAACTTTAAGTTTAAGAACTTTAATAATAATGTAGTACAGGGAACACTTTTGATTTGGACCATGCTGTAATGTTCCCTAGAGATATTCTCTAAACCTATAGTGACACGTGCAATTTGGCAACCGTGCTCTTTTAACATTTGAACCTATGAAAAAATATCGATTCTGGATAAAACACGACAGGATCGATTATTTTACATGGGTTTAAAAGGAAGGAATCTATTTTTGCCACATTCCACGAGCCACCACTGCTCTGAACCGAACCGTGGTGATCATTCAAAATTCAGGGACGCGAATGAGAGAATCCGCAAGTTCCCGTAAAATCCGTGGAATATTTCGGGCCACGGCTTTGCGACAAACTTAATTTGCAATACGTGCGTTCAGAACTTTTGCAACAGGTAATTTGAGCATGGATTCTTGTGTAAGCTGACGCTCAACTAAATATGCACGCTTTTTAAGTTGGCGAATTTCACTCCTGAATACGATTACAGGGAATGGAAAGTCAATTTCTGATGCCACCGCTGGTAACCATCCAGCATCGTATTTTCCCCGTTCGAATGTCATTACAGCAGCGAATGCAAGACAGCCGTTTTGGTTGATCAAAGTTCTCTGTGACAAAAACCATTGGTGTCTTTTGGAATTGCACATACTTTTTTAGGATGCCTTTTCGAGAGAGAAACAAACGTTTCTAGATCAGCAAATCACACAACGATTAAATAATTTCCGTGTTTGCTAATGTGATCTGCTACGACTGTCTCATTGAATCTGATACGCGAATATCCTCGAAGAAGGAGAGCAACAAGAATGAGCAGTATCCAATTGAAAGCTTCGGACAGTGAATTTTTGATTCCTTTACTAAAATTTCGGAGTCAATTATAATCATTTGAGGGGTGAGTATCGTTATTTTTGCATTCCTTTACACTAAAATCAAAGCTCGATAATGCTGTATGTACAGTTGAAAAACAGACTCATTCAGCACAACATCTGTGGCATTTTTTGTGACACTGCTTAGCCATCACAACCTCGACCTGGAACACGGAATAAAAAAAAAAAAAAGACGCAAAGGCCTTAGAGAAGGCAAGACTCACATGATTGAGCTGCTGGTATTCCGACTCGGTGCTACCGCGGCGGGAGGTGGCCAAACACATGAGTCTCCTGAAAAGGTGTGATAATGCGGAACATAGGCCGTTGCATTGCTGTTGCATATTGCCTGGCGGTTGACACGAATCGCCAGCGGACCGGACCAACGATGGAACCGGACCGCGTGGACCACCAAATTAAAAAAAAAAAAAACGGGAAAACAAAAGTGAATAAAAAAAAAAAAAAAAAAAAAAAAAAAAACACTTGGAAGGGGGGAAAAATAAAAGATAAAACACTTCACACTTGGAACACTAAACCATGAAAATCACACTAACACTCACAAACACAGACACGCACCAGAACACGAAAACAGATATGAAACGGGAACACGCGGCGCGAAAAAAAAGAGAGAGAAAACAGTCAAGCGGGCGAGTGAACGAACCCGACGAAAAGAGCGAACGGAGGAGAGAGATTACGCGCCGCCGCCGTAGAGGGCAAAAGAGAGTGAGAGAGACTTGGAACCAGGCGCGCGGCCGGGTCTCCTCCACTGACTGACGAACAGAGGAATCGAGCCGAGTGACGATACCAGAGAGACCGGAGCACTAGCTGGTGGAGGAGCAGCAAAGCGTGAGAGGCGCGAGCGCGGGCGAACCAACGCGACGCGTGCCGCGGAGCGCGCGGGATCGAGGCCCAGAGGCGCGCAGAGCGAATGGAGCGACCGATGGATGTAGCCGACGACGCTTGTGCTCTCTGCTGTTGAATGCCGAACCCGAGTCGAGTCGAGCCGAGCAGAGTCGAGAGCCGAGAGCTCCCGCTTTTCTCTGAACCAGCCCTCTCGGTTTAGCTCGACGACGAACCGTAGGAGACGACGACGACGACTACGACAACACCGACGACCGGCTCGGCGGTGGCCCGCGGCACCTCGCTTCGCCTCGCCCTACCCCGCTACGCTGCTGCTGCTGCCGCCGCCCGCTCACTGCGTCGTCGATCAATAACGCACCGCGCCGTGCATCGACGCACAGTGAACGCGGGAGCGGGAAGGGCTGATGGGAGAAGGGTGGCAGGGCAGGGAGCATCGGCGCAACAATCAACGATAGCTGTTATGATATGCATCTGGGACTCGATTCCTTCCTCCTCATCCGTTTGCGTGCATTCACGCCACCCGACGTCGTCCAACAAGAATCGCCAACGATGATGATGTTGCCCTATGGTCGAGATGTCTGAGGACTACGATATGCAATGCAAACGAGGCCCACTAGCGGATCCAAGTTATTGTCCTTCTTTCTCTTCTTCCATTAGAATCCATGTGTTAGCAAAGGATAGAAGAGGAGGTAAAAATCACTAGACTGTCCCTAATCTGTCCTTTTCTATTATACGCGTTCTAATGGGAGAAGAGAGAGAAGGATAGATTCCTAGCGGATCCAAGTTATTGTCCTTCTCTCTCTTCCCCCATTAGAATGCATGTGTTAGCAAAGGATAGAAGAGGAGGCAAAACTCACGAGACTATCCCTAATCTGTCCTTTTCTATTATACGCGTTCTAATGGGAGAAGAGAGAGAAGGATAGATTCCTAGCGGATCCAAGTTATTGTCCTTCTCTCTCTTCTTCCATTAGAATTCATGTGTTAGCAAAGGATAGAAGAGGAGGCAAAAATGACGAGGCTATCCCTAATCTGTCCTTTTCTATTATACGCGTTCTAATGGGAGAAGAGAGAGAAGGATAGATTCCTAGCGGATCCAAGTTATTGTCCTTCTCTCTCTTCCCCCATTAGAATGCATGTGTTAGCAAAGGATAGAAGAGGGGGCCAAAATCACGCGACTGTCCCTAATCTGTCCTTTTCTATAATACGCGTGACGTGCATAGGCTGTCTAATTGGTCAAAACCGCACGTAATTTAACTTGCGCACACTGCCGTAACCATACATTTCTTGATCCCAGGAACGGGAATGTTAGCTATGGTTACCATAACGATGGGGAAAGCCTACAATGTTCGACCAATAGCGTAACTCATAGATAGTATTTACTATCGGTTTAGAGAAAGAGTAAACGATCATCCCGCTGGAATCCCAAGACGTTCAGAGTTGAGAAAAGAGGGTAGAAAACCTTTGAATGACCAACGAAATGTGGGCTCAACGGGCGCCGCGATTTGATGCGATTTGCAAAAATTACGTTCTCACCGGAGGTACCACGTTATTTTACGGGGTTGTTTGCCACTGAACCCAATTATGTTAACCCACGAGAATTTTCACCCAACGGTTTTTTACCCAAAGAATTTGAGCCCTCACCATTTCACTCATGAGATGCCATACCCACGGGGGTTTTCTCCTTCCACCTTCCAGCAGAAGAAATGCAGCTTATAAACTACTATTGTACAAAACGAAACCATGACAACCTGCTCACTTTTTCGTCCTTATATTCTCAGAATTTGTCAAGTCTGTTTAATGGATTCTATTTATTTATTTTATTTAAATTTTGCTGTTTTTTTATTACTTGTTTAAAGTACTTCAATTAAAAAATTTACAACTGCATGGTGTACGCTTCATTATTTTCATTATTTTATTACTTACCCATAAAGTACAAATTTAACCAAATTTACCAGTTGCTCAGAGTTCCTAACCTAATTTACAAAATTAATTAAGGCAGACACAGAATTGATCTCCAGTAACCGCAGAGTTTACTTGTTTGCGCATCAAGGGTACTTATATCATAAGCACTAAGCATTCTTCCAACTCTGCGGACACCCGGTCATATTGGGTGTGCAATAAGAAACCCGAATGCGCCGCCCATTTTGCCCAATTTTATTTGGGTTTTTATTTTTTGTTGTATTTTGTCTTTTGTTTTTTTGTTATTTGTTTTTGTTTTTTTTGTGGTTCGGGTGAAATTGCACAGAAAAAAATTCACGGGTACGGTTACTATGAAAAGCGGGCGCGGGAACCGTGAATCACGGGTAATAGTTGGACGCCGTCCAGACACGGTTACGACACCCGTGAATGTACGGTTCAGAGCGAAACCGTACATTCACGGGCGCCTGAACCGTACATTCACGGGCGCCGCCGCGCCGTGGCTGAAAAAGGTAAGATGGTCCAACCGGGATTCGATCCCGCAACCTTCCGTTTCGCAGTCCGGTGTCTTATCCACTACACCGCGCCGACCGCATGGCGAGTGGCGACGAAACTCCAGTACATAAAGTAGCAGATGTTGCGAGGTGGTGATCGCGCCGAAGCACTCGAGTAACCGTGATTCACGGGTTGTGCCACCGTGAAGTTACGGGTGTCACGACCATAATTATCACGGGCACTCCGACCGTGATTTTCTGGCTATGGCACCTGTGAACCACGGCTACCCTAGCTGTCTTTTCACGGTTAGTACATGAACCGGCGTGGATGGTTGTCACACCCATACAGTTTTTTTTTCCGTGTGATGGGCAAATATTCCTTGGGTTAATTTTTGACGATCTCTTGGGCGAAAAAAAATACTGGGGCAAACGACTTTAGGCGTTTCGGCTTCTGGGCAAAATGATTTGTGTGTAAAGGCCTCTCCAACCATTTTACGGATAGAAGAGTGAATTGACGATAAATATGATAATTTGAATCATGATGAATCTCAAGAATGTCTTCAGTGCCCAAAAGAAGCTTTAAAGGCTCCTCCAGCAGCTAGTCCTTCGGTTTATCTAGTATCGTCACTCGACTCGACTCCTCCGTCACTAGCGAATCCAGAGATTTATTCTTCTCTCTCTTTCCTCGCATTAGAGTGCGTGCGATAAAAAAGGACAGATAAGGGGCAGTCACGCAAGTTTTGCTCCTTCTTCCATTCTTTTCTAACACATGCGTTCTAATGGGAAAAGAGAGAGAAGGACAATTTCCTGGATCCGCTCGTGTCCTCTGTTTGTCACGCCTTAAAAATGGTCAGCGATGATAATTTGAGACTCGCTGAGAATTTATTGTTACTCACGCGTTGATGCGTGGATGATCTTCATTGCAGGAGACTATGTCTTGTATCTGCAAATATTGTTTATCTCTTTCCTAAGATAGAAGCGGTGTTTCGTCTATGTTTCTCATCAATCTCGCGTCGCAGTCATTGGGTAGAGAAAGCTGAAAGGAGCTTGATCATCGAAGCAAGGATTCGACGATTAATGTCATCTCAATTACGGCACATGGATATGCATCTGGGACTTCATTCTGTTCACGCTTGTTAGCGCCATCAGCGTGGATCTGGTAAATCTGGAAAGATGACAAAAGGCCCATTCATCTCTGAAAGGTTATTCTGGACACGTACAGTCTGTTCAGAAGTTAAACCAATACTGAGAAAAGGATTGAGTACTATTTCCTAAAAGTTTGCGTCCTGCTGTATCGGTGATAGGCTTCAATTTGTTATGGCATCAGGGATGCCTATGTTTTTTGCTATTTTGCTTGAAAATTGAATTAACGATTGAAATGTTGGTTTCTCGATAGCAATTACGCTTTTCCAGTGATTCTGAGGTTATAACATGTTTTACTATAGCTATTTTGAAGCAGATTTCCACATTTTTCCGCTGTCACCAAAGGTCGTTTTTTGTCGTATTTGCCCACCAACTTCATTTTGAGAGACTTGGCGCAACTCTCATAGTACTACTAACATAGGGACTCTAGTTGAACAAACTGAAAACTGTAGCGGGTTTGCCAGCTTCAGTCAACACTACGATTATACCAGCATTAAACAAATCGCACGTAATGGTAACGCTGAAAACCCCCTTTGGTGTGCATATTAATGCCTTTAGTTCTCGAAGCAAAGCATCGGTCTCTAGCATTAATCTGCCTTTCTTAACGGAGCGTGCGGCTCGTTGATTGGGCACGAAGAAGTATTCCGTGAAGCAGGTGGTATGCTCGACTTGCAGCAGCATTTCATTCCACTGTACGCCTACGCCATGTGCCTGAGCCATCGAGCTATACATTTAACTAGAGTGGCGGTTTAATGGGTAACCTGCGTAACCAGTATGGGGGATTTTTAGGTTAGGTTTTAGCGAGTAATTTGTCCATTTGTTCCCGTGTATTTTGGTGAGGCGCGACGCACAGTGGATCGGAACATGCTTTGATCCATTGAGCGCAGCGCCGCACCAAAATACACGGGAACAAATGGACAAATTACTCGCTTAAACCTAACCTAAAAATCCCCCATACTGGTTACGCAGGTTACCCATTGAACCGCCACTCTATAGATAAATGTGTAGCTCGTTGGCCGGAGCATGGAGCGAGCTAGAAAGAAGCGACGCACAGGGCAGCATGCACAGTGGACCAAAAAAACTGACTTTTTCGGACTTGCTAAGTTTTTTCTCTTCGAACATTTTTTTTATAGTCGGTATTCTCTTACAATCTCCATGTGATGTCAAACAAATTAATCTGTCGAGGCAACGATAAAACTTATTTATTGGCTTTATAGCAATTTTTCGCTCATAATCTTGAATTTCGTTGAATTCTACACCTGTATACAGATATTTTTTGGGACCGATTTTAAGAGTGCATGGGGAATAGGGGTAAGTCCACAGCCGCTTTGTACTAATTTAACAACTTTGACGTTAATTCACTAGCAATCAAATGAACGCTCTCATAATTTCTTCTCTTCAGGAAATTGTTGCATAAATTCCGCACTTTTTGGAGCAATCAAGCTGAAAATAGGGGATGATTATTTTCTTCAATATTTTCGACCAAGTGGCCAAAATTGGTGTAAAGTGGTGGTGGACACTTCCCTAGACTCTAATTACATGGTTAGGTAGTTGGAACAACAGATGTGCTCTTTCTACAAAATCAGAATTTTGGTTTAACAGACAATTTGTCTGAAGAACGCATCTTTCGTTTTGTGGGCCCTTTTCCCGGAGATGGCATCAAATGCATAGGGTATCTTTAGAAGGACCCGTTTCACTGTCACCATAGAGTCTCCTGTTGATGATTATTTCATGAGAAAAATGCCGAGTAAATAACAACGGTCGCAATTTTATCGCGATCTCTTAAGCAGTAAAGTAGATGAACCATTTGAAAAAACTACATTAAAACGTAATTGTTTGTGACCTCACGACGGGTACAGCGCGCCGCACCGTACCCCCGTAATCTTGCACCACGCATTCAGAGATGCTAAGAGCGCTAGCAATAATTCTCGTATTCACGACAGCGCTTGTCCTGTTGCCGTAGAATCGCCCAAGAGGTTCCATAACCACCTGTTTTCTCTCAACCTTTGTTTAGCTTCGTTTATAAAATACCGACTCAACCTGCCTCAGCTCTAATATGCTTAATTGCTTAAAAAGACAGAAACTTATCGCCTCACGTCTTTACACTAATGTTAAAGCAAAATCTAGTCAATGCATTTCTTGATTCATTTGATAATTTCTTCTAAAAGTTCAACTTAAATTATGGGGTAGGTTAGGGCAGTAAGATTATGAGTTTCACAGGTTACCCTTATTTTAACGTTTAACATTTAATGCAAAATAGTCGATGCATTTCTTGATGCTAATGAAAATGCCTCCTAAAAGTTCAGATTTTTTTTTTACGGGTTATAGTCATTAGTTTCAAGGGTTAACCTTATTTTAAGCTTTAACGTTTAAAGCAAAAATCGACGGTGCGTTTCTTGATTTGATTCTTATGACAATACTTTCCGGAACTGGAAGTATGAAGTACAGCAAATAAGCCGAACAAACTTCTGCATAATCGAACAAACACTCTCTAGTTTAACCACCCTCAAACCAACCCCGTGTATATCGTACGAGGGCCTTTTTTTTCTCTCTTTAAAGGAAGTTTAAGAGTCATCTTTCGCCAACCAGGGCCCAACAGACGAAATGGAAGAGAGAAGAAGAAAGACAGATGAAAGAGAGAAGAATCACATCCATGTCCTTCCGAAGTGACAAGATCTAAGTCCATCAAGTCTTGTCGCCCCTGCCGGGAATCGAACCCGGGTCCTTCGATAAAACCTCCCACGTTCATCGCAAATAGCACTGGATTTGGTGAGCCCCGAAAATCCAAAGGTCGCATCGAAGGGGAAGCCGAATCAATCGGTATATTACGCTTATTAATGCGTCCAAAAACAAAACGTGTCTGAAAATCGGTGCAAAAACGACCTTCTACGATTGGCAGTCTCCAGTTTATTGATTTGTTCATTGAGCGACTCGGACTTGGACTACGCTGTGACTGCAACACTTTCCGCTAATGAGAGTCGTATGCAGCACGCTGGTGAATGGTGAATTTTTGAGTCGAGGCAAGGTGATCATCCCATCGCATCGGCGCATCAGCACGGGCGCGGGCGCACCACCATTCATCGTAATTGGTTATCTCTCACCTTCCATCTCTCTTCCTCCTCGCCTCTTTTATGCCCCTCCCCCCCACCTTTCATGACTCTTTCTCCTCCTCGCCTCTCTGGTCTTCTGCTCGACGCTGGGGCTCACCTTTACCTCTACAGTCTACTTTTTTCTCGTCACTTGCACCTGACGCCTTGCCTTGCCATGCCATGCCCTGGCTTGACGCTCCCCCCCACTCCAATTCCGCGGCCACTCGCTCTCTCCAATGCGTACACTATACTGTTGCGTCGCTGGTTGCACAGTGCACACCTGCCCAGGCGAATTCTGCACTTCCTTCACACAGCCGCGGCCAGCGTCACGTTGGTTCAGCAACGCAACGTCGCACTATGGTCCAATGCGGTGGCTCGTGCAATTTGGCAACAATGTCTTTGCTCCATTTGAATCTATGTTTAACAATCGATTGCTGGTGAAGCGCTGCTTCACTTTCGAATCGATTGTTTTACACACAATCAAATGGAGGGATAACACTGTTGCCGAATTGCACGAGCCGCCACTGCTATGATCTGAGACCGTCAATAGGTGGCCAAAAATCAGAAAGTTAATTTATCATCAATGGAGCTCTAGCTAACTATTGCTATACGCGATTGAATAATTCCTTCAAGCGTAAAAACCATCAAAAATTACGGAATTTACTCTCAAGCTGCAACGTGGTTTTTTTTTCGGTTCGTTCTCGGGGGTAGCTCCACCAGACACTTTTCAGCTGAGTGTCAAACTGGCATAACTCAAAACTGGGTAGATACTTCAACGATTAAAATAATGATACGATTTGGTAATTAGAAAGACACTTATTGTATCAGACAAATAAAACGAGCGAATATTCGATACACATAAAATAACACGAGGACTGAATCAAATTAAAACATCTAAACGTAACAAAACAATCCAAAACAGCGCAAGCTCTCGGTGGACGTACCGTCGTACACCGGCCACAAAAAAAAAAAAAACCAAAGAAAACAGATAAAAAACCAAAACGCGAATCCCTCGCGGAGCCATCACTCGACTGACTTCAGAAAATTTCGAAGATTCGCATGAGGCTTCACTTCAGCCTCTCTCACCCCGCGCGTACACGCCCATCACGACCAATCAGGATATTACACGGAAACTGATTTTCCGAGTGGACAATATGCACACGGGACACGAGATGCTGAATCTCACCCTGATGCACGGAAAAAAAAGATTAGTGAAATTAACCATACGATAGCTGATTTTGGCACCTGCTAGATGTTATGGTAAACTTGACCAGAAGTATGGTACATTTACCGATACTTTGAGTAAATTCGACATGCAATCAGATAACATCACCTAGTACCTAGTCAAAACATAGTATACTTTTGGTTAACATTGCCATAACATCTAGCAGGTGCCAAAATCAGCTATCGTATGGTTAATTTCACCGTAGTTTTTTTTCCGTGTGCCATACTTTCTCCCTGTGGCCAAACAGCACGGCTATCGCCAAACATATGTATTTGAGAAGCCGCGCTATCTGTCGACGCGGAGAGTGCTCATCTCCCAGCGAATTTTCGCTGAGCTTTTGTTCAGACAAGAGCTCCAAATATCACGTCATAAGCTTGATACTTGTCTCTCTTGTGTAGAGAAAAACCAAGTTTTCTGAAGTCCAATTATTTGTAACCAGAAATCTCCAAAACCATTCATCGACCAAAATTCATTGATTGCGTGATGTGCCTGCTTGTGAAACACACAAGCACGTTACAAGGCTCACCACGAAATGACTTTGAAGTTTAAGGCGAATAATGGCGGAGCTATGCAGATACCATGGGAGATTCCTATCTAATTTGAGACTTTCCTCTGTGTGTTTCTGTAAGGAGAGAGAGAGATAGAGTGGGGGAGAGAGAGGGGGAGGGAGAGAGGGGCATCACACTCCCGTCCTTGTGGGGACCATCTTTGCTCCCCAAACCAATCTTGTGGGTTACTTTGGACTTGTAGGTTACTTTTTCTCAATCCCACAAGGGAAAAACTCAAAATAAAGGCTTTTGAAGGTTAGGTGAGGTTAGAATAGGTTAATTTTAAATTAACAAGGGATTTTATGGAGAAACCCCACAAGGATGGGGGCGCAGGGAGGGAGAGAGAGAGAGAGAGAGAGAGAGAGGAGAGAGAGAGAGAGAGAGAGAGAGCCTAGATAGACATGAAAACATTATTCTTGCGTAAATGACGACTCAAACGTAAACTCTACGTTACCCTACGTAAACGTAACGATGTAACGCAACGCACGTTGTATCGTTCTCCCATTCTTTGCTAAATTCTCCTTGCCTTTACGTTTATACTCTCACCCGCGTATATAGTATCGCGACGCACTCTAACCCTCTTGTGCCCTCCGCCTTTGGTCCTTTCAACCCAATTTCCTTTCCCCCGCTGTAACTGTTTCGTTTCCGCCATCCTTTTCCTTTCATCGTTTCATCACGCATCAAGACCATTTCCTGAACTTTCCAAATTCAATTTTCTCTTGGCTCAATTTTTCCCTCGCAGCCTCGCATCTTCGCACCCTCTATAACTCGTCACTCGTCAGATAATTTAAAGACGTGCATTACCTTGTATCAAAATCGGAATGAAAGCTTCGTCTTTTTTTCCAATATGCCTTTCCCTCCCTCCCTCCCTCCCTCCCTCCCTCCCTCCCTCCCTCCCTCCCTCCCTCCCTCCCTCCCTCCCTCCCTCCCTCCCTCCCTCCATCCCTCCCTCCCTCCCTCCCTCCCTCCCTCCCTCCCTCCCTCCCTCCCTCCCTCCCTCCCTCCTTTCACACAACCTAACACTTGTATTCTGTGGAAACATGAGGCGGAGATCATTTCCCATCACCAGAATACTCAGGATGAGTCTAATTTGATTCAACTGTCAATATTTCGAGTATGTAGTGACAACGGGTAAATCAGTAGCGGCCCGTGAGCAGTAGCGTACGCAGGAAGTTGTCTTTCTCTCTCTTGCCCCATTAGAGCACGTGTGTTAGAAAAGGACAAGAACAGGGGCTAAAACCTGACTTCAGCCCCTATTTCTTTCCTTTTCCAACACATGCATTCAAACGGGAGAAGAGAAAGAGAGACATATTCCTGCGTACGCTACTGCCCGTGAGATTTGGCAACCATGCATTTTTCCCACTTAAACTAAGGTGAAAAATCGATTCAAGCGGAAGCGGCAGCCTCCTCAAGTTTCGATTGTATTCCATGTAGTTAAATGGGATAAAAACACTGTTGCCAAATCGCACGAGCCGCCACTGGGGTAAATGGGTTTGTTGCAAACTTTTTTACAGCAATAGAGAGGGTAAAAATAAAATTCTGGTGTGAAATCACTTAAAAAAGATTAAGAGCCTCAGGAAGTTCCAAAGTTGACTCACAAACTAAAAAATGCGTTTAAACAAAGTTCCAAGATGGCGGTCGAACAAATGAGCGGGTCAGAATGGGGGAGTTCCATTTAATTGCAGCTTTATCCATGAATGGTAAGCACCAGAGCTGCCGTTCTGCGTATGATCAATGCCATTTTTCAATTCACCGATGACTGCACCGGTTGAGAAAAGATTACACAGTTCAGTTCAGTGTATGACTGTACTGTACGAAAATACTCTGATCTGTAATCTTTCCTCCATCGGTGCCATCGCTAGGTTAAATTATCAAAACATCCACATGTTTTTATAAAATCATCAATGGCTCCACGCGGTTGAGAAAAGATTGCAGATCAGAGTATTTTCGTGCTGTACAGCAGTGGCGCACCGAAGGGGGGGGGGGGGGGGGGGGTTAACCCCCCCCCAAGCCTTAAAAAAAAAAAAAAAAGGAGAGGAGAGAGAGAGAGAGAGAGAGAGAGAGAGAGAGAGAGAGAGAGAGAGAGAGAGAGAGAGAGAGAGAGAGAGAGAGAGAGAGAGAGATAGGATGTGGTTCCTTCACAAATAGAAGGAAGAGAAAGAAAAATGAATCGTGATCAGCAAGGAAGGGGGTTCACGGTGAACAAATACCATATCATCCGCATTTTCTTAAGAGTTATTCACTATGGCAGGGGGGATAAAATCTAACCCCTCGGCAGTGGCGTAGCCAGGAATTTTTCTGGGGGGGGCGTCTGGGGTCCGAAAATTGTCAAGGGGGCCCAAAGATACTAATTTGGTAAAATTTGTCTGAAAACGCAAAAAAGACCCTTTTTTTAGGACAAATTTTGGTGTCGGGGGGCTCTGGACCCCCCCCCCACTTGGCTACGCCACTGCCCCTCGGTGAACCCTCTCCGTGAATATTCCATGACTCCTTCATCCAGATTCCTTTCGACTCTTCTCCCTTCAATTATGAGTCAAGAGCAAAGATTTCATGAAGCAAAATCGAAAATACAAAAATATTTGAGTATTTCAATTTTACTGTACATGAAAGTACCGTAAAATTCAATCTGAAGGTCAGTAAAATTGGAAAATTTTTCCGGGGGAGGACCCCCGGATCCCCCCTCTCGGTGAACCCCTCGGTGAATATTCCATGGCTCTTTCAACCACACATTCCACTTGACTCTTCTCCCTCCAATTATGAGTCAAGAGCAAAAATTTAATGCGTAAAATCGAAAACATATTTGAGTATTTCAATTTTACTGTACATGAAAGTACCGTAAAATTCAATCTGAAGGTCAGGAAAATTGGAAAATTTTTCCGGGGGAGGACCCCCGGACCCCCCGGAATTTGAGTCGTACCAAAACCCCCCCCAGGCAAATTTCTCGGTGAGCCACTGCTGTATAGTCATACACTGTACTGAGCTGTGTATTCTTTTATAAACCCGGCGGAATCATCGGCTAACTGAAAAGAACTGGTGAGCAGTGAGAAGGAGAACCCTTGTCACTTCCCAGACCGGTTTCCTGCGTTTACTTACCAAATGTCACCGTTCGACACCAAGCGATATCAGTAGGGTGTTGTCTCTTCTTTTGTTATGGATCCGAGATATTATGGTGTACCTCAGACCTGCCCTATGTATTTTAGCAAAGTGCACCGCCTCTTTTTGTCTCTGAGAGCTCCATAGCCAAATCGGCAGTAAACGTTGGCAATGGGTCTGTTGCAAACTTTTGCTACAATGATGAAAAGAGTTTCATCGTATGTAAAATCGCCCGAAAAGTCCATTGGTGGCATCAGGAAGTCATGAAATGCGATAATAAACTCACAAGAGACATTTAATGAAATCCAAGATGGCGGTAAAATATCGAGCAATCTGTATGCATGCACCTTTAACATCCAAGGATTGCCAACGTTGACAACCTCACAGCTTCAGAGGCTATGTGTTTATTTACGCTGTGATTGGGTGTGATCGATATTGTGAGGTTGGCTATACTTGGATGTTCGTGGTGCATGCATACAAATTGCTCAATATTTTACCGCCATCTTGGATTTCATTAAACGCCTCTTGTGAGTTTATTGTTGCATTTTATGACTTTCTGATGCCACCAATGGACTTTTCAGGTGATTTTACATTTTATTAAACACTCTTAATCGTTGTAGCAAAAGTTTGCAACAGACCCATTTGCATCATACACTGGAAAAAAAATATTACCAGAAGCATGACAATATGTGAACCTATGTAAGAGATAGTACAATTACCAGAATTCAAGTGTTTGTGTCATGGTTCTTGAACATTTTGAGGAAATTCTAGTTCTATGACCATATTCTGGTGCTAACGCCAGAATTTTCTGGTCAAAGCACTTTCAACGACTTTCTGTCATTCACGTATCGTTGTGCTTCTGGTAATGTGACCAGAATCTGGTATTATGACAATAATGTAGGTGACCCAAAGGTGGCCCGGCTCTTAAGGTGACCCACCCCAGCTTATTTCAGTTAATTACACGAATTGACGATAGATGGCGTTAGTGCTGAGTAGCAGGATGCTAAATCGCTTCCCCCACTCCAAAAATCAAGAGCATCCGGCGATTCAGTCGGCGCGGAACAGTGCAACGTCCATTTTCACAGGTCTTCAGCTGATTTTCACGGAAGTAACCAATCGTAAAAGCTAAGCCCTGAAATTGATTCCAACTTTGACTTTCAATTCATCATAATCATTATAATTTCTGGTGTAACTAGAGTCTAGATTCCGTTTTTGAACGATAAAATAGCATTTGAATACTTATTAATGAAATTTAAAAGGGGGTGTTCACCTTTAGGTGAATCAAAAATATTAGGGGTGGCCACCTTAGGTGCATTTTTTGCGCGATGTCAAAACTCTACTTTTTTTCAAACGCAAAAAAAACCTCAAAAACAAGCAAAATTTAAAAAAATGAAATTAACATATGATACCCAACTGTCTGAATATTAAATTGACATATTTAGTTTTGTTTTTTTGTTTTTTTGTTTTTTTGTTTTTTGTTTTTTTTTTTTTTTATCTCTCATGACTTATACGTGCAAATTGGCCCCAAGCATAGGTATGACCACCTTTGGGTCACTTACCTTAGCTCTTTTTCCAGTGTATATTTCACTTATTCTTACTCTGTTTGGCTCCGAGAATCTTACTGACAACGGAAAGAAAAAATTCTTCTCTCTCTAAAATTTTAATTTTGAATGAATGTCGCTGGTCGCTGAGCACGGTTCATTCATGGGAATCCAGTAGATTTACAAATTGCGGCGTCCGATGATGTGATGTCGCGACGAGAGGTATGAGACACGCAGGGGATGAGTGACACAACTGAGGAAAAACGGGATGGTTAAGGAGAGGGGCGGTGTAGGTGGGGGGGGGGGGGTGTATAGGCACAAAATGATATTGGCTGCTCTCCAAAGAATGTGCCACTTTTACAAGTCATAGAAAAAAGAAGAAAAAATATGACAAACGGAGCGACTACATAACGGCTAGCCTGAAATATTTAACAACGAAGATTTATTTTAATTTCGATGTTACAGTAGTGGTGAGAAGAATTCTCAACCACCACCACCACCACATGATACTCTGAAATGAGAGTCCGCAACTCGCCTCAAGAGAATCATACTTGCGTAAAAACATACGCAAACGGAAAAAAGACTGGTAGATTTTACAATTTACTGATTTTTGAGTCTGCTATCAAGTATAGTAAATTATACCATCATATGGTAAATGCAGCCATACCTTGAGGTCAGGACCGTAACTACACCTCTAAGGGCCCCGGGGCCAGATGCTTTTCGAGGACCCCCCTAAAATTGGGGAAGGAGACTGGATATAAGGGAGGTCACCCGGACCCTCTTGCTCCTCCGGGACTCCGTTAATGTAATTTTAAATGGGAAAACAGACTTACGAGCAGACCTGTCTTTTTGGTGGGCTTTAAATCGCTGACAAGGCGCAGGGGCCGCAGAGCTCTCAAAACGTCCCCTCTGCTCTTCCAAGGCACCGTTAATGTAATATTAAATGGGACAACAGACTTACGAGCAGACCCGTTGTTTTGGTGGGCTTTCATTCGCTGACAAGGCACAGGGCTCTCAAAACGTCCCCTCTGCTCTTCCGGGGCACCGCCAATGTAATTTTAAATGGGAAAACAGACTTACGAGCAGACCCGTGGTTTTGGTGGGATTTCAATCGCTGACAAGGCGCAGGGCTCTCAAAACGTCCCCTCTACTCTTCCGGGGCACCGTCAATGTAATTTTAAATGGGGAAACAGACTTACGAGCAGACCCGTTGTTTTGGTGGGCTTTCAATCGCTGACAAGGCGCAGGGCTCTCAAAACGTCCCCTCTGCTCTTCCGGGGCACCGCCAATGTAATTTTAAATGGGGAAACAGACTTACGAGCAGACCCGTTGTTTTGGTGGGGTTTCAATCGCTGACAAGGCGCAGGGCTCTCACAACGTCCCCTCTGCTCTTCTGGGGCGCCGCCAATTTAATTTTAAATGGGGAAACAGACTTACGAGCAGACCCGTTGTTTCGGTGGGCTTTCATTCGCTGACAAGGCGCAGGGCTCTCAAAACGTCCCCTCTGCTCTTCCGGGGCACCGCCAATGTAATTTTAAATGGGAAAACAGACTTACGAGCAGACCCGTGGTTTTGGTGGGATTTCAATCGCTGACAAGGCGCAGGGCTCTCAAAACGTCCCCTCTACTCTTCCGGGGCACCGCCAATGTAATTTTAAATGGGGAAACAGACTTACGAGCAGACCCGTTGTTTTGGTGGGCTTTCAATCGCTGACAAGGCGCAGGGCTCTCAAAACGTCCCCTCTGCTCTTCCGGGGCACCGCCAATGTAATTTTAAATGGGGAAACAGACTTACGAGCAGACCCGTTGTTCTGGTGGGGTTTCAATCGCTGACAAGGCGCAGGGCTCTCACAACGTCCCCTCTGCTCTTCTGGGGCACCGCCAATGTAATTTTAAATGGGGAAACAGACTTACGAGCAGACCCGTTGTTTCGGTGGGCTTTCATTCGCTGACAAGGCGCAGGGCTCTAAAAAAGTCCCCTCTGCTCTTCCGGGGCACCGCCAATGTAATTTTAAATGGGGAAACAGACTTACGAGCAGACCCGTTGTTTTGGTGGGCTTTCAATCGCTGACAAGGCGCAGGGCTCTCAAAACGTCCCCTCTGCTCGTCTGGGGCGCCACCAATATCATTTTAAATGGGGAAACAGACTTACGAGCAGACCCGTGGTTTTGGTGGGCTTTCAATCGCTGAGAAGGCGCAGGGCTCTCACAACGTCCCCTCTGCTCTTCCGGGGAACCGCCAACGTAATTTTAAGAGGGAAAACAGACTTACGAGCAGACCCGTTGTTTTGGTGGGCTTCCAATCGCTGAGAAGGCGCAGGGCTCTCGAAACGTCTCTTCTGCTCTTCTGGGGCACCACTAATGTAATTTTAAAAGGTAAAACAGACTTACGAGCAGACCCGTTGTTTTGGTGGGCTTTCAATCGCTGACAAGGCGTAGGGCTCTTAAAACGTCCCCTCTACTCTTCTGGGGCACCACCAATGTAATTTTAAATGGGGAAACAGACTTACGAGCAGACCCGTTGTTTTGGTGGGTTTTCAATCGCTGACGAGGCGCAGGGCTCTCAAAACGTCCCCTCTGCTCTTCTGGGGCACCGCTAATGTAATTTTAAAAGGTAAAACAGACTTACGAGCAGACCCGTTGTTTTGGTGGGCTTTCAATCGCTGACAAGGCGTAGGGCTCTTAAAACGTCCCCTCTACTCTTCTGGGGCACCACCAATGTAATTTTAAATGGGGAAACAGACTTACGAGCAGACCCGTTGTTTTGGTGGGTTTTCAATCGCTGACAAGGCGCAGGGCTCTCAAAACGTCCCCTCGGCTCTCAAAACGTCCCCTCTGCTCTTCTGGACCTTGAGGTGAAATGTACCGACAAGTTATCTTAATTTACCACAAGGTACGATGCATCTACCTTATGATGGTAAAATTTACAGTACCGACTCCAAAATCAGCAATACCAGTCTCTTTATTCCGTGCACTTCGCCATTTACCCATAGTGAATATTATTTTGAAATAACAATAATTCCTTTAGTTACTTTTTAGTGTCTCCTGACATAAAAATAGGAACGTTCAAAGTCCCCAGGACATTCGAAGGAAAAATCTTTGAATTTATTGTAAATATCTTTTCTGACCTTCAAAAGGTATGATCGGCGAAGAAAAAAAAAAATACTAACTTTACGTTCAAAACCATTTTTTTTTTGTTTTTTTTTTTTTTTTCACCGGGGCTGCAATTAATTGAAACTGTGTCGATTGGACAATAACTTGTACATTTTTAGGGACAACGGCGGATCCAGTTTTTTTTTTTTTTTTTTTTTTTTTTTTTTTTTTGGAAACCTCGCATATAAATCAAAATTGGGCTTTTTTCTGTTGAAAAAAAAAAAACCGCGTAATTTGAGGCTTCTGCATCCGCCATTGCCAGTGGCAGCTCGTTCTATTTGACCATCATGTCTATTTGCCATTTGAACCTACGCTAAAGTATCGAAGTCTCAGGGATTCGATGAATTCCCTAAATATCGACTATTTAGCGCAGGTTCAAATGGAGAGAATCCGTTGTTGCCACATTGCATGAGCCACGACGAAACAATGCATGGAAGGAGTATACTAGAGCGGTGGAAGAGATGGCCTGAATTCGCAAATAAAGGGGCTCTTGCGAACGTTTGCTACACGGGTCAATCCCGTATAGACAGTGGCGTCGCGTGCTATCTGGCAACAATGTAACATGCTCCATTTAAACTCATTAAATATATAGAATTTTCCTTGTGCACTGTGCACCCCCTGAATTCGATCTTTTACATGAGTTTAAATGGATAGAATACAGTGTTGCCAAATTGCACGCGACGCCACTGCGTATAGATGATACTGACCCAATGTAATTTAATACCACTGATTCTGTAAATTCTTCAATAAGAGAAATGTGGCTCTTGCAAACTTTTGCTATAGGTGATTGAAGAGTTGATTCTTGCATAAATACCTGTAAAAATGACGATGAGAACACTAAAAAGCACGAAATTCACTCTCAGAATCGAGCTTAATGGCGGTTTGACGCAGGTATCATGGGAGATTCCTATCTAAATTGCGACATAACTCTGTGTTTCCAAAGAGAAAGTGGAATCTCCCATGATACCTGCGTCGAACCGCCATTACGATCTTGCAATTTATGTAGTTATGTAGGTTTATTATTGAATTTTAAACTTTCTCAGTGTGATTTTCTTGATTTTTGCTGGTTTTTACATCAGAATAGACTATTCATTTGCTCACAGCAAAAGTTTGCAAGAGTCCCATTGTGAATAGGGGGCTATTTAAATCTTTGTTAACTACATAATGAAGTATAAGTAAGATCACGGCGATTTTCACGAAAATAACGCTTCAAGATTATTTATAGTTTCCGTTCTACGGTCGTATTATTTCGTTCCCTTAAGTTCAACGTTTAGTAGGAGGTGCTTTGTCACTGACTACAGGCTTTTACTGAAATTTCAGAAAAGGCGCCACAGACCACGGTCCACTCGTATCGCGCCCACGATGAAAATGTCGAGCTCCTTATAAAAAATTCACGAAATACGCTGTCCAGGCAGCGACCGCGACCCACGTGACTTCAAAAAAGACATTTGAGGGACAGTCTAAACTTCTAACGCAACAACAATTCGTTACAGAGCCCCGAGTTCAGATGAACGATTTTTTGTATCTGCTTCCAAGTAATTTATTAACGGGAGTCGGACATTCCGCTCTTCCCCACGTTATAATCTCCTAAGCTTCCATGCACCTTTTCTCATGATCCACCCGGTCGATTTTCAAAAACTTTGGTTCATTGGAATTTGGAATTCTTGTGTTTTCCTGTTCGTCACCGCTAGAAAATTTTCAAACATTTAGGACATTGCCTCCAGGACATTGTTTTAAAATTTTGCACCGGGGCTGTTGCACACTTTTGCTATAAGCAATTTAATAGTCGATTCTGGTGTAAATACCTATAAAAATAACAATGGCAGCACTAGAAACTTCCGAAATCCACTCCTAAACTCAATAAACACTTTTATTTGCGAGTGTGTAATAGTGGCTGAGGGCAGTAATAATGGGAGATTCCCATCTAACAATACTACAACTCCATCAAGAAATGACCAATAAGAGACAACTCTTTCATGCGACACCGGTGTCACTAGAGAACGTTTCATTTAAATAGAAGCTTATGAGCTCGACTCTTTCCCCTACGAGTTTTACCCCCACTCTCGTACCTGCGATGACTCAAGACCTGCCCCATCGGTCGAGGATTCCGTCCGTCACAATGGACTGTCCTTTGGATAGCTGACTGTCCATTGTGATGGACGGAATCCCCGACCGATAGGGCAGGTCTCGAGTCATCACAGGTACGAGAGTGAGGGTAAAGGGGTGTCTCCACCTGCGAATTTAAAAGCGCGAATAAACTGATTGAGCCAATGAGCTGCCTTGAAGTCGATAGTTCGAGTTCGATGTATCGACAACAAAGAAGATCATTGGCTCAATCAGTTTATTCGCGCTTTTACATTCGCAGGTGGAGACACCCCTTAAAACTCTTACGGGAAAGAGTCGAGCTCAAGCTTGTATTTAAATGAAACGGACTATAGATGTCGCTGTACCATTCATCGGATGTGGATCACTACTCGGATGACTAATCATGCTGCGAATCATCCTTGTCGGCATAGAAAGAGTGACAAAATTAAGATAGGAATCTCCCATTATTACTGCCCTAAGCCACCATTACGCTCGCGCAAATAAAAACGTTTATTGAGTTTAGGAATGGATTTCAGAAGTTTTTAGTGCTGTCATCGTTATATTTTGAAGTTTTTACACCAGAATCGGCTACTAAATCGCTTAAAGCAAAAGTGTGCAACAGATATTGCGCATTAGGGATGTCCGATAGATTTGCCGAATTCGAAAATTCGCTTACTCTCGCCACTTGCGCTTTCATTACTCAGGAGCGTGGCCGTGGCGTGGCACAAGGCTGCATTGGGATCTTGTTTATTGAAAAGGAGCGTTGGAGCGCGAGTGTAGCGTCGTGGTAGCCGGGATAGTAGCTCCGTCGCCGCGGCCGCGTTGCGTCGCGCGTCGCTCGGTCAAGTTTCCGCGATAAAATGGCATGAAAATGTGTCGGAAGGAGAAGGGCGAAGGAGGCACGCGAGATGCGGTCACGGCGCGGTCGACGCACTATGGGTATGAAACAGTCAAAAGTTGGCCAAAAATCAGGAAGTAAACTTATTACCTTATCCATCATATACACTTTCAATACCAACTTTAATCACTTCAAAACCGGTAATTTAAAACCTAGAAATGTCGTCACTGGAAAGTTTTAAATTAACCTTGTAAGGTCAAAAATGATCCATTTTTATGATTTTTTTTTCCACTGATTTTTTTGCCACTTTTCTTTACTATCTCAAACCATCGTGCGACGGCATGGCGGTCGTGATCGTATGGTGTGAATAGGCGACGACGTGACGCCTGACGTTGAATAATGCTAGAGGTCGCTTTATCTTTACCCTCTCTCTCTCCCTTTAATGTGCGAAGAGAGACGGAGGAGAGGAAAGATGGGCGGGGGAGAGAGAGAGATGGGGTTGAATAGGGCGTAAAGGGGGGAGGGGGTTTGAAGTGGTGAGGGGGGAAAGGGAGAGTGCAAGTTGAACGTGGACGTCGCATGAAGCGATCAACGCGACGCGACGTATCTAACGCGTCTGGCTCTTGGTCTCGATTTGGATGTCTTGTCTCAACGGGATCCGGGGATGAGGAGAGCGGGATGAGGGGGGAGTGCAGGGATGGAATGGAATGGGATGGGGCTGGATAGTTGCAGGGACTCAGCGTATATTCGATATGAATGCTTCACTCCCTTCACTTGGCTTGGCTTTCGGCCACAACGCACAGTGGACGCTATGAGATCGGTCGACAAGTTCGCATTGGACAGATTTAGTTCGAAGTCACAAAATAATTGGATCCAAAATTTCAAACGCAAATCCATGCTACTAAACGACCCGTTTTCTCTGATTTCATCACACCATTGGATTCCACGTACCTTAAAGTAAAATGGGGCTGTTACACACAGCACACTTTTGCTATAAGCGATTTAATGGTTGATTCTGGTGTAAAAACCTCCAAAAATAACGATGGAAGCACTAAAAACTTCCAAAATATACTCCTAAACCCAATAAACGCTTTTATTTGCGCGAGCGTTGTGGTGGCTGAGGGCAGTAATGATGGGAGATTCCCATCTAACAATACTATATAACTCCATCATGAAGTGACCAATAAGAGTCATTTTTCATTTGACACCGTTGTCACTAGATGTCACGGTACCATTCATCGGATGTGGATCATTACTCTGATGACTAATTATGCTGTGAATCATCCTTGTTGGCATAGAGAGAGAGAGAGGCGAAATTAAGAAAGGAATTTATGTAGGGAAGGTAGAGTTAACTGTTCGTACTCGGGGGAGTTGGAATTGCCTATACGATACATTGAAGGCGCCCGAAGAAAACTTATCTTGTAAGTGTTTTCATCAATAATCGCGACTATGCGGAATTAAGACTGAAACAATGTGAAATAGACTAGACGGAGGAAAACGAGTTTGCTCAGGCTTGGTCCATAAAGGATTAATGCACCGACAGTTCCAAAGGACGAAAATATTACACAGTTCACACGGAAAAAAACAGGCAAAAACGTTTTGGTAGCGCTGACAAAACTTTCGATGGAAAAATGATCCAGAAAAAGACTTCAGCAGAGCTAACGAAAGATGTTGTACGCCCAGCTAAAAAAAATTAACTAGATGAACCAAATATTTGTCTAGCTTAACTAAAGTCTTCTGCTGGGTCATTTTTCTACCAAATGTTTTATCTTTGTTTCTTCCCGATTTTCCTCTGGTCTCAACGATTGAATCGTGGAACCGATTTCTTCTGTTCCTTAATGTTTCATGATTTTGGAATGGGGACAAATTGTCAATGCTACAGAGACAATTAGAAAGCATCAAACTACCACGGAAACATAAATGAAACAATAGAGTTTGAAATTAGTCAAAATCTAAAGGAATTCCAATCAAGAGGACAAAGGGAGCGCTCAACAGAGGAATCCCCGGACGGAAATTAAGCACTTTCGAAGTCGGGAAAACTTTTGACTCGCCTTCTCGTGCGACGATAGATGGTGTTTTATGTTACAGGTAGAGGAGAAATTTCTCGGTAAATAGACGATTTGGGGGAGGGCGAGTGGGTGGGGGGGGGGGTGTTTGGTGCGGTGGGAAGTCGGGAGTCGTCGGGCGGACTGAATATTTCAATATCCGCTCAAAAGGCGAAATAAACATGAGGCGACCGAGACCACACGGGGGTCATCTTGGGATTCTTCGGTGCAGCAAAGGGCAAACGCGATGGTGACCGGTGACTTGGTGAGGCTCCGAAATGGGGAGGAAAGTAAAGGCCGAAACGAGAGGGGGAGAGAAAAGGGAAAGGTGTGCTCAGCGCCGCTCCGGAATCCGGATTCTCTCCACATTTCCGCTTGACCGCTGTGAATATACTACACGTCTCTCTTTCTCCTCTTAAGAATCTGTTCTCCCCCCTTCTTTCTTTCTTTCTTTCTCTCTCTCTCTTTCTCTCTCTCTCTCTCTCCCCCTCTCTTTCTTTTTCCTTTCCTCTTTCATACACTCATAAAGATATGTTTCCATTGCTCGGCGACAGAAATTGAAAAGTTTAAGAAAGGTGGACAAAGACTTTAAAAGAGAGAAGAGAGAAAGAAAGAAAGAAAAAAAGAAAGAAAAAAAGAAAGAGAAAGAGAGACAGAGAGGGGGGCCCGAAAGTGAAGAGGGAGTGAGAGGGAGAGGGAGGGAGAGAGAGAGAGCGAGAGAGAGAGACGAAGAGAGAGAGAGAGAGAGAGAGAGAGAGAGAGAGAGAGGGGGGTGATGATGATGAATCGATTTTTTATTTTGTTCAAGATAAACATAGATTTACAAACGCACAAAAAGAAATAAAGAGAGAAGCAATTTAGAAAGAGAGAGAGAGAGAGAGAGAGAGAGAGAGAGAGAGAGAGAGAGACTCGTAAAAATGATACAACCAGAGTTGCGGGCAAATGGGATTCGAGTACCGAGGTTGAATTGCGAGTACTTTTAGCATTCGACTCGACACTCCGAGTACATTTTATACTCGGGATTCGAAAAGTTTTCCAACAGTACCGAAAGAGTTAGCCGGAAGTATTTCCCCCCCTCCAAAAAACAAAGGTAACCATGATCATTAATCATAAAATAAAGTAACCGATAGTGATATTTGAGTTTTGAAAATCAACGTCTATTACACTCGGAATTTAAACTGTCATCTTTCCAAGTGTATAATTTACTCAGAAAGTCAGATCGAATGTTAAAAGTACTCGGCTGTTCAACTAAGGTGCTCGTCCAGAACTGAAAAAAAAATATTACCAGACGCATGACAATATGTGAACCTGCGTAAGGGATGGTAGTACCATCCCTTCACCTAACCTAACCTAACCAGAATTCCGGTAATCGTACCATGATGGTACGATTACCGGAATTCTGGGGTTTGTACCATAATTATTGAAAATGTTGAGGGAATTCTAGTTCTATAACCACATTCTGGTATTAACACCAGAATTTTCCGGTCAAAATACTATACTTTTTGTGGTTCACATATTGGTGTGATTCTAGTAATGTTATTCAGTGTTCACCGAAAGTCTTTGAAAAAGTACTTCAGAGTGCGTTCGTTTTCATAAAAAGTAAAAACTTGTATAGATTTTATCATTATCTAGTAATTAAATAGATTCGAAACACTGATGAATGCATAAATGATGCGGACATTTATTAGTAATCGTTTCAACCAGCAATATTTGATACTCATCAGTGGCTTAGCGTGCACTTTGGCAACGTTGCAAATTGTCCATCTGAACCCTTGGAAAATGCGAGGGCGTTCACCAAAAACCGAATACTTCGATCTTTTTCATTAGTTTAAATGGACCAAATGCAACGAAGCCAAATTGCACGCTACGCCACTGATATTCATTTATGTTCTTTCCCTTGAAAAACACAAAGTAAGAACTCGGTATGAAAATATTTTTGACAACAAAGGTGTTCATTCAAAACTTCAGAAAAATTATTTTCTGTAGACCTTTATTTTATTTCAATGCGAGGTGGTAAAGGAATAACATTTCAGATTTTGCTTAAGTTTACAGATTGACTTCCACTTTTGAAAACGAGATCTGTTGAAATGGTAAAATTGTGAAGTGACGAGTTCACTCAAATTGCTTGTTAGAGAAAGCTAGTATGGATGCCGCATGCCGGGTTGCGTTCAGCTCCTTAGAAATTACGACGGGTAACTTTCAGAATTGCGGCTCAGTAAAGTTATGTATTAGTACTTTTGTTCGGTTGAGATGTAGTAGTCACCTCATTAGGGAAACGATGCAAACTAGACGGTAACTGAGCGAGTTGTTTGTGCCTCTGGTAGTTATAGGTTAGCTCTTACAGAAATCTAACGACATACTGTGTGATAATTAATTATAATCCCAACCAACGAGCTATAGCGATAGAGAGGATTTGTGGCGTCATATTGAAACTTCACGGAGGCAGCCAAGATCGAAATCTCTTACGGAAGTTTTTCAAACAGGCCCGGTTTGTACGCCTCAATTTTTTAAACTTTCACTTTAACTTAAAAAAAACAAAAAAAAAAAAAAAACACAGAATTTCAAGACTCAAAAATGCTAAGTACATTGTACAACTGCGCAAATCAAAAACCAGACCGAAACCAATATGCACTCCCCATAGGGTCGTGCATAAAAAAAAAAAAAAAAAAAAAAAAAAAAAAAAAAAAAAAAAAAAAAAAAAAAAAAAGAGACAAATGCAATTGAAATTGGTAAAAAACAAAAGTGCAAGTGTTTTAGAGTGGCTACCTGGACATGTACATCAATCTGGTGTCACCATCTGGACACAGAAATCGATATAATCGTTTCTTCTGGAAAAACTTGCACGACAAAGAAACTGACGCACAACAGAAATGTGCACAATTTTCTCACCTGTACATCATTGGATATCCATAATCCACAATCTCATTGGAATTATGTGTTCAGTTAGCCACTGTTAAACACTTGCACTTTTGTTTAAAACCGCTTTCCACTGGATTCGTTACAATTTTTTATTTGAGGTTGAAAAATGTGAGGCAAGCAAACCATCAGAAGCGCGCCGGTCGCCTATGCTACCTGACTTTGAGATAGGACCTGTAACATGTATCATGCAGCCTCTTTATCGCTATAGCTTGGTGGTTCCTTAGTGAAATTCATTTGTCGGTGTGCGTGCATCAAGAATTCATTCTCCAAGAGACATCATTAAATTACGCTTACTGAATCAATGAGTTTAAATGTAAATCTGAATGAATCAATTGGTGTTCGTGAATGAATTAACACCCATCAAAGTGTAGTCCCGTGGGTGTGTTACTGTAGTAAATAAATGAGTAAAGTAGGTAAGAACACGAACAAGAAGCTGAGATCGTGCTGAGTTAAAATTGAAGCCATGCCAGGAACCAATAGACGGTGCGAGTGGGGGGGGGGGGGGGGGGGGGCCGGGCGTGGAATCGTGGATTCATGCAGTCGTGTATTTCTTTGATGCCGCACCGTGAAAGTGATGAGTGCCTCTTACCTCTACCCGCCTATGCTTATTGCTATAATCTATTACAGTATAATCAATTTATGGATGCCCAGGTGTACAGTGTGTTCCGGAAGTCGTCGCATTATAATCCGGAATCTCGAGTGGGTCATTTAAGGTAGAGTCCCTACATGTACTATGACTTCAGACAAGTGAAACCATGGATAGGTGCCTTCATAGGATGCGTTTTCGCTCATTTGTTTATTTTCTGAGGGACGCTGTTGGTTTTTGGTCAAATCCAAAGATTACAGTGCCTTACAATTAGAGTTTTTAACGCTGTAATCTTTCACTGCCTTTGCTGATCGGCACCTATAGACGGTTTTAGTGCGAAGTCAACGGTTAGCCAACAACCACAACAATGCACTCATCGGTCGCAATCGGTTGTGGTAAAACTTGCGTAGCGTTCCAAACTATCTCACTCACTCTCCCAGCGCCTGCTGGACATTTAAGAAGTATTTGAGACAAACTAAAAGCACAGAATAATACAATCAGAACGGAAACTCTGTCGGATTTTGAAGCAAATTCATTTCGCGTCCGCCATGTTGGGATATAGGATGTTTACATCTGGATTCGCGCTCGAAAAAAAAATTTAGGACATGATCCGCGAAATTTTCATTCTGAAATGCCATTAGAATAAAAGTGAGGCCGGAAACTTAAGATTTCTTTCTAGAATTTACAGAAATAAATGAGTTTCAACACAAATCACACACGCCGCCATGTTGGGAAATAGGACCACAGCGTTGCCTATTGGTGCTGGTAAATTCCAAACTTGCTTCCATTGGCTCTTATGGGAGTTTCCGTTCTGATTGTATTATTCTGTGCTAAAAGGGTCTCTCTTTGTCAGTTCCTCCAGAGGCGAGTTTCGACGATCCGTCCATCTTTTGTTCAACGGCTACCATTAACTCTATTGTTTTGTAACATTTTCTTTCAATTCTGTGTTCTATCAGAATTTTCTTGCCGCGAATTTTAACACAAATTCTGACCACATATTCGATCTCAGCGCAATTTTTCCTTCAAATTGACCTCAAATTTCACGCAAATAAGCCAAGGTTTGTCTGAATTAACAGACTGAACTCTGAATTTTCCTGAACTCATCATTCACCTTCATCTTGATTTAGCGGTAGCCGTTGAACAAAAGATGGTCCGAGGACGGATCGTTAAAACTCGCCTTTGAAGGAACTGACAATGCGAGAGACCCTTTTAATTTGCCTCACATTTTTCTTAAATCCCCAGGAGTGTTGTCAAATAATGCGTTTTCACTCGGGAGCCCAAGTCTCATAACTCGCTGAACAGACTATAGTAATAGCCTGCGGTGGCATCATAAAGTAACCGTTAGTTTCCTCTTTTTTTTAGTTTTGGAGAGAGGAGTTAAGCAGTCGCGTCGTTATTTTACTTCATTGTGCATCAAAGTTAGTGCTCAAAAATCTGTGTAAAAAAGTTCGCAACGTACTCATTGGGATACCTTGAAGGTAGGCGTCATTTTGAACCAACTTTGAAAAGCTACATCTCCTTTCCAACGCAACGTCCAGAAACTTTTTGTTGGTATCGCCGGTTTCCTAGCTTAATCCTCTTTAAAATTAAGACATTATATCCTTTTGAAGATTGAAGCAATGTGTTCAAAATTGACCCATTAGTGCCTGATGAGAAACAACGTGTTTTAAATGTAAAAAAAAAAAAATAAATAAATAAAAAAAACAAAAAACAAAAAAAAAAAACAAAATAAACAAAAAACTATGGAATTTTTGCATTTACACGATAAGTCCTTTGATCCATAGGCTTTGATAGTATTAACTAACATGTTTGCCTATTGTCACCATTACTCGTGCGATTATCAAAGCTGGTAATTGTTGCGATGGTCAATTTTGGCAATTCCTGTCATAATTTTTGGCTCGTTTTCCCACCGTAGAAAGAGAAACAAAGTAGAGATAGGAATGTTCTATGATTCGCAACGTTGTCATTACAATCTCGCCTTTATGAAAGCATTTCATGAGTCTAGGAGCTGATTTTCAAGTTCGATTCTATTGTTAGTGCTATCATTGTCATTTTTGCAGGTTTTTAGCTCGATCTGAATCGACCCTTTAAAACGCATGTAGCAAAGTTTGTAACAGCCGTAATATCGAGAGCCGTAGAGGTAGTTTCTGAAGTGTAGTATGGATTTTTCAACATTATTTCTCTTATTACACCCTGAAAAAAATAATGCATGAATTCTAGGAATATTATCTAAAGCACAGCGATATATGAATCACAGAAAGTCCACTACTTTGACCAGACATTGCTGATGTTATAATATCAGAATATTGTTATAGAACTTGAGTTTCCTCAAAATTTACAAAAACTATGGTACAAACACTAGAATTCTGGTAATTGTACTATCCCTGACCTAGGTTCACATATCGTCATGCTTCTGGTAATCTTTTTTTTTTTTTTCGGAGACAAAATGAAAATTAATGAAAATGAAAATAAGCATTGGATTTGCATTGAGGAACGCTTTCAAATGAAAAATGAAAGTTTTAAGTCGGAGGCAAGTTTTGTTTCGATTTGAATGAATGAAAATTGAAAATTCGGTAGAGATTGTGATCTAGGTTGCCCCTACACTTCTGAAACGAGCTCTAATATCTGCTCCATGAACGAAGTCTTAGACTTCTACTCGCCACGAAAATGGGTCTCTTGCAAACTTTTGCTATAAGCAAATAAATAGTCCAATCTGATGTACAGACCAACGAAAATCACACTGAGAAAGTCTAAAATTCAAAAATAAACTCACATAACTGCTATAACGGCAAGATCATAATGGCGGTTCAACGCAGGTATTTATTTATTTAATCTTGTACATAAGAGCCATTTAGCTTTGAATACACGTCAGGAAAAAATTAAACAGATACAAAATAATAATGATGGTTCTTGAATAATAAATTCACTACATATAAATTTCCTTTTAAAATTAAGTTTTAAGTGTTAGCCCACAGCTCTTCCACACTGTAAAGGGAATGGTTAATAAAAAAAAATAATCTTAACTGTCCAAAAAAATTATCAAACTCCTCATTTTCAATTAAAGATTTTAGCTCCTTACGAATTGAATTAAAAATTTGAGCAGCTGAGACTGGAACAGAAGCTCTCGAAGTTATCATGGGAGATTCTTGTATATTATGCCACTTTCTCTACGGAAACACAGAGATATGTCTCAATTTAGATACAGGCGTCTCCCATGATACCTGCGTTGAACCGCCATTAAGCCCGATTCCGAGAGTGAATTTCTTGATTTTTTAGTGTATGCATTGTCATTTTTACTGGTTTTTAGACAAGAATCAACTCTTCAATCCCCGATAGCAAAAGTTTGCAAGAGCCCCATTTGCACAGCTCGATGAGTTCAATAATATTGGCTCGAGGCCGCGTGGGGGCGGAATTTGACTGCGCCGAGTTGGGGGACGAACGTTGTCGATAGAATCGCGGTATCGCATCGGAGGGGGGGAGGGGAGAGGGGGGGAGGGGAGAGGGGAGAGGGGGGAGGGGAGAGGGACCCAACTGCTCACAATTCAGTCCACCCCCTTTCACCATAATTAAAGGAACGGAGGAATATAAATTATCGGAAAAGGAGAGGAAAGGAACTGGAAAAGGGGAACTGGGAAACTGGAACCAATTAAATGAAATGCTTTGCTCCTTTCTACGTCCGCCGCGCGTCGACCGTCGGTATATATAGGTGTATATAGGTATAGGATCCGAGAAAGACTCAAGGAATGAAGGAATTACCTTAAATGAAATATCGTGAAAGAACGTCAGAAACAAACGAAACTAATACCAATGGAAAATACTCTCCATGGCTCAGTCCAACTGCAACGTCCGCCTTCCCGCCACCATTGCCAGACCTCGCTCTCAAAAATTGGTGAATGGTGATCTTTGGGATTGGGACAAGACAAGGAGCGGAGGTGGTTCTAAGAGCGCAATGGGGCTGTTGCACACTTTTGCCATAAGCGATGTAATAGTCGATTCTGGTTTAAGGTGAATCTTCAGCGTTTAGTGCCGATTTCTGCCACCAGAGCGCTACCGTTCGATTAAAGTCGAATTACAGGCCGAAAGTAATTTATTATTAAGAAAACGGAGTGTCAGTTACTAGCTAATCATCTGAAGAGTGTCTCTGCAAAAAATCTCGTCAATAACTTCAAAAATAAGGCTGAAAGTACCAAAAAATGAAGTATCGCAAATCGATTCTTGTATCGAACCTTAAAAGCCTCCAAAAGTAACGATGGCAGCACGAAAAACTTTCGAAATCCACTCCTTAACTCGATAAATGCTTTTATTTATGCGAGCGTAATGGTGGTTGAGGGTATTAACAATGGGAGATTCCCATCTAACAATACTGTAACTCCACCAAGAAGTGACTAATAAGAGACGACTTTCATTTGACACCGGTGTCACTAGGTGTCACGGTACCATTCATCGGATGTGGATCATTACTCTGGTGATTAATTACTCTGTGAACCATTCTTGTCAGCATAGAGAGAGTGACAAAATTAAGAAGGAATCTCCCATTATTATTGCCCTCAGCCACCATTACGCCCGCGCAAATACCTAAAAGCATTTATTGAGTTTAGGACTGGATTTCGGAATTTTTTTGTGCTTTCATCGTTGTATTTTGAGGTTTTTACACCAGAATCGACAATGGGGCAAGTTGCAAGGGTCTGAAATGTTGTGTTTTTTATAAAGAAAATGAAAGTACTTGATGAGCTGAGAACAAAGATACCTTTGGTTTCTAATTAAGTCACATTGTTCCGAAGATGAGATTTTGGCCCAAAATACATTGTTTTAAATGGGAATTCCGCGTAGTGACGTCACTACGCGCACAATTTCTTACAACTTAACACCCGTGTATCTCCAAAACCGGGGTACTTAAACAAAAACCAAAGACACCAGTGTTCTCAGCTCATCAAGTACTATCATTTTCTTCGTAAAAAACACAAAGGTTCATACCCTTGCAACTGCCCCATTAAATCGCCTATAGCAAAGGTGTGCAACAGCCCCATTCGCGGGCCCGATCAAGTTGGGAAAAAGTCCAACTTAAGTATGGTTATCATAACCTCACTTTTCACAAATGCTTGCGTCTGATTTGTCGGCGGTGCAGATTTGAGGCATCGGTTAAACTTACGTATGACTGCGAGTGGTACAACGATGAGAAAAATCTTCTTGAAATGGCTTTGGCTTGAGAATTTCTTGAAATTTCCCCCATTCCCCTGTTTCTTACTATTCTTTGAATTCAAGGGCGTGAAGATATTTTCTGCAAGTTTCGTTAAGTACCCTTAAAATTTTAGACAATTCAACGGATCAATCAGCGAAATTTATCGATCATTCCATCAGTATTCTCTGAGGTACAGCCAATTTAAAAAGGGAGCGACGGCTGTCCCCCTCGCGCCTATTCGTGTCATAAATTCTGAGCGTGCCTACTCAAGGGTTAAATCAGGGACGATTACATTAATTATATACCACCCAAACGTTTGATAACCATCGATTACTCAGTAATCGTGTAGTCGATACCATACTCTGATCACTGCTGCGATGACGCCCCCATTAAAATCGTAGCGTCAAGTGAGAAATCAGGAGATCCACTCGTCCTCAATTTGGTAACAATGCTGTATCGTTTCACCCCCTCTATTCCGCCCCCACCATCTCTGCCCCCGCCCGCCCCCACTACGTGCCAAATGTAAATGAAACTAATTCTTTCGTATTTTTCACCGAGCGTCAACGGAATTCCGAACTTCTGTGTGGGTGGAATCTGGAATCGAGAGATAGAGAGAAAGAGAGGGGGAGAGAGAGAGAGAGAGAGAGAGAGAGAGAGAGAGAGGGAGAGAGAGAGAGAGAGAGAGAGAGAGAGAGAGAGAGAGAGAGGGAGAGAGAGAGAGAGAGAGAGAGAGAGAGAGAGAGAGAGAGAGAGAGAGAGCGAGAGAGAGAGAGAGAGAGCGAGAGAGAGAGAGAGAGGGGGGGGGGAGGGAGGGAGAGAGAGAGAGAGAGAGAGAGAGAGAGAGAGAGAGAGAGATTGAGAGAGAGAGAGGGGGGGGAGGGAGGGAAGGAGAGAGAGAGAGATTGAGAGAGAGAGGGGGAGGGAGGGAAGGAGAGAGAGAGAGAGAGAGAGAGAGAGAGAGAGAGAGAGGAGAGAGAGGGAGATAGAGAGAGAGGAACGAAAATGAACCGAAGAGAGCGGAAAATTAGAGACGGAATAAATAATTATCGCAAAACGTCCGAATTTCTCTGCTCATTCAAAACAAATTTACCGCGTTCTCGAATCGCCAATTTTAACGTGTGTCATTAATTCGCGCCTTCTGGTGGGAAGTGCTGCCGTTCGTGTATTTTCAATGACATTTTATCCATTCACCGATGATTCCACCGGTTGAGAAAAGATTGCACAATTCAGTTCAGTGTATTACTGTAACGCACGAAAATACTCTGATCTGTAATCTTTCCTTAATCGGTGGAAACTCCGTTGAATAATTAAAATATCCGCAAGTTTTATAAAGTCATCGACGACTCCACCGGTCGATAAAAGATTACAGATGCGAGTATTTGCGTGCGTAACAGTATTACACGTAATTAAACTGTGTATAATTTTTTCCGAACCGGTGGAATCATTGGTGAATTAAAAAATGCCATTAAATATACACGAAATGGCAGCACTGATTTTTCTGCTTCCGACGCAACGCGGTCAAAAGTCTACACTACACCATTGAAACGGTATCGATCTATCGGTCTTGGGCTTAAATTTAAAGCTGATAATTTTACTTATTACGATTAAATCGAGTTTACCCTCGCTGAGCAATAATTATTAACGATGGAATTGAGAGAGGAGCCTTTTCCTCGTGGAGGCATGGGCGGATACATGAATCGGTCTGTCTCTCTCTCTACTCCCATTTGAATGAGTGCATTAGAAAAGGACGAAGATAGGGGGGATAAAAGTCACAAGATGGCCTACTCCGCAACTACTTTTTCGAACACGTGTTCTTACGGTTGGAGAGAGAGAGAGAGAGGGAGGGAGGGAGAGAGAGAGAGAGAAAACGATTTATTTGCTGTATAAGAACAAAAAATAAAATGCTTACTAGCTAAATACAAAATGCAGATAACAACTATAAAATATAAAAAATAGTAAAGTAGAGAGAAAAAAAAAGAAAGTTGTACTTAAGGTAAAAAATGAAAAATGTTCTTATACCTGGGAGGCAGAGTTAGGACTATCAAGTCCTCTCTACCACTCAACCTCCCAGCTCATCTTTCTCAGATGAAAACAAAAAATTGAGAAAAAATAAAAAGATGAATACTTGAAAAATAAATTAAATTGGTTTTTCTAAAATAAAATACACTATAGATGAAATTATAACCATGTGAAGTGCAGAAATACAACGGAAGGCAGTTTAATAAGTTTGATAGGAAAATTAGAAAAGTAGAAAAAAATAGATAAATAGATAAATAAATGAATAGATAGATAAATAGGTAAGAAAATTTAGTAAATTAAAGTATATTAAAGAAATGAGGGAGAGAGAGAGAGAGAGAGGGAGAGAGAGAGAGAGAGAGAGAGAGAGAGAGAGAGAGAGAGAGAGAGAGAGAGAGAAATTTCTTTATCCACCCATGCATGGATGCGAATCAAGTTGACGATAGCGATTGCAATAATTGGAAAGACTCTTATCTGGACTGGATCGTTTTTAATGGGGGCTGTCTTTGAATCAAAGAATAAACAAGAGTCCCAATAAAACGTTAGGAGAGCGTGGCATTGTCGAATTACTATCGACAATCTAATATAATCTAATATGTGATATCGATGGTACGGCCTCTGATTGGCTGGCGAAAGCCTGGGCCCTGTGAAATCGCTCTTTTGGGAATTTAACACGGGATTTTCGACTTTGCTTCATTTTAAGTTAAATTTCAAGAAAAGTATTCTTCCTTACCCTCGGGAAATTTAAATTATATTTTTTGAGACTATTACGAAGAGATTGATCATACATATCACTTCTTCGAAAAAGTAACAGAAGAATATGAATTTGAAAGTAAAATTACGGGTAATTTTTTGCCGTGTTTCCCACTCTTCGCACGGGTCGGGCCGAGTTTGTGGTGTAGCAGTTGTTTTTTCCAGTTTTCTTGTTTTAGTGTAATGCAGATGGTTTGAAATGCTTGTAAAATTCATTCTTAGAAGAAAATACGCCGATTTCATAAGGAAAACTGAAGATTTTTAACGCAAGAACTCGACATAATACGAAGTTTAAGCGGCCCACAATCAGATGTTACGGCGGAAAAAATCGTCGTAATTTAATTTTCAATATCATATTTTTCTGTTAAGTTTTTGATGAAGTAATGTGTGTGACCCATCAATATCTTCGTTAGATCCCCAAAAAATATTATATGAATTTCCCGAAGGAGCAATAATTTTCTTTGAATTTGACTTTAAATGAGGCAAAGTCGAAAACCCCATGTTAAATCTCTATAAGAGCGATCTCACAGGGGCCCAGGCTTTCGCCAGCCAATCAGAAGCTGACTTTTCGATTTCGCCAACCTAACCTAACCTGCCATGCCACGGTCTCCTACCGTTTTGTTCGGACTCTTGTTTACTCTAGAGTCCCTATATATTATGAAAGTTGCGCCATTGCTGAATCCATTTCTGATTGGCTCTCAGATTTAGGTAGTCAAGAAAGCTCCAAGAGGTAAATGCAAATGGCGGAGGGTTTGTTTACTTTTCGCGAACTCGCTTTCATCACACATTTGAAGTAACAGTGACCGCGGTAATTTTTGTGAATTGTTCCTCTGCTTGAATGTTATTTTGGAGAACTTTACCAGTGACGACCGTTATTGTCGAGAATCAGAACCTAACCTGTAAGAGATAGCGAAATAGCGGCAACAGCGCAGAGGCACATGGCCATCCGCCATATGTATTTTGCCTCTTGGGGGCTCCATTGATCCGCTTCTTCTTCATTTTAAGAGTCTTGTCGCAACTCTCATAGTATATAGGGACTCTAGTTTACTCTTTGCTTTGAATGGGAGACCCATGTAGAACACGAGATATATGCTCATTGCTCATAGGTGGATACGGGACTTTGAGTCTCTCTCTTCCCTCCCAATTGGATGTGTCCGTTAGAAAAGGACGGAAATAGAGGCTAAAGTCATTTCATGATTATGGATTTTTTTTTTTTTTTTTTTTTTTTTTTGTTTTTTAAATTCAATTTAGACCATCGATATTTGGATAGTTCGACAAATGCAGTCGCGGTAGTCCGCTGCAATCATCGAGTGTCTAGAGTATAATTACTTCAGAGCAGAGGGGCGCTCTCAAGTGTCGAGGGCATGATTTTTTCGACTTTTCTTCTCAACTCAAGGACTCGAGAATCTGTACTTCTTCCTCCCTCAACGGTCCTTCACGCGCGTGAGATACCTACGGTGCTGCGGGAGGGAAGCCTCGATTCCCCCCCCCCCACCCCCAGTCAGAATGCAAGGTGAAGCGAGAAAAGCCAGCGATGCATTTCAGATACGTTTTTCGAGCCACGATTACCTCGATCCGGGGCTCAACAACTTCATTCAAAAGACAGGGTTCTTAATGGGATAGCTTCGAACAGCGACGGTCCCTGACCCAAGGAATCTCAAGCTCAAGACACGTTTTTGAACCGCACTCTATCTCAAGGGATGAAACACTCCAAGGGTGATAGCAGGTCTGCTGGAAACTTTCACTAAAAAACTATTGACTTCCTATATATACGTATATATTCATTGAATATTTTAAGCAAATTTTAGCGATCGAATATCATTCACTTCAAAAATTGATGATTGCTTACTGATGCCGCTGATCGGTGAAAAATCTAGCCAATGAGAGTCGAGAATGCACTTCTGAATGATATTCTCGTGAAAATGAAAACTGCGATAGTAATAATCCATAACATAACCTCTAAATCAGCTCTGAATGACTCGGCCATTTTTAACAATAAAACTAGCGTTTTCGAAGCTAAAATTATGTTTGTCTCACAGGAAAATGACTTCTACGCATGGTCCACTTAGTAAACTTTATTCGAAAAGTTCGACATTTCTGAAATTATCGTGGCGAAAGGAGTCAAAAAGGGTAGAAGATGAGATATCTGACACCGGTTACAACAATTCGAAATCGAATCTACCTCCTTAGGTGAATTCGAAATTGAATCTACCTCCTTAGGTGAATTCGAAATTTCCAATTGTTTGGAATTCAACGGTCTCCGGTGAGACCAACGAAACAATCGAATATCATCAAAATAAAATGCAAATCCATCGAATATCATACGACGGTGAATGATATTCAATCGCAAAAATTCGCTTTTTACTGGCAGTTTTTTGGTAATATATTGTGTTATGGTTTTTACACATACTTTGTAAGTCTATGTTATTCAGTTGTTAACGTTTAACACGAGTCGCGCTTTTCATGATATTTCCAAATTTTAAAGAGAAAAAAATTAAATCCGATTCTTCAAAAATTAATGTGCTCTTTTTAGCGCATAACAGTTATAGTCTGTAAAGAAGTCTTCATTTCTGAAAACGGGTATTACATGGGTCTGCTGGAAATTCTCGAAAAAAACTAATAACTTCCCGTATATAGGCATTGAATATTTTACGAGCAGTGTTTTTGGAATGTATCGTGATTATCTTTTTGAGTTCATGTCATTTCATGTATAATGTTCAACATTTGTTTATTTCCAAATTCGAAGGAGGAAAAATTAAATCTGCTTCATCAAATATGAGATCTTTGCAACACATAACAGTCTCCAATTCTGAAAACAAGTGCTACATTTATCCTAATGATACGTGTTTTTTAACTTTGGATATTGATGGATTCATAAATTCATTAGATTTATTTTATGGCTATTGAGCATTATCATGCAGAACAGTCGATGGGAACATTAAAAACCTTCAAAATTCACCCGTGAAGTCGTGAATGTCCTTTTCAAATCTGCAAATTTAAGCAGCGCGCTTGAAATTTCTGTAGTGAGCAACCACGGAAAGAAAGTACCCTTCAAAAGAAAGTACCCTTCAAAAGAGAGTACCCTTCAAAAGAAAGTACCCCGATTGAAATTCTTATTGTTGAATTGTTCTGTTGTTTTCTATAGAATTTTCGATTTTTTGTGACGTACTTTAAAGTATCATTCTGTATACTTCCTAAACGCTTGAAAGCCACTTTAAACACATTTTAAATGGTGAAAATTTCGACCCGGGTATACTTTCTTTTAAAAGTCATAGTACGTCGAGTAAACATACATATAAATATCGGCTTTATAACTTTGTTTTAACTAATTTCCAATTATAAAGCTTAAAATTACATTGGAAGTTTTATTCGAGTAAAACTGTCAACTAAGTTCGTCGAACTTTTTTTTCTTCCTTTATTTGAACTTGAATTTTTCTAAATATTTAATTTTTCAGTTGGATGTTAGATTTTATGTGCATCATTGCGAATCGCCCGGTTTGGTCCTAAAAACATCCTAAAAACCGTCTAATATTATCCGAGTATCGTTTTGGTTTCGAAGCGAACGTCCTAGTGTCGACCTGCAGTGCAATTTGAGTAAGGCGGATGTCCTTTTCTCGTGTATTATTCGGAAACAATGCAGACCTTAGCACATATGCATGCGTTAGACTTAAGGTTTTTCCCAGGACGTGTTTCGGCTCCCGGAAATAATCTTAAACATAATTGGGACGTTTTTCGGGCGGTTTCATTTTTTGTCGGGTGGGTGTTTCTGCGGTAGTATGTTTCAATCTTTTCGTCCCAGTATTCTCAATATTTTTCTTCGCTGGTCATATCAGAACAGGAGATACTCGAACGAGAGCCTTGAGTCGTATTTCTTAAACGGCTGAAAAAAGAAATGGACAAGAAGGGAGGTTTTGTGCCGCCATCAATATTCAAGTGAAATTAACGATGAATTCCTTCCGCCGAAAATCTTTGAAGCTTGAAATAAAACTTTATACCCCCTATTTTTACTACCCAGGGCTGCTGTTTTGTGTAAATTTAATAGCATTTTTAAATTCACGGATGATTTCATCGGTTGAGCAAAGATTACACAGTTCAGTTCAGTTTATGACTGTAATTCACACAAATATTCTGATTTGTAATTTTTTCTCAATCGGTCGAATCGCCGTTTTATTAAAATAACCACAAGATTTTGAAAATTGAAAATCGACGCCAACTCCACCGGTTGAGAAAATGTCGCAGATCAGAGTATTTTTATTTGTTACATCCATAAACTGAACTGAATTGTGTAATCTTTTCTCAACCGGTGAAATCGTCGGTGAATTGAAAAATTCCACTAAAGATACACGAAACGGCAACTCTGTTTTTGCCAAACATTCGTGCCTGCCACGGATACAGGCTCGTTCCTTAGACCGCGCACAATATCCTAAATTTTGAATAAGTAAAAAGAGGGGGGGAGGGTGGAGGGAAAAATGGAGGGAAAAATAGGCAACCGCAGGCGGAGAGGGAAAGTTTTACCTAATGTTCCATGTCTGAAACGCGTAAAGTTTTGATGTTGTGTGGTTGAAGTATTTTATTTTATTGGAAAGTTCGATGACTTTCTACTCCCACCGAACCCGTCCGTCCTTCCACCATTCACCAGTGTTGCCAGATGTACGGTTCTAGACCGTATAAATTTCCCATAAGAATCAATAGGCGAATTTTCGCGATCGAATATCATAAACAATACCAACCTAACTACATATTCGAGGAAACTCAATTGTGTTTTTAGATGTGTTTTCGGAGCATCGATGGCATCAATTCGATTTCGAATTCACCTCCGGACTTGAATTCAAAATCGAATTGATGCCATCGATGACTGAAAATACCGAAAAAGTTAAAAAAAACACGATCCAGTTTCGTGTCATCCACTGTTGTGGTGCGTAGGTTGGCAATGATTTTGTATTCTTTCGTTGGATATATTCGTCGCGAAAATTCGCCTAATGGGTTTGAATGTTGCACACTTCGGCAAGAGCATTTTCAAGTATCAATTCATTTGTGAAAAGCCCTAAAAATTACAATGGCAGCATCAGAAAACACCAAAATTCATTAATAAACTCACAAATTACGAAATAACTAGACAATATTCACCCCTGTATCTGCCCACCACGTGCACGATATTTCGCGGGGTTCGCGCGGCACATTCAAATAATCATGGCCGACTGTCATCACAGCTGACTTTATAAATATAGATAAACAGTAAACACTGACGACGTCTGTTTGAATTCATACGTCTCGATATCCTCATTTCCTCACTATTGGTTCATTGGTTGTGAAAGGTACTCGTACAAAACCGACATTTGTGTCGACAAATTATCAAAATGAAACGATAACGCACAGGAGCTCTAAGATTGAAGTTGGAATCATACTTGGATCTCCTGTGTGTCATTGTTTTATTTTCATAATTTGTCGACACAAATATCGGTTGCCGTACCTTTCACAATCTTTTGTGAGACATTGAGGATATTGAGACGTAAGGATTCGAACAGACGCCGTCAGTGTTTACTGTTTATTTGTTTGTGAAGTCATCTGAGATGACAGTCGCGGCCATGATTATTTGAATGTGCCGCGCTAACCCCGTGTAATCATCGTGCAGGTGGATTTTTACGCTTTAACGACATAGGTATCCGCCCCCAATGAATACAAACAAGGGGGCACACATGGGCTTTTTTCTTTTAATTGGACCTGAAGTCGCGTAAACAGTAACTTTTCTGATGTAAATTGACCTGCAAAGTTCGAATTTGGCCTTAGTTTTGATCGAAATATTCTAGATTTTCCACAATTTAAACTTGATCACGAACATTTTTTAAAAGTAGAATATGCATAAAATCGGGACAAGTTATAAGCAGAAAATGATATCATTTTTGAAATCAGCGTCCCAAATACTATTGATTAGCACACTATTAATGTATGTAACAAGAAAATTCATTGAAATACATTGAAATTTAGTTTAAAAAAACACTAATGTTTGGTGCTTTCGCGGACAGTTATGTCGTTAAAGAGGCCTATTTGTGTAGATGTAGTGGAATGATACAGGAGTGAATAGAGTCTAGTGTTTTTCAAAATTTGTGAGTTTATTAATGAATTTTTGAGTTTTCTGATGCTGCCGTTCTCGTATTTTCGGGTTCTTTCATGTAAATTGATATTTTAAGACGCTCTAGCCGAAGTGTGTAACAGACCCATTGTAAAAAGTTATGGCTTTGAACCTAAAATCTGGCAACACTGCTGACTGCAGATCGTTCTTTTACTTGAACTCGGCTAACTCTTACACAATGCGTATTGTAAAAGATGTTAAAAAAGGAATAATAAAAAGAGAAATATCATTGTACAGGGTTCTCCGATCAGTCCCACGGGAGCCTATTACGGTTTTAGTGCTGACGTCATCCAGAGAAAAAGTTCGTTGAGCGTTCCAGACTAAATTTAGTTTCAGAAGTGTAGGCGCAGTTTATCGATAATCTTTGTCGAATTTCCAATCTTCATTCATGTAAAGGAAAGAAAAATAAACTGTAGGGCCTGCGGACACTTTCTCTTATCAAATTCAATCTGGGGGAGACCCCCAGATCCCCCTTTGATGTTTTTATCCAGATCCAAAGATATATTTTTGAAATAATAATTAAATTTTTCTTTATTTTGACCCATTTTTCCTTTGATTTTAATGGAAACCACTTTTCATCCATAACTAAGCAAAAATTCAAAATTCAAAGTTCAAAAAGACAAAAAAAAGTTCCTCTGGGGAATGTTAAAAGCAACGCATCCCTGCAAATTTTGGATGCATATGGATCAATAGTTCAAAAGTTATGCTGGGTTTCACATTTATGGCTACAGACAGACGGACAGAGACAGACGGACAGAGACAGACAGACGCCATAGAAAGTTTGTGCATTTACACCTCCAAGCCACATAGGTTCAAGAATATTGAAACTTAATGGATGAATATTCTTTAGGATAGTAATAGGCATGGTGAGAGTCAATTATTTTGTAATTATCATGATATACTTAGTCGTAGTGGGCCAAGTATCGAGACAAAATACCTTGAAAATCTCTGCGCCATTGCAATTAATACTTTCTCTATTTCTACGAGAGCTTTGTTAGTAATGAGAAAGTAAAAACTTGCCTGCAACTTTGTCTTTTAATTTTAAAACGTTCCTTAGTAAAAAGCCAACGGTTAAATTAATTTTTATTTATTTTTATCATGTTCATGTTCCAAGAGAAAAAAAAGCTGGGAAATGTCAAAGATTATCGGTCTAAGTGCGGTTATAAAATTTCTGAAACGACCCCTATATCTTTCACTCTCACGTGACCCCTATATGTACGGCTTTCCAGAGGTGGGAAAATGGGTCTCGGTTACCGAGGTAAAAGTGCTGAGTACTTTTATTATTCGATTTAACTTTCTGAGAGAACAGTTTTCAAACTCCAATTTAAAAGTAAGTAATGTACGTTGATTTTCAAAAATCAAATTTGTTACTTTTGAGTATGATTGAACGAGGTTACCCTTGATTTTTTTTTAAAAAAAAAAAACAAGAAACAAAAAAAAAAAAAAAAAAAAAAAAAAAAAACGAAAAAGAAAAAAAACTTCTGGATCACTCTTTAATAATGGTTTAAAAAATCTCCGAAAAAGACTCAGAAAGAGTCAGATCGACCGCTAAAAAGTACTTGCGGCAATTCAACCTCGGTACTCGAGTCCACTGGCCAAACCGCAGGATCTCTTCCATCTCTCTCATTTCCCATTTGAATGTATAAGTAGGAAAAGGACAGAAGGAGGGGGTTTTATCCCGTTGTCCATCCTTGTCTAACATACGTTTCTTAATGGAGCAAAGAGAGAGATGAAGAAACTGTCGGTGCGCTACTGCTCGAGTCCCAACTCTATGCTGCTATTTCACTCTCATCGCTAAAATCGGACACACGGAAAAAAATGACTGGTAGAATTTACCATCTGCATCTGCATATAGCTGATTTTGGAGTCAGCTTTCAAGTATGGCTGATTTCAATAAACGATTATAAAATGTACCAACAAGTTAACTTAATTTATCATAATGTACGTTGCATTTACCATCTACTTGATAGCTGACTCTAAAATCAGCGCAGATGGTAGATTCTACCAGTCTTTCTTTCCCGTGTAAAAACATTTTTTGTGAACACGATGGAATTCGTTGTTTTCAGACTGTTGTCGATGAAATTATTTGAAGGATTTGTTGGACGGGCCGTGAAACGACAGATTTTGTCGACAAACACTGATTTTTTAACGGGTTAGTGGCAATTTAATGGGGACAAACGGAAAAATTGCGATTTTTAAGTTTGTAGCCCCCACTGTTTTGACCCACGCTGCGCTTATGGAAGGCAAGCCTCCTCTCAAAATTCGCCATGTGTATTTATTTAGTTGAATTTTGAGTCATCCTTTCCAGAGCGGTGACATATATTGAGGAATAAAATGTGTTCATTATGATTTACCATGGAACGAGCTCCAGTTCTCAAAAGCGCCTTCAATGTGTAAAGTTATGCAATTCTTCCTTCGCCACTATCTATAGAAGTGTTGCGCTGCGCTGCGCGCCAATGGTCGTGCGCGTCGGATCTTCGATGCGAACGAGAGTACCTGCTGGTCATCTTTGCTCTCCCAATACATTCGGAATATTTCGTGTCTAAAAATGTCATGAATGTGGTCGCTCTCGCTCCGAAGTCAGACTCTCCAGCCGCTATTCGAGTTTCTCAATTCTTTCTTTCTTATTGCCTACTCTGCTGCGCTCCGCACCGCGTCTACGGAGAGCGCTTCAACCGCCACGCATTATTTACGCTGGTTCAGAAATGTAGCCTGGGACCTCTATCCATGCATTGGGTCGACATTCACGTAAAGTTACATTGCAGAAACAACGTAAATTACGCTTGGCGTTTCCAGCATTCTTCCTTGTCTACCGTGTCTACGGAAAGCGCTTCAACCGCCATGCATTTGTTACGCTGGTTCAGAAATGTAGCCTGGGACCTCTATTCATGCATCGGGTCGACATTCATGTAAAGTTACATTGCAGAAACAACGTAGATTACGCTTGGCGTTTCCAGCATTCTTCCTTGTCTACCGTGTCTACGGAGAGCGCTTCAACCGCCATGCATTTGTTACGCTGGTTCAGAAATGTAGCCTGGGACCTCTATTCATGCATCGGGTCGACATTCACGCAAAGTTACGTTGCAGAAACAACGTAAATTCCGCTTGGCGTTTCCAGCATTCTCCCTTAGGACGGCTGTCGGCAGGACTCGAGATTCGTGGCTCATTCGAAAAACATTTCTCGGCATAAGATGGTTGTACGTACTTACAAGCCTATTTAGTGATATTTTAATCCGTTAGTGAGATTCGCCAATCAAATCTCTTTTACAGGTTTTGACCTGGATGGCTTTTGATTTCTTACCGCCTTGTACTTACAACCATCTTATGCCCAGAAATGTTTTTCGAATGAGCCACGAATCTCGACTACTGCCAACAGCCGGTTTTCATATCTTTCGCAATGGGGCCGTTTCACTCATAGCAAGACTTGACTTATAACATGGGCAAAAAGGTGTTGTCGCCAAAACCCCGCTTGTGACCCCTCTATTGATTCAGCTTGGCAAATGGAGTCGATCGCCCTCAAGGGTTTTCATATCTTTTGCAATGGGGCCGCCTCACTCATAGCAAGACATGACTCATAACATGGGCAAAAAGGCGATGTCGCCAAAACCCCGCTTGTGACCCCTCTATCGATTCAGCTTGGAAAACGGAGTCGATCGCCCTCAAGGATTTTCATATCTTTTGCAATGGGCCCATTTCGCTCATAGCATATATCGCGTTACACTCAAAGTGTGACAGCGTGGCGATCTGAATCTGGTTTATCTGCCTCACTTTTTCTAAACTTTTAAAAAATTGTAATTAATCCAGTGTAAATTAATTTTCAACGAAAGTGCAAGTGTTTTAGAATGGCTATCTGGACACAGCATTCCAATACAATTAACCAGAAAAAAAGGAAGAATTTTTTTTTTTTTTTTTTTTTTTTTTTTTTTTTTTTTTTTTTAGAAAATGTTGGTTTTTTTCTGTCATGTGGCAGTTTCTTTATCGTGCAAGTGAAATCCGCCCATAAGAGATTTCGATCATGGAGAGAGAGAAAGAGGCAGATAAGAAGGAATTGCCGCGGAAAAAAGACAAAGTAAAGGATTTGGAGGGAGAGAAAAAAAATAAAATGCTCCTTAATGAAGCCACGGCATCCCGGTGCGGTGTGGTAAAGGGGTAGGGGGGGCTTGGGGCATTAGTGATGATTGAGTCAGGAATCGAGAAAATAGACCCTTGCAAAGAGAGAGAGCGGAAAAGTGTCCGGGGGGGGGGGGTTGCTGCTGGTGAATATCGGAATTGAAACCGGGCGCTAAACGAGTGAGAGGGAGAATGGGAGAAAGGTGTGGGGGGGGACGGAGAGAAAGGAGGGGGGAGAGGAATGGGAGAGATTCGAGAGCCTAAGTAATTATGGAGAGTAAATTTTTACATTGGACGTTGCTGCTCCTCCGTGGTTTTTGCTTGTTCTCTTGGCATTTTATAGCCGTTTTTACAGAATTATAAGGGTCCATCAGTGTTGCCAAATTTGCTGGTAAAAGAGGTGTATTTTACATTGATTTTGATTGGTTTTTGGCAACACTATGGCTCATTCCATCATAGACAGCATCAACCTCAGTGACGTCGCGTGCTATCATCAGGCAGCACTGCATTGTGTCCATTTAAACCCGTGCAAACTATCGATTCGAGGGAGTACACTGCGCACCTCCAATGATTCCATTGGCGGATCCAGCCCCCGCGAACGGAGGGGGGCGAACTTGGGATCCCCCCCCCCCCCGGTTATCCCATTTTTATTTTTTCTCTCTTCTTTCCCCGTTCTCTCCCCTCTTGCCCTCTTTTTCCGACCGAATGAGGGAAGGGGGAGATCGCCCCCTTCGCCCCCTGTATCCGCAAATGAATAGGTCGACCTTTTTTATGCATTTTAATGAACGAAATTCAGCGTTGCCATTTTGCACACGACGCCACTGATCAACCCTTTTAAAGAAATAATTTCGGATAAAAACTGCCTGCGAATTTTTTAAATAAAATTAAATAGTCTCGGAATACATAGTCGGCCATCTAACGTATAGAGACGGAAGTCGAATCCAACATTTCAAAATCTCCAGTTTCATTTTAATGTTTCGGGCCTGAAAAAAACACAATGTTGGGACCACTCCCAAAGTTCCAACATTCCGATGGTCCTTTAAAGAAACGCGAGGTTATAATATTTGCTATCTTTATGTACGATCGACGAATTAAAGATTGTCGCGAGATTTTCACGAGCTAAGTTTCGCCTTCAAGGTTCTGGTTCGGCCACTCTTCATGCTCGTATCACCTTGCAGGTGATAGGCGAGTGCGGGTGGGGCGGGAAAGCCGTAGCAGATCAGCGGGCCGATCCTTGAAATTCACGACTTTTGGGTAGACTGGATAGTAATGGAAAACGGTGATTGGTGGAGACGAGTCACGTGGTTGCCCAGTCTAATCAAAATACGGAATGGATTAGATAATTTGTCGGACAGTCTTGGAGTACCCGACTAACTGGAGTAACTTATCTAATCCGTTCCGTATTTTGATTAGACTGGGCAACCACGTGACTCGTCTCCACCAATCACCGTTTTCCATTCTTATCCAGTCTACCCAAAAGTCGTGAATTTCAAGGATCGGCCCGCAGTCCAACACTCCCACCCATATCTGAATATGTGTGAAAATCTTGCGACAGTCTTTAATTCGTCGATAGTACAGGTACACTGGAACTGGTACCTCCCAAATCACATCTGTCCGTCCTGAACGTATATTGGGCCTTGGAAACCAGGGATTTGTCCCCCGCCTCTCTCTACACCCGTCCACCCATCCTCCCTCTCTCCATACACCCATCCCTATAAATGTATACGACTTACTGATTTTTATTCAAACTGCGAGGAGTATATTCAATGACATACCTGGAACAAAAATTATTTCAAATCATTAGCCGAGGTAAAAAGAACGGAAACCAAGCACACAGAGGAATAGAATCTGATCGGATACTCTCATAAAATCCAATGGAAAAAATATTTGGAATTTACCAACATAAACTGACAATTGTGCACGGAAAAAAAAGATTAGTGAAAATAACCATACGGATACCTGATTTTGGCACCTGCTAAATGTTATGGTAAACTTGACCAGAAGTATGGTGCATTTACCGATACTTAGAGTAAATTCGACATGCAATCAGGTAACATCACCTAGTGCCTAGTCAAAACATACTATACTTCTGGTTACCATTACCATAACATCTAGCAGGTGCCAAAATCAGGTATTCGTATGGTTATTTTCACCATAGTTTTTTTTCCGTGTGCCTCTTCACTTTCCAAGATAGAGGACAAAGAGTAAACAAGAGTCGCAATTGAATGGAAGGCCTGCGAGTGCGCGTGGTCAACGCGCATAAGGAATCGGAGACGCGGGGGCCTTGATTGGCTGTAATCAAGGGTCCAGACTGTTTTTGGCCTTATGGAAACTAACCCGAAGTTTTCGTTCCAGGCGTTTATCTCGAAATCTGTTCATAATTGATAGAAGCAAATTAATACCAGTCGATTTAGCAGAAGTTTCTTAAGAAACTGATAGGTCATAAGTACCAGTTTATTGAAAATTCGAAAAGACTGTCTCAGTTGAAAAGTACACATATTAGTGTGTTTTCATGCTTGGCGTGTGTTGAGTAACTCACTATTATGTGTATTTTTCAACTGAGACAGTCTTTTCAAATTTGCAATAAAGTGGCTTTATGACTTATCAATTTTTTGAGAAAATTCTAATAAATCGACTCGTATTAATTTCCATAGTCTATTTTGCACAGGTTTCGAGATAAATGGTCCGGAACGAAAACTCAGTGTTGATTTCCATAGGGCCAAAAAAGGTTTGGACCCACGATTTCAAGCCATTCAGAAGCCGACTCTTATCAGCATTGACCACGATGGGTCTGTTGCATACTTTTGCTACAACAATATAAAACCTTGATTCTTATGTAAAATTCGGCGAAAATAACGATACGAACATTAAAAACGTTCAAAATCATTTCATTAACTCAGGAAATCACTTCAATTTCAAACAGCCCGCGCTACACTAGACACTACTTGCATCGGTATACTACAATAGACGGAACCACCGTGCATAAGTAAACAACATCGTAACTACAAAATGATGGAATTCCCTTCTAAATACATGAACTATTGGCTGCTTTTGCTGTCTGGTCTTTTCGGTTTATCAAAGATTACAAAATAATATAAGAAATGTACGCATCTAAACGAAACATTCCAATGTTTGTAAGTTCTGTTCATGTTTACAAAAACGAGATGGTTCCATCTATGTAGTTATAAGTCGGTGATATAGTGTCTAGTGTAGCGCGGGTTTTTTGAAATGGAAGGTATTTACTGAATTAATGAGTGGATTTTGAAAGTTTTTAATGTGGCATCGTTATTTTCGCCGAATTTTACGTTCGAAACAATGTGTCATATTGACGTAGCAAAAGTACGCAACAGCCCCATTGCGACTCTTGTTTACTCTTTGTGCACAAACTTTCACAATATTCCAAACCTATACCTTGACACGTGCGAATTAGAATAAAATAGAGGGGTCATCACCTGACTTTAGCTCCTGTCTCTGTCATTTTCTAACACTTGCGTTCAAATAGGAGAAGACAGAGAAGGACGCATTTCTGGACCCCGCACTATTCCTTTCTATTGGGGTCGGATCGCTCCGGACAGCAGCATCTCCTTTTAAAGGTAGGCACACGGCACAGCACAAGCCCTATGCATTATAGCCGGCCCCGACCAATCTTTTAGAATCAATTGCCGTGAATTTCAGGATTTCAGATTCGCCTGCTTTTACTTTTACATCGATTCCCTATCCATTCGCTGAAGTCTGGCTTCTGAGAAGCTCCTGGCCAGGCTCCCTGAGTCCCTGCAGCGGAAACCCCGAGCCTCTCTCCTGCTCCACTCGGTGTGCAGTGTGCACCGTTGCAGGAGAAATTAATCACTACTCGACTCTCGAGTGAGGTTTTGACCGAGGACCTTCCATTTGAAGCGTAAGATTTAAGCATTTCCGTCGACATGATTTCCACGTGAACAAGAATTAAATTATTTCCTCGTTTTTGCCCCCGTATAGTTCTTGTTTTCACCCAACTCGGCTTCAGCTTAATTTTTAGCAGCTCGAACAGCCCCTTATCTCGATACAATATGTTTTCATCATTAATATATAAAAATGCTAAAATCTTGAGAGTGCAGCAATGCATTATTGCATTTCTGGAGCAGGTCAAAGAATAGTATAATTGTTAAAAATATATGTACAGAGATTTATGCAAATCTGAGTACAAACGTTGCCCGATGGCCCATTTGAATCAATGTAATGTTAGGATTTTTATGCACAGGAATTTTCACTGGGGGGGGGGGGGAGATTTCCAGAAGCATGACGATGTAACCAACGTAAGGGATGGTACAATTACCAGAATGGGTCTGTTACATACTTTTGCTACAACAATATAAAAAATTTATTCTTATGTAAAATTTGGCGGAAATAACGATGCACACATTAAAAAAAGTTCAAAATCTACTCATTAAGTCAGGAAAACACTTCAATTTTAAACAGCCCGCGCTACACTAGACACTATTTGCACCGGTATACTCCTACATAGACGCGGGAACCACCGTGCATAAGTAAACAACATCGTGACAACAAAATGATGGAATTTTTTTTTTAATACGTGAAATATAAGCTGCATTTTCTGTCTGGTCTTTTCGGTTTCTCAAAGATTACAAAATAATATAAGAAATGTACGCATCTAAACGAAACATTCCAATGTTTGTAAGTTCTGTTCATGTTTTCGTAAACGAGATGGTTCCATCTATGTAGTTATACGTCGGTGATATAGTGTCTAGTGTAGCGCGGGTTGTTTGAAATGGAAGGTATTTTTTGAGTTAATGAGTGGATTTTTAAAGTTTTTAATGTACGCATCGTTATTTTCGCAGAATTTTACGTTAGAAACAATGTGTCATATTGATGTAGCAAAAGTACGCAAAAGACCCATTCAAGTGTTTGTACCATAGGTCTTGAAAAATTTTTTAGGAAATTCTAGTTCTATAAACCCTTTTCTGGTATTAACATCTGGGTCTGGTCAAATTACTAGACTTTCTGTGGTTCACATATCTGTGTGCTACTGGTAATTTTACTAGAATTTAGGAATTATTTTTTTCAGTGTGTCATCTCTCTTCCTCCCCCTCATGTCTCTCCCATCACCCCCTCTCTCCTTCTCGCTCTCCATTTCCCTCTCTCTCTCTCTCTCTCTCTCTCTTCCCTCTCTCTCTCTCTCACTCTCATCTGAACACGTGCGTTGGAAAAGAAATAGAGGGAGAGGCCATCACGCGAATTTAGCCTCTATCCCTGTCCTATTCGAACACAAACTCAAAGAACAACGCCTCGTTGGAAAGACAGAAATTGTTACTAAATACGAACGAATCAGCGACCAATAGAGACGGAGCACTAACTGGCTGCAGCAGAGGCACGCTGAATTCTCGCGGATTCAACGAAACAACAGTCAACGCCCTTCTGATGTCGCTGGGTGAGCACCCTCCTTTCACTTCCCAGTCCATACCCCCCCGTGTTTTTCAAAACTCGAAACACCGTTTAACCATCAACATCAGAGGGGTGTTTTACTGTTGTTTTGTTGAATCCGCGCGAATTTAGCGTGCCTCAAATCTGCCCCTTTTTATTTCAGCGTAGTGCTCCTTTTGTCCTATAAAGAATAAGGGAATTTTTGGTTAACCGCCTTCCATTGTCTAGCAACCAAGCTTCTTGTATTTTTTTAATGGTTGCTGGTTGGTTCTGCACAGTGCTCAGCGCCCATTTGGATTACGAGAGTCAGAAGGCATCATCGGGATGAATGAGACAGAAATTTAATTAGGCATGCCTGAATGAAGGTGAAATTTTTTGGGGGCCCTATTTTAAGGCATGGGGTTGAATAAAAGGATCAGTAAGTTATATATGCCTGAATTTAAGGTAAAATTGTCATAATACATAACCTATTCAACCCAAAATGGGGTTTCAAGTTTCCCATCTTGTATTGCAGATGCAAAAATCAGTTATCTTAAGCGAATTTTATGAGCATAGGTTCCGGGTGAAGATTTTCACTCGAACCAACGATACGGCTGTCTATTTTACAAATCACCCGAAACTATTTGTGCGGGAACGATGAATGACACCAATTCTGTACCCAAATCTCAGAATTTCTACCCGTTTCGCGAGGTAAGGGCAAAAAGGGTCCTTCAAAGGTAAAGAGACAAAAAAAAATAACGCTCCTCATTAACTAGAAAGGGTTTTTTTGTTGACTTTGGCGATCGAAGTCCCTCGAAAAGTTCCGAATTTCAAATCTTCCCCCAAAACCTCACAGTGAAATGAGCCTCTTACTATCATTTATTTTTCATTTTTTCCCCTTTATCTATTTTTTTTTATTTTTTTTCTCCTTTTTTCGGGAATTTGCGGCCTCCCGCTCATAAATCGAAAAGATTCAACCGTCAGATCTGACAAAAATTGAAATCTGAAGTTTCCGAAAAATTTAAAAATGGGGGGGTTGGAAGAGGTAAAAATAATTTCAGCCGTAATAATTAACGTGAACTAGTTTCTTTTCACTCTCCAAAAAGTATACATACGGTGAGGGGGGGGGGACCCCTAACGCTTCGGTAGCGGAGGACTCCATTGCTCGCACTGTAACCGCATTGGCTGCTCGCTGGTAATAAAAAGAGCCTGATTCCTCGCACACAGCGCTCAGCTTAGAATTCACGTCTTCCCGAACAAAGTGCAAAGTTAAAAGTCGAGAAGTTTCCAGAATTGAAAACTACCGCAAGTATGAGAACTCGAAAGAAGCGCAAAATAAGCGGAGGGAGGGAGAGGGAGAGGGAGAGAGAGAGAGAGAGAGAGAGAGAGAAAATTTAGCGCATTGCTCCTCCAATTAAGGCTCGCCCTCCGTTCAATAGTTTTCCAAGTCGGTGACTCCAAAATTTCCCCTTCCTGTTACCATGATACCACAACTCATGCGGGAACGTAATGCAGGGAACTTACCTATCTTAAAAAACACGAGTATTAATAAAGGAGATTGCAGAGTTTTTCCTTCGCACGACAGCACATTCGGGTGTTTTAGGCGCGAAAAAAAAAATTTTTAAATTGTAACCGATCTGCGCTGCGGTTTCATTTTTGTTTCACTCAGCACACTCGGGCCTAGCTGGACGTTGTTAAGCAACGTGTTTCTAAAGGCGTCAGTTTTTTTGCAAAAGAGGGGGGGGGGGGGGAGAAGAAAAAAATTTATAAACAAATGAATTTAATAACACACTTATTGTAACTACCCGCGCTAAGTCGAGAAAAGCAGGGGGGGAAAAAAAAAACCTCACTCAAGGACAATCAAACGTTGAATGTTAGAATGGAGAGGCGCGGTTTGTGGGTGGTAAAGGGGGGGGGGGGAGTCAGCCGGATAAAAAAAAAAAAAAAAAAATGCACCGCTTTAAAATCCAGGGTAGATTTTCAAAAGGACAGAAGTTGTGAGTAGGGTGGAAGGGAGGGAGGGAGGGAGGGAGGAATGGAAAGAGTTTAAACAGAAAAGGGGTTTTATTCTTCCGTGAAAAGATAGTTTTGAGCGAAAAAAAACGCGAGAACTTACGTATCCCGGGGGAAAAAAAAAAAAAAAAAAAAGAGGAACAAAGGCATGAGAAAAACTTTAAAGAGCAAAGAACGTTTTTAAAATTAAGCAAAACCGCAAGGGAAATTTTTTCTCCTCAAACACAAACTGATTTCGGGAGGGTTGCAGTGAAGCCTGACGCAGGTATGCACGCGGCGGTGGGTAAGCGTTATGTGCTGTGCCCGGGGGTGATACAGTCGGGGACAAAAAGAACGTCAGACGATTCCTGGAGGTAGACTACCCGCAATACTTATCTCAATGAATGTAAGCATTGCAGATTGCCTACCTAGGTCAAAATCAAAGGAGTTGTCCGATATAGCCCGGGTTTAATTAGTGAAGACACGTCAAGATCGAAATTGGGATCCATCTAAACGAATGGTCTGTCCTAGAGTACCTTACGTAGAGAGTTAAGACAAGTGAAACAATGGGCGCCGCCATTGGATGCGATTTTGCACATTTGTTTACATTTTGAGGGCCGTTGTTGTGTCTTCGTCCACTGCAAAGATTAAAGTGCCGCTGAGTTTTTAACGATGTAATTTTTACTGCTTTTGTAGTTCTTTGGACATTAGAACAAGTGAACGAAAGGGCATTGGACGAAAATAAACTGGCCAAATAAAGTTTGGACGAAAAAGTTTTGGACATAAAGGCTATGGACATATCATCTGGGAACCAAAAGTAACTAGCTAGAGTATGCAACAAGCAACGCTCGTAATGCATGTGTTTAATAGTTTCCATGCATTGCGTATTGCATACCCTGGGCAGTGGGCAAAATCTTTGTCCCCGATAGTACACAACTGATTTGGAAGTCTTTGTTCTCCATTTGCGAGCGCTTTGAAATCAGACTTTTGACTTCCACATGAGTTTCATTTCCCTTTCGATTGCCGTAACAAGAATTCTGTTTTAAAAATTACTTAACCGGAATTCAGGAAAACGTGACCGAAATTTCAATAATTATTGTAACCGGAGTTTCTGCTACATTTAACGAAATTCCGGTTGAGAAATGATCAAAAAGAGCTCTTGCTACCAAAAATCGGCCTCATCTGAAAGTTTATAATTTTTTCCTGAAACCAATCCAACCCTACCCAGATGAACCCCTTTCCCCCCCTCTCCCCCCATCCATCCTAGTGACCTCGAAGTATATCCTGTGTCAAAGTCAGGTTTCAGTTCCGATTTGAATTTGCTCGGGTTTGGGGATGCGGGCCCCAAAGCCCAGCCTATAGGGCCCCCTACCTCGCCACGCAACAAAAAACCCGCAGGCGGGAACGTCGGCGGGAGGGGGGGGTAGTTTTCCCCCGCCTCATCCCTTTGCAAAATCGCTGTCCTTACTCGGAACTAGAAAACCTAACTGCCCGCTTTCCCTTTGATCCTCGGTCCAGCGTTGCCAATTTATGACAACAATTATTCGAATTTTTTCATATAACTCAAGATAAAGTACGGGTAGTTTCTGTATAAATGGCAAAACTGCCTCCGTCGCCTCTGCCCGGGGGGGGACCCAACCCTTTTTTCATCCCCTTCACCGTCCACTTCCGACCCCCCCCCCCTTCGCAGCCAGTCTCTGATAAAAACGACAAGGAAGAGGTCCCGGCGTTCATTTTTTTTTCCCCCCCCCCTTCGAACATCCCCCCCCCCGGTTATCCCCCTTTTTGGGTTCCTCCTTTTCCCCTTTTAGTTCCCCCCATAACATTTTGTTTAAAAGGGCCCCGATTTGAACACTTTTAGGGGGAGAAGTCTAACAGACGTAGATGTGCAGCGTCAAATGAGAGAGTACCTGTACAATGCAGAATGCACTGCACAATGTTGTTAGATTGCTCCCAAAAAATTGCCTTTTTTCTAATTTGAATCGTTTAAAGGGGCTTGATTTCATTACAACGAAATCCACAAAAAACTACTTTTTCGATCCGAATACAATAGAAAACCCATCGAGCTGCCGTTTTGCGTATAATCAATTCTATTTTTCTATTCACCGATGATTTTACCGGGTTTAGAAAAGATTACACAGTCCAGTTCAGTGTATGACCGACGACCCTAATGCACGAAAATTACTCGCATCTGTAATCTCTTCTCAAGCAGTTTAGTCGTCGATGACTTTGAAAAACTTGCGGGTATTTTAATTAAGTAACGGAGTTTCCCCCGATTAAGGAAAGATTACAGATCAGAGTATTTTCGTGCAGTGCAGTCATACACAGAACTGAACTGTGCAATCTTTTCTCAACCGGTGGAAACATCGTTGAATAGAAAAATAGCATTGATTATACGCAAAACGGCAGCTCTGATTACCCGATGGAACACGGTGGAATGCGAAAGGGAAAATTATAGTCTTTCTTTTTTTTCTTATTCTTTTTAGCCAGCGTGGTCAAGAGTGTTCCATCAAAAAAAAAGATGACAATGACAAGTCACAAATCTTTAGTCAAGAAACATATAGTTACGAAAACAACAAACTTAGCGGTAAAAGTCGCTTAATGTAAGTTGAGAGATAAAGTCTCAGCTCGTATTTTTAATGAGATCCCACTTTCTAAGTTAACTTCCAATGTCGAAAGGAACGCGAGAATGAAATAAATCAACCGACACTGTCATTCAGTTTAAATGATGAGTATTTAAACTGCGAAGAAAGACAAACCTATCCATCCATCAGCAATAGGTGACTGTTGATTTCGACTCGCGAGAGTCATGAACAAAGAATCGAAGAATGAGCCCCGACCACAAGGCTTGTGCTGAACCTCTGTATTTTCACTTTGTTAAAGAGAGGAGATGATTCTACGACCAGTTGAATTTAATTTTGAAATAGACAGAGTTTGCTGTAGTATCAAGACTTGATACCGGTGATTTTGAAGGAGATTTTGCACATGTAATTCACATTCTGATTCAAAATTAAATGTACCAATTTTTCTCGAGTATACAATGATTTACTTCAAGATTTCAAATCCCTGAATCGGAAAAATTCGCCAACTAATTTGGATCAATGCAAATGATGCAAACGTCTAATTTAGTTCCGCTGGGTAGATTTTATTCAGGATATTTCAGGATATTTAATCCGTGATTAACTAAAGAAATTAGCTTACTTTCAGTATCGGTTTAAAGTAAGTTGGAGGCACTTTTTCTACTGCTTCAATGACCCAGATATAAAACAAGACTTTTGCAACAATTTAACAATAACGAGTTATCTTGCCAAAATTTTATTAATAAATACTGAAAAAGTTGCTTACGGAGACTTTTCAAAATATTTATAAATGACTTTTTGAAAAGGGTTGAAAACTACATTTTTTAGAAAAGGTTTCGGAAACTTTTTAAAAATATTTGCAAAAATGGTTTGTGATAAGATTTTCTTTTTAAAAAAACGTTTTTAAAAGTTGTCAGAAATATTTTGAAAGTATTATTTTGACAAACAACTACTGTCATGAGCATTCTTATATATATTTCGAAAATATTTTGGAAGATTTAGGAAATATTTTCGGCGAAACTCTGACAGGATTTTAAAATATTTGTAAAATGTTCCTTCGTGTCAGGGGAGGAATAAGTATAAAGAAAAGTCGCTCGCTTCTTCTTTGTGCGATGAAACCTAAGTGGATTCTTTAAATCACTTATAATCAGTGATGAAAATAAGTCATTTCATGGCACGCGGGGTTTTTCTTTTCTTTCTTTTTGGACTTAATCGGAATCTAAAAACACTTTCATTAAGATAATATAGTAGTGTAGATATGGACTCGATCATATTACGATTTGAACGATCATAACCACTCCGCTGCGGAAACCGTAATTTTAAGGGAAAACTTGCCGACTTCCCATTAGTTCAATTAAAATAAAAGCAGCTTTCCTTTCAGTGCCTGAAATCCGTGATCACAGAAGTAAATTAATCTGTTTCCAGTTTCGTTCAAAATAGTTGAAGCATACTTTTATTTTGTTTCTCACAACACTCGGCAACCGTGATTATAGAGCTTGTATTTGAACTCTAAAAGGCGCACAGCAATTAACTTCGGCACCCCTCCCCTCCCCTCACCATCGCCGATCCGCATTTTCTCAAATTCACTCGACCTTTGCATACTTTCTCTGACGTCACGTTGCGAAAAAGCCGGTAGAAAGGGAAAAAGATAGTGAAGGATGGAGAGAGAGAGAGAGAGAGAGAGAGAGAGAGAGAGAGAGAGAGAGAGAGAGAGAGAGAGAGAGAGAGAGAGATTTTATTTTATTTTATTTTACTTAGCCTGGGGCCCTAAAAAGGCTTGCAGTAGTCCTTTCTTCCCTAGAACCAGGATAATTAAATACGTACAATTTAACAAATGAATAGTATACAAAACTAATTTTTTTTAATTTTTCTAATCCCCCCTCCCCTCAGAAGCCTCACAATTTGCCGTTTTTCAACAGAAAGTAGCCCGAAATGGCTTCCACCGACGCTTCATTTTTCAAAATTTCACAGGCGTGCTGCCCAGAAAAAATTTTCTGAATCCACCACTGGTTACAAGTATTGAAATTAAATACGAAAGCAAGAAAATTAAAATAAAAAACGTCGAACGACTCTTGAATCTTTGCGCAGGTAGGCTATCCGCAGTACACAGCTCGAGCACATACAAGCTAAGCAAAGCTATTAATTAGGGGTACCTTTATTACTTTGTATCTTGTCTCCACTCGAATTTTGTAATGCGGGCAAGGGCACAACCTACACATGAAAAATTAAAACGTAGTTTGAAATCAACCATCAATTATTATTCATCCATCGTTGGGTCACCATGTTTTCTCGTCATTATAAATATTAAGAGAAAATAATGATTCAGCGTACAAAATATATAATTAATTTGAGACTTATATAACAGATCTAAAGTAGTGAATTAAGTAGTGTAACTAAGCTTTGGGAAATTCTTCTATTTCGTTCTTAGCAGCTGTTAGCCTTCACACTGACTTTTTTTTCAGCTCAGATCAACAAAATCCTTTAGAGCCCTAACTATACGACGTACGTACACCTACGTCCTATACCCTATACCTACAGCTACGAGAGAGAGAGAGAGAGAGAGAGAGAGAGAGAGATGGATTGTGAATACTTTTTCATTCAGGTGCTGACAGAGAACATGATCGTCAAAGATAAAACAAAACTGAGCTTACAAATTCCAAAAAAAAACAAAAAACAAAAAACAAAACAAAACTCCGAGCTAAATTTGTGACACGAAGTCCGCAGCTCAAAGGCCCTCGATGTAAGTAGGGCGAATAAAGGATAGGAAAAAAATAAAGTAAGACGAAAAAGATAAGAGAATAAAAGAAATGAAAAGAAGAAAGGAGGGGGAAATCCTTGCGTCGTAATCACAAACGTTTTCGTATCAAAAAGAGCCAAAACGGCGCCGCACCATCACACATTGGATCAAATCGTGGAATTTCCCGGACATAATTTCACGAATAAAAGTCAACATATACAGAAGAACTAAATAGAGGGTTTTAGTAATGGCGGCTGCCTGTGATGATCATTGCAAACAAAGACAGTTCGTCTCTCTCGCTCTCACATAACCCCCATGTCCTGCCATCTCACTCTAATTTCAAAAAGCGTACATAGAGCCATCTTTCGTGAAATTTTCTGGCTGAAATGAATTCCTCGAGGCATTCTAACGCGATGTTGATAATAAACAAGGCCCTGTATACGAATTTCGAAACTAGAAAGAGATGGGTATACATGGGGGTCACGGGAGAGTGAGTGAGATAGTTTGGAACGCTACGCGAGTTTTATCACAACCGATTGCGACCGATAAGTGCATTGTTGTGGTTGTTTGCTAATCGTTGACTTCGCACTAAAACTGTTTATGTCAAGATCTAAAAATGTGTGAAATCACTCATATTACACCTTCACATACAGGAGTCAAATAACATGATTTTGGCACGAGAAAATGATCACTAGAATGTTTTTTAAAAACGAAACAAAAAACAACAACTTTTTCGGTCCGAAAAAAATCCGTTTCGAACCAGTGAGCGGCTATGGAGGAGGTAGGAGAGTAAACACGTGCTTCGAACTAACTTTCCAAGTGGGGGCTACAGATCAACTTAACAGCGGAGAATGGAGGCTGGTGATTGGAAGAAGCGATAGAGTTACAACGCTATACATAGAGCGAAACGCTTGACGCTTCCACACAAATAGTTGTCGAGGCGAGCCGGAGCCGCGGCAAGCTGAAATCAAAGCGCCTTCATTTCGGAGGGATACGAAACGACTCACTGAGACGCACGAACATTTATCTACCCTCAGAACTCTCGTTCTGGAAATTAACGCACGGTAATATCTTATCGCTTCTTGGCGAGCGTTTAAATCCCTCGCAATATTTTCTGATTAGACGGGAAAAAAGCCAAAAGCCTACTCAAAAATCGATCTATCGACGGTTACCCGGTAGCGCAACAAGAAATTCTCTGTCTCTCTCCCTTTCACCAACATGAAACCATCATATTTCTATCCTCTTTCTACTTATTTTATAGACTGTTTTAGTAGAGCGATACATCGTATCGATTGCCGTCTGAGGGCCTCTGGTTCCAAACAAAATCTGATTCAATGCATTTTCCCCATAAGCGAATTTTTGAACGGAAATTTAGACTACTAAATCAAACAATTCATGCGACAATGCTTAATTTTGACTGGTTCCACCGCTGAAACTGCCGGAATCAACAAGATGTTACAGATGAAATGATGCGTTTGGAGGTTGGAATCACCCAAATGTTACTGTTGTTGTTGTGGAATTGGCGGGATTTCGGGTGATTCTAACCTACAAATGCAACATTTAATCTGTAATATCTTATTGATTTCGGCAGTTTTAGTCAAGGAACCAGGCATAATTAAGCATTTTTGAGGACGTAGAATTCATAATCGCAAAAAGGTCGCATTAATTGTTTCATTTAATACCCTAAATTTCCGTTCAAAAGTTCGCTTATGGGGAGATTACATTGAACCAGAGTTTGTTTGGAACCAGAGGCCCTCGGACGGCAATCGATACGATATACCGCTCTACTAAAACAGTCTACACGTTCAAAGGGAAACTGACAGAGACGGAAGAGATCCGTGCAGAAAAACCTGTTAAAATGACGATGAGTACACTAAAAAATCGTGAAGTTCTGGCTCAGAATCGTGCTTAACGGCAGAGAGACGCAGGTATCATGGGAGATTCCTACCTAAAATGAGACATATCTCTGCATTTCCATAGAGACAGTGACAAATTAAACAGGAATCTACCATGATACCTGCGTCTCTTCGCCATTACAATCTTGCCGCTATAGCAGTTTTGGAACTTCGTAAGTGAATTTTAGACTTTTTAAGCATGCTTTTCGTGATTTTTGCTGGTTTTTATATCGAATGGGACTATTCATTTGCTCACAGCAATAGTTTGCAAGAGCCTGATTCAGGTGGGAATATTCGCGACCGATAAAACACTATAGGTACAGGGTATGATTTTTATTTATTTTTTTGCTCAGTTTGCGGTGCAGAGTCATTAATCAATCTGCACGCATAGGTACTACCTTACACCCTGTATAGTCTATAACATCGATTCTAAGATGCAGCCTTTGAATCTCGATGCAGGTGGAGGGGATCAAATGTTTACAAGAGGAGAAAAAGGTACCCATACAAGCGTATCATGGGAAGCGCGGCATGGCCAGCTCAATGACGGCTTAGAGAAAAGAATATTTCTGGGAGAAAAAAAAAAGGGTGAAAGGAGGGAGGGTGGGTGGGAAGCAGTAAAAAGAGAAAGAAAAATCCCTCTCACATTTCACTCATTTTTCTGCGCATAGAAATTATGCAAATTATTCATCGTTTATAAAAATAACGCCTTATGATTTATAACTTCCCTTACTTTCCTGTAATTAGTGCAAAGAGCTGGTATCTTCTCCTCCTTTCTAAAGCAACGCTTGAGCATCATTAAAGGGGGAGGCGCGGGTAAGAGTACTGGGTGAAAGGGGGTGGTGGAGAGGTTGAGGTGGGGTGGAGGAGAAGAGGGGTAGAGTGGGTGGGAGGGTGTTTTGAGGGGGGGGGTGGAACTGGAATATATTTTCACATTTTTACCACGTGTCGCATTGGTGGGATGAGGGGGTGCAAATGAAGATCTCGCGGGAGGGGGGACAAAAACTAAACCAAAATCAAATTAAAAGTAATCTGGATCTTATTCATACTTCACGCGTAATAGAATATAAAAATAGGTAGAGGTCGACGGTCGTTTCAGAAGTGTAGGCGCACCTAAACCGATAATCTTTGGAATCTTCCAACATTATTTCTCAAATTACAAAATAAAAATGAATGAAAATGAGTTTGAGAGTTGACTTTTCATTGAAAAACGCTTTAAAATCAATAGTTTGAAGTCGAGGGCAAGTTTTGTTTTGATTTGATTTGAAGGATTGAAAATTGAAAATTCGTCAAAGATTACGGTCTAGGTGCGCCTACACTTCTGAAACGAGCTCTACGACAAAATGATGATATTCAACTGCGAGACTTGAACATTTTAGGCAACTTTTGACTTTTTTTCCTCCAGCCTTTTCACAGAGGCATGTTATATTAAAGTAGGATCAAACCTGTGAATTGAGGCACAATATTTGTCATTTTTTACTACCTCATTTGAACTGTTTTTAGAAGAGTGTGACGAGTGACTATAGTGTCATATAATGGGTCAATTGCAAACTTTTGCCACAGCCTTAATGAGGATTGATTTCGAAGTAATAACGCATGAAAATCATATTGCAAGTATCGAAAGCTTCACTCACTCAATAATTGCGGGTAAGAAAATTCAAAGATGGCGGTCGAATGAGCCAGGGGCGGCTCGTGCAATTTGGCAACAATGGCATCCCTCCATTTGATTGTATGTAAAACAATGCTTCACCGACAATCGATTGTTAAACATACACTCAAATGGAGCGAAGACATGGTTGCCAAATAGCACAAGCCGCCACTGGAATGAGCAGGTAAAAATGGGGCAGTCCCATCGAATCTTCACATTCCGTGCTGAGAATTCGTCGAAGAGAAAGCTGTATTTCTCATCCCCTTTTGCGACCCTAGTATTGCCAGATTGGGGTGAAAAAGCCGTGCGCTTTAAATTTATTTAAATGGGGGACGATACGGCTTTTTACCCTCCATCTGGCAACACTGTGCGACCCGCTCTTTCGCCCGCCATCTCTGAATTTTGTTAAACTCATTTGTTAGGTTTGTGAGTGACATTTTCAGACATTTTGATGCTTGAAATGAATAGGACTTAAAAGAAACAGCATTGCCTATCTATAGATATAGCTCCTTGGTCAGAATAGATAGTTCATTAGCCAACAGCAAAACCTTAAAAGAGCTTCGTTGGACTTGAACGTGTTTTTTTTTTTTTTTTACGAATTTGTATCCATTGGTTCTTAATTAATTTTGAAAAAACTAAAAAACGAAGTGAAATTTCAAAAGTCTCAATGAAGTTTGGCCCGTCTGAAAATAAAGGGCTTAAATGTGGAGGTAAGACTGTAATGAGCGAGAGAGGGAGTGAGTGAGTGAGAGAGTGAGAGAGAGGGTGAGTGAGTGAGTGAGTGAGTGAGTGAGTGAGTGAGTGAGTGAGTGAGTAAGTAACTAAAGTAAGTGCGAGAGAGAGATGCAGCTGCCACGGCCCCAAGTTTCGTCGTTTCGGAATTGATTCAATTAGTGTTTACGATAAACTCTAATTTTGTTGTACTTAGGGACGCGTCCGCGGTCCGCAGAGCGAGGAATAGATGGAAAAGGGGGACGGAAGCTTTGCAAGTAAGTGTAGGTAAGAGGGGGCTGTCCCCACCCCTCTTCACATCTCCCGCCCCAAAGTCGCGGTGGGCGTGCGGTACGGACTCCGACTCGGAAATTTTCGTCGAGATCCAAATTATACGCCTCGACTCAATCCGCGTTTATACTACGGTTAAAGCGACCGTCCCACATTTCTCTCTTTCACTTTCCCCAACTTTAACTTTAGCTCTCTCCGTTCTAGCTATTTCCTTCTCACTCAATTTTTTCCCTCTCCCCCTTTCTCGCTCTTCCTTCTCTATCCCCCCCCTCTCTCTCTCTCTCTCTCTCTCTCTCTCTCTCTCTCTCTCTCTCCCTGACCCCCAAACTCTCTCCCTCCTGTTCTTCCTCCCTAACGATCAAAGTCTTCTCATAACGAGGTCTCCGTTCTTTTACCGCGAAAAGTTCAGCTCACTTATATTTTCATTCTCCTCCTTTGATCAAGACCTCGCCCAGCATAGACGCCAAGTTCCTGTTGGTATATGACGGTTGGTAAACATTTTCTAAAAGTTGCACGAGTCGTTAAGATCCGAATGCAGTTTGAGTCTTGCAGATTTTTAAGCTAGGAAAATGGCAAGACCCATAAAAAAAAAAAAAAAAAAAAAAAAAAAAAAAAAAAAAAAAAAAAAAAAAAACAGCTACTTGAAAGCTTTTAATTGTTTATAACTTTTCACTCCATTGCGCACCAATCTCTCTAAGCTTCCTTCCCATTTTTGCTTTTTTGTTTTGTTTATCCAGTATGTTTGGCATCGTGCTTTTCATACTAGTTTGCATTGCACTTATTGTTTATTTTTTCCAACTTTTATTTGTTTATCATTAAATTGTACTGATGATGGTCTAGGATGGAAAAGCCTAGGGCTCTTTGAAGAAGTTTAAATTTAATTACAATATTGACTAATTAATATTAATTTGTTTTAATTTTATTTTGTCATTTTTTTTTCATAAAAAGAGCAGTTCTGTGTTGGGAACGACGAGCTATAACCATATAAAGAGGAGACACCAATGACGGATCCACAGACGGGTGGGGGGGGGGGGGGGGGGGGGCAGAGGTTTCAAATTTTGCTTTTTTTCATCAGAAAATTGTTGAAAATTTCTTACTGCATCGCTTCAAATTTAAAAATTCATGGGCGTGCCCTCCCTCCCCAGAAAAATTTTCTAGATCCGCCTATGGGCAACATTATAAGTCTTATCTTACAAGTCTTAAAATGAGGCAGCGTGGACGGAAGTCTATTGCTTTTTAAATCAAAATTTCTAATAAAAAATCAAAAATTGTAATTAATTCAGTATGTAAACTGGCTTGTTACGTGCAGCAAGTGCGGGGGCAGCTGGCAGCCCCCTAGCTTTTCAGTTTGGGTCAAGAACCAAAAAAAAGAGGTCATCAACTTCACCAAGTTTAGGTTAAGAGAGTTGTTCATTTCACGAAATAATGTGCATGCAATAGCATAAAATTATATACACAAATTGGTATTTTCTCGTTTTCCAGAATTTTAAAACGTTGAAACTGCAGACACATTTTTTTTAAAAAAAGCATGAAATGAGGCTATTGTATACTTTTGATACACGGAATTAAAAAGTTGATTATTGCATAAAAACCTGTAGAAATGATGATGAGTAGGTACACTGAAAAATCACGAAATTTTCTCTAAGAATCGGACTTGATGGCGAAGAGACGCAGGTATCATGGAAGATTCCTATCTAATTTGAAACATATCTTTGTGTTTCCGTAGAGAAAGTGACAAAATAGACTGAAATCTTCCAAGGTTATAGATTAAAGAGGTATGCTCATCTGACTTCGCGCCACAAATTCAGTGGCGCGCAGTTAAAAATCACTGCAGGCAAGATGGCCGACAAAAGCAAAAAACGTTCACTTTTTGCAGAAAACATTGGCTGCACTCTGCAGGAAAGCAGAAAACAACCCAATGTTTTCAGCAAAGAGTATACGTTTTCTGCTTTTGTCGGTCATCTTGCCTGCAGTGATTTTGAATTGCGCGCCACTGAATTTGTGGCGCGAAGTCAGATGAGCATACATCTTTAATCTATGACCTTGAGAATCTCCCATGGTACCTGCGTTGAACCGCCATTACGATCTTGCCATTTTAGCAGTTATGTGAGTGTAATACTAAATTTTAGACTTTTCTAGTGTAATTTCTGTGATTTTCGGTTTCAACATCAGATTGGACTATAAATTTGCTCACAGCAAAAATTTGCAAGAGCCCTGTGGCGGCTCGTGATATTTGGCAACCATGCAAGTTTTCCGTTTGAACGTAGGTAAAATAATCGATTCTTGCGGAGGCTGACAGCCTCCGGGAGAATCGATTGTTTTACATTGGTTAAATAGGAGGAGGACACGGTTGCCAAATTTCACGAGCCGCCACTGCAAGAGCCGCATTCATAAAAATAGTACAACTTAATTGATCAAAAAATGCAGTCAACAATTTGTAGCTGAGGCGTACCTGCATCTTTTAAGCTAAAGAAAAGGTCTCTCGCTATAACAGATCTCGAGAAATGTCTGCCATCAGATAGGTCTACTTCCTAAGATTTAAGGGGCAGGTATGCCCAAGCAACCGCAATTTGAAATTTGTTCTTAGTTTTTCAAGTATACCTGCCTGGAGCGTATTCAAACGAATTCTGAAAAGTGCTCATTTTTTCTTTTTTTATTTTTATTTATTTTCTGTCTGGGCAGACCATCCCTTTAGTCGTAAATGATATCACTAAATTGCACCTGTAGGTGGACTAACCCCCCCTTTCCCCCGGATTTTCGGCCAAAGCATAGCCTCTGCTTGAACAGACGGATTTTCAATGTGTATGTTGCGAAATTTCGCTGCACCGTTATGGAGGGTCGGTTTCTACCTAAAATCTTTTAAAATAACTTTGAGATCAGTGGCGTAGACGCCACACAGTGCAGTGAGAAAATGGTGCCAAATAGCTTTTTGCAGCTTTTCTCGGCAAATTAACGAGTTATTTAAATACTGAAGAAAACACCTATTTGTTTTAAGGAAAGAAAGAGATAGCCTTTTTGAATCCGTACTTATCTCAATTTTTCACCGAGAAATTCTGCTCCTGTGAAAATTTCACGGGAGCAGTATTACTTGGTAAAAACTTGAGATAAGTAAGGATTCAAAAAGGCTATCTCTTTCTTTCCTTAAAACAAAAAGGTGTTTTCTTCAGTTTTTAAATAACTTGTTAATTTGCCGAGAAAAGCTGCAAAAAGCGATTTTGGCACCATTTTCTCACTGCACTGTGCGCCACCAAAATTTTCTGAAATTTGCTGTGTTTTCAGAGAAATTTTGCTGCATTTTTACCTCCCCCCTAGAAAATTTTCGGACTCCCCTCCCCCCACGAAAAATTCCTGGCTACGCCATTAGTTGAGATCATCCAAAAGTTCCAAAATCCACCCACAAACTCAATAAATGCGTTTAACACAATTAAAAGATTATGGTCGAATGAGCGGGTGACAATATGAGTTGAGTCCAGGGCTGCCATTTGCGTATAATCAATACTATTTTTCTATTCACCGATGATTCCACCGGTTGAGAAAAGATTACACAGTTCAGTTCAGTTCATGAATGTATAATGCACGAAAATACTCTGATCAGGAATCTTTACTTAATCGGTGGAAACTCCGTTGATTAATCAAAATATCCGCAAGTTTTTTAAGTCATCGACGACTCCACCGGTTGAGAAAAGATTACAGATGCGAGTATTTTAGTTTAATACAGTCATGCTCTGAACTGAACTGTGTAATCTTTTCTCAACCGGTGGAATCATCGGTGAATTGAAAAATAGCATTATAAGTGGCGGTAGCCACTAACGGTCAAGAAAAAAAAAAGAACAGAGAGAGCTACCCGCCTACTTATTATACACACAGCCCCCGGTTTTCGCCACTTTGCCGGATTTTCGACCGAGTTAGCCGCGATTCAGCCTAAACCGTAGAAATAAACCCTATAACATGTGGTATTGGCGGATAGAGCTCGTCAATTCCGATCGAACTGCGGAGCGATTTTTATTTTGGCTCAAGAATAAGAGAGTAATGTTAAAAAAACAAAAGAAAATGAGGGGTTTTTTACGCATTTGACCCGTTTCGAAGGGAGCTTTATTGCCCACAGCTAGCGCAGTAACCGCAACTCGTATCAAACCAAATAAGGTCTTATTTTATTCTCCATATCTCAGTGATGTGCCTTTCGAAGAGTTTTTTAAATTTCATTCGAATTTGACGAAGAAATCGTCTAAATTCCAACACTCCTTTTTCGGCATCAAAAAGCTCTCCATTGTTTACACCGCAAATCACCGGTTTCATCCATCAGTCATCATGACATTCATAACCTCCGATGTCTCAACTCAAACCCTCAACTAGAATGTAAACAGCAAAGCGAACTCTGAGCGAACTTTACACATTTGGATATTTATTATCTCACCATTCAAACTTTTTATAAAATTCTGCATTACCTTTCGATTTATCTTTTTCGTTACCCGTACCTCCTTTCCGAAATATGATTTATTGAGCGACTGCTCTCTTTAAGTTTCAAGTCCGTGATGAAATCACTTTCACCGGTACTTATCTACACTATAGGTGCTAAACGTAGGTAATTAAACTTCATGGAAAGTGTTTCCATCACTTTGAACCACGTGTAAATTTGGAGAGCACCTAATTACACCTTTATAGATCTGCATAGCTCTGAACCTGGTGTAGGTGTAGTGTGCAATTTCCAGTTAGATCCTCTGTCTAGTGTAATGTAGGTTAGGAATGTAATTATTGTGTCTCTAGGTAAGTACATACTCCTCATCAAATTGATTGGAACTCAGATTTGTGGATCATTCCTCAGTGATTTTATCATTCATTTCAGTCAACCAAATCAAACGTAGGTAAGTCTTGTATCAGCCAACCCCATCACAGATTTTCCCTATCTCGTTGTATTTTATGTTTCCGCTGTTGGCAGATACCATTCTTCTCTTCATTAAATTTGGTAGACTAAAGTCAATGATCACTCCACTGATTTGATGTAAATACCTAAATGCTATTCCTAATGAATCCTGCTGTTCATCCTAAGGCAACGATCAAGTTTCCCGACTAAAACATAATTTACGGGAGAGCTGCGACATTCTAAGTTGATTGCCAGTGAACGAAAAGTAGTTATGAATAAATTAGTTCTGCATTTCATTTGTCTCTGCAAGATATTTGAAGGTTGAAAGCAGATACTACTTACACAATTAAATCTGATAAGACACGGTGTAACTGAAAACCCGTTATATAAGTGTTATCAAGTTTTGCTGAAAGCTTCTTAATTCTTAAAAATAAAAATATCCAGCAAATGAAGTAACTTTAGTAGTATGATGCGAATCAATTTCATTCCCAGAGGGGCTCATAGATCTGACTTCAGCTGAAAGAAAATCTAATAACTGAATCTGTTGATGCCAGCCGCAAATGCAGGAAGTTTAGGAATGATCACCAGCGCTTTGCACGACGCACGTTGCATTGCGTGCAGTTATAGGTTTTGAGAGATAGGTAAGAGTTAATGTGCCATGTCTTGTTAGAGTTGTAATGTCTGGTTATACAAATAAGGTTTTACAACACAAATGTTTGATGACAATAGTAACTCCAGGTTGGTTCACATCAGACCAACTTAGCTTGCCGCAGCGGCGTTTCCGTTGAATTTGTGCTAAATTATTGCAGGAAAGACCATCAAGTGAAACTTAGTGCCATTTAGTTCTAAATCTCATTACTCAGGAGCCTCCTGTTAATTTCCAACAAACAGCACTGTTAACAACTACGTAGAATCATAGATCGGATGCAAATAATGAGTAACTTTGCCGTGAGAATGCCTTAAACTTAAGTTAACATGGCTAAGTTGGCTGATTTCAGTGATTTCAGCAGAACTTGAAGGAGCCAATCTATGAGCGTTGCTCCTACCTAATTTAATCTAACATCGTTGAGAGGGTTGATGAGGTAAGATAGATGGTTAAAATAGACGCACATAATTTCATGAGCTCCAAAGTGTAGAATTGAGAGATGATTGTCTAAGCTGTCTCTAAAATCAACCATTGCCTGAAAGGCAGGAATAGAACATTAGAACAAACCTTTCAGAACAGATTGAAGTTTAGAAAGACATTGAAACCGTCAACCGTGCCAATCAAAGTAACAACGGAAGAGTTGAAACGCGCTAAGTAGACCACTTCCTTAGGAACGCTAGTAGTACAAATTTTACACCTTAACCATTTAATAGAATAGAAGCTATCACATAGGAATTTATTTTTATCATCAAATGAGGGATAAAATTGAGGCAAAATTTCTTCACTCGTTAACTTTTCCCTTCAATACCGATGAATGATTCCACAAAAATTAACTTAGAAAATTGATTTGCTTTTGTTTACATTTGGACATTATACCCCACATGCTCCAAAACTTTCGCATAGTATCCAATATATTCTTCTCAAAACACTTGCCTGGAAGAGGTCGATAGGTAGGCAACCAGCTTTACGGTGTGGGTCAAGAAGTTAGAAAAACAAATAGGATAGTAACTTTTTTGAAAATTAATTGAAAATCATGATTTATCAATGGAAATTATTCCATAGCTTGGTGCTAATCATCCTCAGCTTTATAGCAAGAGCAATGGAGGATTTATGTGGTTTGCCACTCTAAAAGACCACAGGGATTATGAATAAAATTCAGAGTCAAGGACCTGGCACGAAAGGGGTGCGCAGGCAATCTAAACTGGAAATTTACATAAGGTTGTTGTGACAGCCAAATTCTTTTAATATATTAACCTACCAGTGCTCAAAAAGAGAAAAGGTACTCGTGCCTCTCTCTTATTATCTAGCGGCATGATCCTTATTCTTTATAACACGCTTTAATGCTTCATTAGTTAGAAGTGATCGGCTTCACAGAAACTCATAAGTGAATGAGCAGTAATAAATCATTGTAGAATTGAGACTACAACCTGTTTCTACCAAAAATGATTTGAAATTTCACAAAAAAACTCTCTCTTGGCTGAGCTCAAAGGCTCTACCAAAAACGGCGTGAAATTTACACAAAAACTCTCGTCGGGACGAGATTGCAGAACAAAAACGGTCAAGCAAAAAAACATTAAAACCCCGCTCCGTTGTGTTTTATGGCTTAAAACGGCCTGATATGATGCCACACAACGGTCAAGTCTGCTGCTTGAATTTACTCTCAACACCGTGGATGGAATTTACCTCCTTGTAATTATTCAAGTAACTTTTCTCAAGTTTAAATAATAACTTTCGACCTTCAACCCGTATCTTTGGTCTAAAGTATGTACCTGGCATCACCAGTCCCCACTATAGCTCGAGTATCTAACTGTAAGTGGGTTTGGAGCGCCTTCAATTAATTTGATACTTCTCCTGCGTACACTAAGGATGTATCAATTGCATAGTCGCCTCTGCTAAGGCGATGGTTGTCGTCCTCTCTGTAAATAGAGTCTCTCACAACCAAAGACGCTTGGCCTACACCGCTACCGCGGTGCGGCGAGTACAATTCTTAATTTTGACAAAAGTACTTGGTGTTGATCGATTCGCTGTGCGAATTGGAAAAAATTGGAAGGATTGCGGGGGAAAAATTATTTAATCAATAAAGAAATTGAAAAAAATAAGGGGGGAAAATACTTGAACCGTGACTCTATTTCCCCACAGCTGCGCCTTAGCCCATGTCTTCTTGGCTCAAATCTCCACTTAATCAAATTGTCCAATGTCACGGTTCAAGTATTTTCCCCCTTATTTTTTTCAATTTCTTTATTGATTAAATAATTTTTCCCCCGCAATCCTTCCAATTTTTTCCAATTCGCACAGCGAATCGATCAACACCAAGTACTTTTGTCAAAATTAAGAATTGTACTCGCCGCACCGCGGTAGCGGTGTAGGCCACGCGTCTTTGGTTGTGAGAGACTCTATTTACAGAGAGGACGACAACCATCGCCTTAGCAGAGGCGACTATGCAATTGATACATCCTTAGTGTACGCAGGAGAAGTATCAAATTAATTGAAGGCGCTCCAAACCCACTTACAGTTAGATACTCGAGCTATAGTGGGGACTGGTGATGCCAGGTACATACTTTAGACCAAAGATACGGGTTGAAGGTCGAAAGTTATTATTTAAACTTGAGAAAAGTTACTTGAATAATTACAAGGAGGTAAATTCCATCCACGGTGTTGAGAGTAAATTCAAGCAGCAGACTTGACCGTTGTGTGGCATCATATCAGGCCGTTTTAAGCCATAAAACACAACGGAGCGGGGTTTTAATGTTTTTTTGCTTGACCGTTTTTGTTCTGCAATCTCGTCCCGACGAGAGTTTTTGTGTAAATTGATTATACGCAAAACGGCAGCCCTGGTTGAGTCCCTTCTAAGCGCAACTTTCTCTACGATGAATCGAACTTCTCAGCGTAGAAAGTTGCAATTAGATATGAGACTCCCTCATCGTCACGGGCTCATTCGACCGCCATATTTTAATTTTATTAAACAAATTTATTGAGTTTGTCAGGGGATTTTGGAACTTTCTGATGGTCTCAACGTCATTTTTAACGAATTTTACGTAGGAATCAACCGCCCTCTACATAACGGAAAAGCAAACGGTCACATCAGACCCATTCATCGCCGTTAGCAAAGTTAGCGAGTCCCTATACATATGTAGAAAGTTATGACAAGAGGGTAGTCAACTTCTGATTGGATCATGAGTTTTAGGCTCTACGGACGCCGCCATTGGATGCGATTTGCACATTGGTTTACATACTCTTGTTTGCGAACGAAGGAGTATAACGGTATTTTACGGATAAAAGAGTTAACCGTCGACAGAGTTGTTAATTTTAATCATGATGCACCTCAAGAATGTCTAAAATTCTCAAAAGAACCTTTAAAAGCGTTAATAGATGTCGATCAACAAAAGCAGTGAAAGATTATACACAGTTAGAAACTCTGCGGCACTGTAATCTTTGTAGTGGACCAAAACACAAGAATGGCCCTCAGAATGTAGACAAATGCGCAGAATCACATCCAATGGCGGCGCCCATGGTTTCACTTGTCTTATCTCTTTACATAAAGGGACTCTAGAATCAACCGCCCTCTACATAACGGAAAAACATAAACGTTCACAACAGACCCATTCGCAGTTAGCAAAGTTAGCGAGTCCCTATACATATGTAGAAAGTTATGACAAGAGGGTAGTCAACTTCTGATTGGATCATGAGTTTTAGGCTCTACGGTCGCCGCCATTGGATGCGATTTGCACATTTGTTTACATACTCTTGTTTGTGAACGAAGGAGTATAACGGTATTTTAAGGATAAAAGAGTTAATTGTGGACAAAGTTTGTTAATTTTAATCATGATGCACCTCAAGAATGTCTAAAATTCTCAAAAGAACCTTCAAAAGCGTTAATAGATGTCGATCAACAAAATCAGTGAAATATTACACCGTTAGAAACTCTGCGGCACTGTAATCTTTGCTGTGGACCAAAACACAACAATGGCCTTCAGAATGTAGACAAATGCGCAAAATCACATCCAATGGCGGCACTCATGGTCATGGGCGGATACAGGGAATTGTCTTCCTCTCTTTCCTCCCATTTGAAAAGATGCGTTAGAAAAGGACAGAAGAGGGGGCCAAAGTCACGTGATGACCCCATTTGCTATCCTTTTCTAACACATTCAGTTCAAATAGAAGGAGAGAGAGAAAGACAATACCCTGTATACGTCAATGCTCATGGTTTCACTTGTCTTATCTCTTTACAAAAAGGGACTCTAGACTCAACCGCCCTCTACCTAACGGAAAAGCATAAAGGTTCACAACAGACCCATTCGCAGTTAGCAAAGTGAGGATTCCCACAGCGACGAGATTCCTCCGAGTTACGCATGGCAACGCTTTATCCCCTTGATCCAACATAAGTGGAGGAGAAGGTAAAGGTTTCGAAGGGGGGGGGGAGGCGTGCACGAAGGGGAGGGGGGGGAGAAACGCGGTAAAAGCTCGCTGCACGTATCAACTACATGAATGCATTTATGCTTCACAGCGTTGCCAAAACACGATTTCGCAATGACGTCACCGTGGACGGACAGAACCCTATATCTAAATCTGATTGGCCTTGCTACGCAACAAAAGCGCTTTTCACAGCGGCAAATTCGTTAGTGCTGGTAGAGCGATGCATTGTGGGAGACTGTAGAAGGGTAAAAAACGGGCGGTAAAAGCTCGCAGCACGACGCACGTGTATCAACAATATAAATACATTAATTTTGAACGAGCAGCATACAATGAGCTCTGATCGTCAAAAAGTGGCCAAAAATTCTAGAGTAAATGTTCCAATTAGTAAATCAATGGGGCTGTTGCACACTTTTGCTATAAGCGATTTAATAGTCGATCCTGGCGTAGAAACCTCCAAAAGTAACGATGGCAGCACTCATGGGCGCCCGTAGAAAAATTTCCAAGGGGGGGGGGCAAAATTGTTGAACCTCAATGGAAGGTCTAGGAGACCCCACCCCTGGGGGACAAGGATTTTTTTTTTTTTTTGTTTTTTTTGTTTTTTTCATCCAAATTTAATGGTGTAAAATTGCTAAGCCATGGTAGGTGTATCAAATAATAGATATAATTTTGATGTGTTTGATTTAATGGATAAAGGGACGGCAGACGAAAATGATATCAAGGAAAATGTTTAATTATTCTACTATTTCTTGCAAAAAATGAGTTAAAATTACAAAATAAACAAATATAATGAAGTTTGTTAGAGCTGGGGAAAGAAAAGAATGGACAAATGTCAAATACTGATGAGTTCCGAATCATCATCATCTTTCAGCCTGCATTTCAAATATAATGTTTGATGACTATTGAGCTCACCAGACTTTAACATTTGTCCGCATCCTTTTCTTTCCCCAGCTCTAACTATTACTCCTTTGATTAACATTATATTTCCTTTTTTCCTTTCATTTTTTACCGTGGAACTTTGACTTTTTTTATTCCAGTAGGGGGCAAGTGCCCCCTCTTGCCCCCCGCTGCGGGCGCCCATGGCAGCACTATAAACTTCCGAAATCCACTCCTAAACTCAATAAACTTATTGATGGCGCGAACGTGATGGTGGCTTAGGGCAGTAATAATGGGAGATTCCCATCACACAATACTGTAACTCCATCAAGAAGTGACCAATAAGAGGTGACTTTTATTTGACACCGGTGTCAGTAGATGTCACAGTACCATTCATCGGATGTGGATCACTACTATAACTCTGATGACTAATTAATTACTCTGTGAATCATCCTTGTCAGCAAAGAGAGTGACGAAATTATGAATATTAAGATAGGAATCTCCCATTATTACTGCCCTCAGCCACCATTACACTACACTCGCGCAAATAAAAGCGTTTATTAAAATGAGGAGTAAATTTTAGAAGTTTTAAGTGCTGTCATCCTTATACTTTTCGAGGGTTTCGCACCAGCATCGACAAGGATGATTTTCGGTGACTTTTTTTTTCACTGATTTTTGGTCACTTTTTTTTTGATCTCAGACCATTGAGCAGCTTGGCTGAAAAACCCGTTTAGCATTGGACCCCTACATCCAAATCTGACTGACTAGAATACAACGATTTCAGAGCTCGTCTCAGAGGTATGGGCACTGATCTTTGAGGAATTGTTCCAATTTCTTGTCTCCTGTTGCATGATGGAAATGAAGTTGAGCTTTGGATTTTCACTAAAGAGCACTTTAAAGGCAAAAAGTGTAAAAGTTTAAGGCAAGTTTTGTTTTGATTTGAAGGAATGATATTTTAAAATTAGCCAAGGATTAGAGGCCGGGAACATGCTGTGCCATTTTTCGAAACGACTCTTTTTCATGTTATTACTCTTTCGTTGTATTTGTCCTGTTTGCTCTATTTGACCTAGTGCGAGGCACTCATGGTTGATTTTCCCCATCTTGTCTGTCCCTTGGTTGAGTCTTCTTGCGTTCGATTTCTCGATATTCTTCCGGTTGCGTAGACCACCCACCTTTCTCACTTTCTCCTTGTTCGTTAGGTTTTTTCACTTTGAGTTTCAACCCTGGGAGGGACTCAGTTTCGAACTGCTGATGCTGTGAAGTGCAGGGACCAATAAATGTACGGTCATACGGTCCTCGGCCCCAAGTCCGCCCTAAGTACTTCAACAAGCATCGGCCACCAGCCAACGGACCGCATCGGACCGTTTTAAAATGGCGCAAACACAAAACTAACCTCAAAATAGCACTTAGGGTGGGTTAGAGCAATGAGCTATAACTTTAGAGTGGTACATCAAGGAACGTTCCGCTGGTTCATTGTTGTCACCTGGTTCATTGTTGTCACCTAGGGCGCCGCTATCTTGCCGTAAAAATCGATTTTGGGGTTAAGTTTTGTAGGTTGTTTCCGGTCGTTTCGTAAACAAACTCGGGCATCGCCGGAAACGGCCTTCAAAATTTAACCTCAAACCTTGGAATCTGCCGTCCAAATTCCCGCCAAATTCCGAACGACCTACAAAATTTAACCTCAAACCTTGAAATCTGCCGTCCAAATTCCGCTTTTTCCCGGGATTCCTTCTACCCTGTGTGGCACAAGGTGGACCAGCCCGCTGCCACTCTAAAGTTATAGCTCATTGGGTTAGAGAGGCTTTAGACCCGCCCCAAGTAACGTAAAGATGGGAGCGCACCCAACATTCCGATGTGCCGTTAAAGAAATGTGAGGTTAGAATCGCCATTTTTAGGTACGACCTAAAGCCCGTTTGTACCGTACATTTATTGGGCCCAGAACTCAGCCCAGGACAGTCAGTCAGTTTTATTTAGTGTCAAAGTCTAGTCTGTTTAAATTATTTGTGTGATGGATTTTGGATATCAATCTGTTGCTGTTACATTTTATCTTGGATTTTTCCTGCCTCTTTAAGGGCAAGTTTCGTTTGGTTTCTTAATTTCGTGTTTTCTCGTGTGCCACAATCTCAGTGAGTTAAGTGTTTATTTTGAAGTGCACGGAGAGTTTTTTGTTTAAACACGGGGAAGAGATGAACGCTTCTTTGCGATGAGCTCGAATGTTTTATCAAACGCTAAAGTTTTGGCGGTCAATATAATTTTCCCCGAGCGTAGAAAGGCACGTAAGGACGCAAAAATCGCAGGTAGTCGACTAACTTCGACTTCATTCAAATTCGACTATTTTGGCGACAAGATACTTCTAATGTACAGTTTTTTCAAGATATGAGTCAAAACATTAGGACACATTTTTAACCGCAAGATATCATTCCATGCCTTCTTTCTGCGCCCTGGGAAAATTCTTGACTGTCAAAACTTTTGCGTTTGAGAGTACACATTTCAAGAAAGTAGACATCGGGTGAACGTAAAAGTTGAAAGAGATGGGGAAAGAGAGAGATAAAGAGAGAGAAAGAGACAGAGAGGAAGCGTGAAGGAGAAAATACGGAGGCAAAAAAGCTATACTCATCAGAAATGGTTGATGATTAGATTCCCCAGTTTTGAGTGGAAAATTCCCCTCATGCGAGTGCCTAAGACTCATTATGACTTAACTCTGTAAGTACATACATGCACATTGCACATCAGAGAGACACTAATTAAGTTTTATTGGAACTTTGCGTTGCAGCAGTTTAAAACAGAGTCTCAAGGCTGTTTAAATTTTAATTTTTCATAGGAAAGTCCGGGAAAGTACGAGACGTAAGCCCTTTCCCCTTATGCGTTTTTCTCCTTTAGTTGTTTCAGTCTTCATTTAGAATAAACGCGAATAACGTCAAAAAAACCTACAAGATAAGGTTCCGTCAGGCAGGGCGCCTTCAATTCATCGTATAGGCAACTCCAACTCCCCCGAGTACGAACAGTTAACTACCTTCCCTTTACAAAGGGAAGAGAGGCGGGCGTTCTTTTGCACTAACCTGATCCTTGGAGGGTTCAGAGCCCTCAAGCCCTCAAGGTTGCCTCTCACAACAGAAAAACACAAATTGTCCCAGAGACTCTGCGCTCGATCCTTTGCAAACGTTTATTAGGGTGAGATATCGATACGACGATACATCACAACTAACCAGTCACCACTGCTAAAACATTAGAAAGCGTTCTATAATTTATCGGATAGGTGCATGAGCCCGGAGCCGGTTACACTGAGATTGTACTATCGACGAATCAAAGATCGTCGCGAGATTTTCACGAGATAGTAAGTTTCGCCTTCAAGGTTTCGGTTCGGCCACTTATCATACTCCTCACACTTTGAAGGCGAGAGACCAGTGCGGTTGAAGCGCCAAATCCGTTGCAGATCACTCCCACACTCACACCTGTAACTGAAAATGTGTGAAAATCTCGCGACAATCTTTAATTCGTCGATAGTACTATGTACTATGACTTTCAAAAGAAAGTACCCTGCTCGAAAATTATACCATTTTCAATCTCGGCAAACATTAGACAATTTTGCAGCTTTCAAGTGTTTAAGAGCTAAATAGAATACCCATTAAAGTACTTTTTTTAGGACACCCTACAGATAATCTCTATCGCGTGGAGTGTGGACCCACGTTTGAGGAGTCCGGGCGACAAGACCAGCGAAAAATCTGTTGTCACTACCCGGATTCAAAACCGCGGGACCACTTAAAAAAATCTTCTAAACAATTAATAAATCTTTTTGGGGACAGTTTAGTTACATCTTAAGTAACCTGTGATTTACATAATAAAAGTAATTGCAACAGTGATTAATCTACGTAACATAATAAAATTTATATTTAAATTATAAATAATATAATATAAAAGATTTAAATAATCTTAAATAATTCATAAAATAATAAATAATCATTATAATATTTAAATACTATATACGAAATGTAAAAATAAATTATTTTGGTAATCAAAATGCTGTGGAAACGGTCGATCCATCGATTTAATATTAAATCTTAACTTCCATTCTTTACAAACAATCTCAGTTTTACCAGATTACCGCCCGAGCCAGTGACGTAGCGTGCAATGGAGATGTTGCAAACTTTTGCTACAGGCTTATTAATAGTTGATGGTGGGGTAAAACCCTGGAAAAATAACGATTAACGCACTAACAAATCACAAAATCCACTCCATAACTCATGAAATGCTTTCAAACGCGAGACCGTAAAGGCGGCCGTTGCCGCCTAAAGTTACGGCAATGGGTCTGTTGAATACTTTTGCGACAGCAATATAGAACCTTGATTCTTGTGTAAAATTCGGCGAAAATAATGATGCGCACGTTAAAAACTTTCAAAATCCACTCATTAACTCAGGAAACCACTTCAATTTCAAACAGCCCGCGCTACACTTGACACTATTTGCACCGGTATACTACTACATAGACAGAACCACCGTGCTTAAGTACACGACATCGTAACTATACACAATGATGGAATTCCTTTCTAAAAATGAACTATTGACTGCATTTGCTGTCTGGTTTTTCGGTTTATCAAAGATTACAAAATAATGCAAGAATTTTATGTATCTAAACGAAACATTCCAATGTTTGTAAGTTCTGTTCATGTTTACATAAACGATATGGTTCCATCTATGTTGTTATAAGTCGGTGATCATAAGTGGCGGTAGCCACCAGGCCAAGTCCAAAACCCCCGAGCAAGAAGGTGGCGTCCGCGGACACTTATTATACACCGATCAGTTCGTTTTTGTCGATTTAAGCGTTATATGATCTGTTGCCTAGGTTTCCCAAGAAAACCCTCTTTAAAAACCCCATAACACCTGGTACTGTTCGATTCGTCTTGAGGTGTACATGTGCCGCTCACTAATTAGATTTTCAATCGGATGAGTAACAACGGAGATATTTCCAAAAAACATCGATTTATTCGCGTTTTTTTTGCCTCTTGCCGATTCACTTTTGCGTTTCGCACCCTCGTTTTTGCGCACAGATAGCGGAATAACGGTAGATAAAACCCCCCATATAACCTGGTATAGAAAGATTCGTTAGGCTTTTCTGAAGGTTTTAGGCCAGGTCTCGTTGAATTTTGAGCAATATCAAGGAAGATAGCTTTAATTGAAATTAGCGTAAATTCAGAATTTTTGCGTTTCGGCCGCTCGTTTTTTGCGCTCAGATTGCGGAATAACGGTAGATGAAACCCCATATAACCTGGTATAGAAAGATTCGTTAGGCTTTTCTGAAGGTTTTAGGCCAGGTCTCGTTGAATTTTGAGCAATATCAAGGAAGATAGCTTTAATTGAAATTAGCGTAAATTCAGAATTTTTGCGTTTCGGCCGCTCGTTTTTTGCGCTCAGATTGCGGAATAACGGTAGATGAAACCCCCATATAACTGGTATAGAAAGATTCGTTATGCTTTTCTGAAGGTTTTAGGCCAGGTCTCATTGAATTTCGAACTGTATTAAGGGAGATATCAATGATTGAAATTAGCGTAAAATCGCCATTTCTCCACATCCCGCTATGGTGGAACGGGGGGCATCGTCGCGAGGACGAATGAAAGTTTGGGAAAGAGAGCGAAGAATTGCGAGCTGCGCAGCAAATGTGCGCGTCGCGACTCGTGAAGTGAACTGACAATGAGTGAGTGAACGCGTGATCTTTTTCGTTGTTGTTCGTTTTTTATTAGTGGTTTTCAATCAACATTATTATATTATATGGATTGTCTGTATATAAAATTCCTTCTATTTTGAATACTCTTCGATCGATTAGTTTATTCCTTAGTTCTTATTTTCTCGGCAGATCTTGGCAGATCAGAGGGCAACAGCACAATTTGACATTTGAGGTTATTCACGCAGTTCTGTTTCAAAATTTTAAAAAATATTATTGTTCAATCGTGGTTCAATACTTTAATGAAAGTGCAGTGATGTTTGTTAAAAATCCGCTCTTTGTAAGCATGCCATCTCCGGGTAACTTTCTTGGAAGCCTCTGAAGTTTCCAAAGTGTATTTTCAAAGAATTGGTATTATTGTTGTCTTGTGCTGTGCTTGTGCGCTTGTATAGAAGTGTTGACAAATGCTGTCCATACGATTATATATGATTTTATCTGTCGCTTCTGTTAGCAATGTATATTCTGAGATCAGGCAACTCCAATGAGCTCCTAGTCTTAGAATCCCTATTATTAGCAGATTGCTGTTTCTACATTGATCATCAATTCCTTCAAAGAGATTGCAAGAAGTGCTAGTTTGCTCACTGTTACAAATCAATCAAGTGTTAAACAAGTAAGTCTCTTTTCCACCTCCAACCCTTCTCTAACTCTCTCAGTGTCAAGTAAAGGATACTATATAGTTCTTACAGAAGAGCTCACATTATCTGAGTATATACCGGGTTCTGACAAGTAGCGTTGCTCGCTATACTGAAGAACACGGAGACAAACTTATTTGTTGACAACGGGTCAAAACCTGTTTCGACGCATTAGCGGATATAGGGGGGGGAAGGGGGCGGTCGCCATTCCCCCCTTCGTTGGGCCCCAAAAAAATAGGGGAAAAGGAAGGGGAAAACAATGAGGAAAAAAAGGAAAAGGAGGTCCCCGGGGGGTGAAAATCTCAGGTTAGCCCCCCGTTCGCTACGGCTGGATCCACCAATGTGCTGACCAGCTGCAAAACAATCCCCATTGAAGCAATTTTGCAGGCTACTTGCCACATTGCTACTTTCTAGAACACCTCTCTCATAATATGTGAGCTTTGTGATGGTGTTAGTCAAGACCTGTGATAATTTTTGTAGAAGATTAAAATTTTTGGAAGCACTCTGATGGGAGATACTGTATATGTTAGGAACCAGAGCTGTTGCGTGCACTTTGGCAACAACGTAATACATCCATTTAAACCCTCGTAAAGGGTCAAACTTTTGAGGATGCACAGTGCACTCCCTCGAGTCAGTACTTTACATTAGTTGGAATGGATGGAATACAGTGTTGCCAGATTTTTACTGTTCTTGTTGCACAAACCAGTTCTTGTAAAACCTGATGAGCTATACCGTCACAACTCAAACGTTTTTTGCAATTTTACTTGAGTGTGTCTTTAAAACTGGGAGACCCAAGAGGAAGACCGTATTGAAATCTTTGGTTTAAGCTCACCAATGACTTCCGAATAACAATTATAATCACTAGAAAAGAATGATTAAATACATAGACTCGAGCTCTATTCCTTGGCGTAAAGACATCCGTGTTCTCAGCTCGCTGAGTACTAAGTAACTTACATTTTTTTAATTTTTAAAATCACGCATTACTGATCCTTGATCTTTTCAGGGTACCAAAAACAATTTAAACTTTAAGCTCTATACCTGCTGAATTTCAAATATTGTTGCTTTAATAATATTAATAGTGCAAAACTATTATTAGTAAAGTATCAGAAACAGTTTAGTATTTTGAAATTTTTAAAAGGGGAAATTTTTTTCCTCGTGTAGAATTGACTTAGCTTTTCATCAGTGACATTAAAATTTAAAAGGGGTTTAGGTAAAGATTAAAGAAGAAAATCATTGCAACTTAGTTTTTTTTTTACTATTGCTTGTAATAAGAAAAATAAAATGAAAAGAGGGGGGAGGGATTGCGCTTGCTATTTCATTCTGCTCTATTGATGTGCCTTAGGATGGACTCAACTTTATTATAATCATTGCTTTAGAAACACATCTTTGTCAAAATATCTCTTTATGACTGACTCACCTAAACCTAAACCCCCTTTAAACATAGGAATAAATCGCAAAACCGGGCCTGATATCTTTGACCAAAACTATCAGTAAACCTCAAGTAAACTCGTGGCGGCCAAGGTCCAAAAATTTCTCCAAACCTCTCCCTTTTACTACCTTCCTCTTTCCTACCACAATCTCCTCTCTTTAAAAACTATTCTTTCAAAATCTGTTATTTTAACCTTACCTGAGAGATGCATGATTGTGCGTGAGGTCTCTCAGATTCAACTTACAAACTAGCTGATATCAAAGCGACCAAGTCCCCTCCCCTCCCCCCTTCCCACCCTTTCTACTCCTGTGTTTCTTCTAGCCCCCTACCCCCTTTAGATTTCAGCCTGAGATTTTATCTCTGATCTTCATTATTCAGAATAATTATTACAGTCTGTGGCTGCGCTCAACGCAAACCATTGCATAACTCATAAAATTTCAGGCGCATGAAAGTGCAAAGGATTTAATGCCCAAAGGCGCTGATATCCGAAGAACCAAGTCTAATTTTTGTACCTACCGCACCTTCTTCTGCTTCCTCTTCTACTTCATCCTCTTGCTATAGTTCACCCACCAAAAAAAAAAAAGATAAAAAAATAGAAAAAACTTGGCGTTGACCTGCAAAAGCTGATATGCGGTGTTTGTACACTCTATGTTGGCAGGTAACGCCAAGTTTTTTTCTATTTTTTTTTATCATTTTTTTTTTTTTTTTTTTTTTTTGGTGGGGGAACTATAGCAAGAGGATGAAGTAGAAGAGGGAAACAGAAAAAAGGTGCGGTAGGTACAAAAAATTAGACTTGGTTCTTCGGATATCAGCGCCCTTTTGGGGATTAAATCCTTTGCACTTTCATGCGCCTGCAATTTATGAGTTATGCAATGGTTTGCGTTGAGCGCAGCCAACAGACTGTAATAATTATTCTGAATAATGAAGATCAGAGATAAAATCTCAGGCTGAAATCTGAAGGGGTAGGGGGCTAGAAGAAACACAGGAGTAGAAAGGGTGGGAAGAGGGGAGGGGAGGGGACTTGGTCGCTTTGATATCAGCTAGTTTGTAAGTTGAATCTGAGAGACCTCACGCACAATCATGCATCTCTCAGGTAAGGTTAAAATAACAGATTTTGAAAGAATAGTTTTTAAAGAGAGGAGATTGTGGTAGGAAAGAGGAAGGTAGTAAAAGGGAGAGGTTTGGAGAAATTTTTGGACCTTGGCCGCCACGAGTTTACTTGAGGTTTACTGATAGTTTTGGTCAAATATAGTGTCTAGTGTAGCGCGGGTTGTTTGAAATGGAAGGTATTTTCTGAGTTAATGAGTGGATTTTGAAAGTTTTTAATGTGCGCATCCTTCTTTTCGCCGAATTTTACATTAGAAACAATGAGTTATGTTGATGTAGCAAAAGTACGCAACAGACCCATTGTATGCTTTTTCTTCTTCTTGTGTGGTGTCGCGAGAGCACTTCGTGAGAATGGAGCTTGTTGAGATAGGGAAACCCGATGTAAGACAACGGCCGCCATTCCGGTCTCGCGTTTGAAACCATTTTATGAGTTTGGGAGTAGATTTTGTGATTCTTTAGTGCGCTTATCGTTACTTTCACAGTGTTTTACCCCATGATCAATTGTTAATACGCAATGAAGCTTGCAACAGCTCCATTAGGCAACGTTGCAGTTTTTCCCATTTAAACCCATGGAAAAGATCGAACTATTGGGTGTTGGGTGAACACCTTCGTATTCGACCTATTAAAATGAGTTGCTTTCGACACAATACAACGTTGCCAAATTGCACGCTACGCGACTCATGCTTACCGCGACAGATCCGAGAAGGCTCTGAATTGGTGGATGGATTTCTTTGACGTCATCGCTGGGGCCGTCAATTTCAAAGAGGATCAGAGGGAGGATCGTAAAGAGGCGATGAGAGGGGGGGAGGAAGATAGTACAAAAGGGGGGGAGGAGAGGGAGAGGAGAGGGGGAAGAGAGGGGGAGGAGAGGGGGAGGATAAAGGGAAAAGAGTTTAACGCTAAAAGTTTAGATGCAACCCCTCATTTTTCAACTCATTTCCTTCTTTTTTTCCTCGTGTAACATTAACCTAATCCCCCCCCTCTTGATCCCTCGCTATCGCTACATGCATCGAGAAGAGGTGCACAGCAATGGCTGCGGCATTACTCGACCCCTACAGGAGAGCAGGAGAGCAGAAAAAGGAAGGAAGTAACATATTTTAACGAAGCAAGTGCGAAATAATTGCGAATCCGCGGTCTCGCGCGGTTGCCAAATGCTCTGAAGGAGAGTTCGTGCAGATACGCTTTGTAGACTCATGTCTCCGCATAGCAGAGACAAATAGAGACCTAGTACAAAGCTTGCGACAGGTGTCCACTTTTCGTCGGAACTCATCAAAACAACAGCCAACATTCGTCTACTATTGACTGATGAGCGCGTGGTTTGCATTCGCCAAGCAAAACCTGTTTCCGTTTTCGGGACCGCGGACCAATCACAGCCTTTTGTTGAGCTCACCACTCAGCCGGTCAGCTACCACCAGCTCCGAGGACTGAGAGCTCACGCTTTGGATTGGGAGAGCGCCGGCTTGAATTCTGCTAGTGCCTTTTTATTATACTAATCGGCTATCTCCGATCTTTTTCCCCCTCCCAGTATTCGCACCAGTGATCAGCCCCTGTTAATTTATAGAGTTGAAAAAATTTGGGGTTTTGTTTAATTAATGGACCATTCACTATAACCCTCCCCCTTTGCCCCCCCTCATAAAAACTCTCTTCCGATTTTTTTTTCCCGGTTAAAATTTGATTTTACAAAAGACCGGATGATATTGCGCGCGGATCCGCCCGAAGGCTCCCTGGAAACTGCCACATTTGCTTTTGTGTCAGGATTTTTACGTTCGGTCGAGAGTAGGTAAAAAACTGTTATTTCCCCCCATAAAACCCCCCTTTTTGAGTGCAGACAACCCCAAGTTAGATTATAAAAAAGACCATGAGCGAGCGAAGCGAGCGGGGGGTGAACGCAGCGCGAAGCGCGCGTAATCGCCCGAAGGGCGTTTAATCGTTTCATTCCCCTGAAAATAAAAAATATCCAAAAAGTCCGCGCAAACTGTAACGGAACAGCAGTACCGAATGGAGTACCTATATGTATAGGTAAGGAGAGTATGGCGGTCTGCGATCATGGAGCTCTTAAGGTCCAACTTCAAGATGGCGGCGGTCGTATTGTTTGAGGTTATGTTACATTGTTGATGAGAACGGAGTCGGTGAACGGTGAGTTCAATGACCGTTTCCCGCCAGAAAATGTATGAAGATAACCTCAACGGTTACACCGGTTACACAATCGACCTGATCGGCCATCTTGAAATTGGGCCCTAAGAGCTCCTTGAACGCCTAAAATGTCGCAGCCAATCAGCGTAGGATTCACAGACCGCCATACTATCTCTTATACATATAGGTACTCTAGTACCAAACGCGCACCGATCGGTGAGTATGTGGAGTGATCTGAGCAGGCAACGATGAGCACTCAGTCTTTAGTCGGAATGACTTTCTGCTGTAGGGTCCCTGAATATAAGAGGATTTTCTGGAGGTCCGCGCTGTAGCAGGACGCTAGAATTTATTTGTATTCAAATGGGCGGAATCGACTTTTTTACCCAGGTTTTTAACTATACCTAGGATCAAAGTTTTCAGCCATTTTTTTTTTTTTTTTTTTTTTTTTTTTTTTTTTTTTTTTTTTTACAGCCATTAGACTTTTTGAGCAAGATTTTCGTCCTACCGATTTGTTTTTAATCTACATGTTTCTGAGAAAATCGCCTCTAAAGATGACCCTTTCCCCGCTCAAGACCACGTGATTAATTGGTAACCTTCAAAACAGGCTAGCTTATGGAGGTACCGAATTTTCAGTCTTTAATTTTTATGTTAATTTTACGTTAGTTTATTTAATTTGTCTAGTATAGTTTACGTGTAATTTGAGTAATTTAACATTTTTTCATTTTTTTTTTTGCTATGGGCTTTTGTCTAAAGACTGAAAATAAAAAATAAAAAAATAAAAAACAAATTTCACATACGACGCGAGCGGACTTGTTCCCTCCGGGTGGACCTTGACGTGGCTGCATACAGACTTATCGCGGCACGCTTTACCAATACATAAATTGTATTGGAGCTCCCCTGCTTGTTTTTTTTTTTTTTTTTTTTTTTTTTTTTTTTTTTTTGTTTTTGTTTTTGTTTTTTTTTGTATCTCATTTAACTCAAGAAACAAGAAATGAACCACCTTCTGGATGTTCCTTAAATGAAGTGGACCTTCTAGGCTAATGATAAAGTCCATGTAATCCCGAAAAGCGTGGTACGTTTTCTCACGATGAAATCTAGGTGTTTTTACTCAATTCAATGTTTCAAAATCTCCCATCACAATAGTTTATATTAAAGTATCATAGTTCTTGAAAATGTTGAAGAAATTCTGGTATACTGCGACCGTATGCTGATGGTAAAAACAGAATTTTCTGGTAAAAGTACTAGAGTCTCCAAGGTTTACATACTCGTTGTGCTTCTGGTAATATTACAAGAATTTAGAATTGTTGTTTTCAGTTTATAGTACGTGCAGTCTTCATTTCACGGTGCAATATTCAGCCCAGCCATTGGGTAGATATTGGTAACTTTTCTCTCAGTACGGCTCGCTTGTCAAGTTTTGAGGGGCCTTCTCCCGGAGACTTGGTTAGTTTTAATAAGTGTTTTCTTTCTTTCTTTTAAGCCTAGCAACACTGCCGCAAAATTAGAATAGATCATAAAAAAATAAGAAGTGCATGCGATAGCATGTTGAGTAGTTTCTTTTTTAAATTTATACATTATACGGTGCTCATACACGGATCTAGCAAATCTTGTATTCTTCTCATATGATTGCATGAGGAATAATCGATTAGTAACGTGGCTACAGCAGATCCTTCAAGAATCGATTGTTAATCATACAATCAAACGGGAAGAATACGCAGTTGCCAGATTGCTGGATCGTCTATGACGGTGCTTGATCCTTTAAACCCCTTACCTCCCTTTTATCGAGACGGTTGGGAACATGCCTCCGATGACGAGCAAACAAAACTCGGAGGGTATACATATAAAAAAGTTTCCTCGCTGCTCAAAAAGAGGGTGGTTCAGGACAAATTTTATTTCCACCCAGGACACACGATATGAGCGCCCGCGGTAAAACAAAGAGGAGAAAAATCAAGTTATGCAAATGGAAGGACGCACGAAATATTCAGAGAGTGGTCAATCAAAGCGGATGGGGAGGGGGGGATTGTGAAGGCGGGACGGGGGAAATGAAATGCGTACGACAAAGATACGCCTAAAGCGACAGATACGTACTCTCCACTTTGAATTTTCTGACATCGAAAAATTCGTTTTGATTTGCCGCTCACACTCGCACCGACTCACAAAGAGGGGGAGGGGAGGGGGTGGAGACGGTGCCAGAGTCAGCAACCCTCGAAGTTCGCGAAAGTTCAAAAGCCCTCGTCGCGCCGCGCCGTACACCAATTCTTCCCGAAGTTAGCGGGTCGAGGGCCGATAGCGGGGGAGGGGGAGAGGGAGGGGGAGAGGGAGGGGAGAGGGTGGGGAGAGGGAGGGGGAGAGGGAGGGGGGGAGTGAAAGGGGAAGCCCACGTAAAAATCCCGAGGCCCTCCCCCCTCTTCGGCCGCCCGCCCTTCCCAACCGATCCAGGAACATGGCCATGAGGCGACTTATCAAGATTTTAGTTAAACGAACGAACGCACGAGTTTCATTCAAATACGCGAAGCTGGAGCGGGAAGCGGGTTAAGGGGGGGCGTATCATTGGGGGGGGGAGCATGGGAGGAAGCATTGAGCAAAAGGAAGGGTACGAAAAACAGACAGACAAGAACAAATCGGATTACATTTTTCAGGCGGGGGGACTCCAAATCCCTATCGTACAGTGGACGGAAAATGGAGATAGTGTCATTAAAAAAAAGTTTCATCAAATTACTCTCAGTAACCAGGCAGGCGCGGGCGGGGCGGGCCCTCGAAACGACCCGAAAAAATTAGTTTCGTTTCAAAGGTATTTTTTGAAAAATTTTCATAAGATTTCCCCTCCTGCTTTTTCCTGTCCTAGACGAATGAGATTCCGACTCTCATGTTATACTAAATGTTATCTTGCGTTTCGTTTTGCTTTTCATTCACTACCCGTGTCGTTTTTTCGCGGTGCAACGTGAATTTATCTTCATTCATAAATCACTCCTCGTTCACGATACTCCACGAGAACGAGTGAGGGCAGTGTACTCCTAGGCAAGTGCATGTGTACAGGAGTTGGTGAATGGCGCGGGGTATTCTTATTTTTTAGACACGTCCTATTACTAAGCGTTTAAATATAGCGTTTTTTTTTTTTCAAGTTACCGGGTAATCATGAGCCATTTTGGAACATCAAAACAAAACAGAAAATAAACTGTAGGGAATACCTAACGAAGACTTTCTCAGATGAAATTTAATGTGGGGGAGATCCCCAGATCCCCCTTAAATATTCTGGGGTAGACCCCCAGACTTCCTTTTAATATTCTAGGGGAGACCCACAGCCCCCCCTTTTGACATGCTGGGAAAGACCCCCAGACCCCCCTTTGATATTTTTATCCAGATCCAAAGATCCATTTTTGAAATATTTAAATTTTTCCCTTTTTTGACCCATTTTCCCATTGATTTCACTTATAGGAAACCATTCATCCATAACTAATCTAAAAATTAAAATTTCAAAAAAACCAAAAAGTCCCTCTGGGGAATGTTAAAAAGAACATCTCCCTTTGACTCCCTCCACTGTGCGTTGATGAGTATAGTTAACAGAAATTACTAAGCCTAAGAGATATGGCATAACGATTCAAAAGTGTTGTTCAACTCCTACGAAGTATGCAATACGGCGTTCGCTGGTGACCGTAAACATTGTTACTACTGTTGTTATTCGAAATGAGGTTAGAATCCCCTTAACAGTTAAGATCTTACGAACATTTTACTGAACATGAGTTGTTTCTCATTAAAGAGAACCTTTCTTAAAACAAAAAAAATATGAAGTTTATTGCTTTCAAAGTCATCTCAATTAAAACCGCAGTCACTATTTTTCAATATAGCAGCTGCTGATTCAGTAAAGAACTGACAGTGAGAAGTAAATAGCAACGCCACTAACTAAATTAATAAGATTAATTAATTGTTTGGGAAGTTTAATGAGATGTATGAGTATTTTTGAACGTTAGTCTAAAAATCTAGGACATTTTAATCATTGCATCCAAAAATGCACAACACATTTTAATGACAAATATTTAGATACTGCAGAGAATCTAACCTCATTCTCAACCGCATGAATAATAATAATGTTTACGGTCACCAGCGCACTGCACGTTGCATCACGGCCATAAGGCAGGTGTTTTTTACGAAGCCCGGCCAACAGCCATATATCTCTTAGGCTTATAGTAATCTCTGGTAGTTAACTATTCGTACTACCCGGCTGTGCGTGTTTTTGCCTATAGCCGCAATTGAAGGCGCGCTGACTGCAACTTATAAAAAAGAAAGTCGAGTCCATCGATGAAAGAGAAAACAATCGACGAATGAAACAGGTCGCAATTACGAAACAATGAGAATACATATATAACGTTCAAATGGGCGCTCACAATGAAGCCAGAGTTACAGAACTGCCACAATTATTATTACCTGACACGTAACAGAAACAAACATTTTCTCATTGAGAAGTTTGTATTAAAAGTCTGTGTCCAGCCAGGTATAGTCACTCTAAAACACTTGCACTTTCATTCAAAGCCCGTTTCAATTTAGTTAATGGGGCTATTGCACACTTTTGCTATAAGCGATTTAATCGTTGATTCTGGCGTAAAAACCTCAAAAAATAACGATGGCGGCACTAAAAACTTCCAAAATCCACTCCTAAACTCAATAAACGCAGTTATTTGCGCAAGCGTAATGGTGGCCGAAGGCACTAACAATAGGAGATTCCTATCTTAATTTCGTCACTCTTTCTATGTTGACAAGGATGATTCACAGAGTAATTAGTCATCAGAGTGATGATCCACATCCGATGAATAATGCCGCAACGCCTAGTGACACCGGTGTCAAATGAAAGTAGTCTCTTATTGGTCACTTCTTGATGGAGTTTCAGAATTGTTAGATGGGAATCTCCCATTGTTAGTGCCATCGGCCACCATTACGCTCGCGCAAATAACTGCGTTTATTGAGTTTATGAGTGGAGTTTGGAAGTTCTTAGTGCCGCCATCGTTATTTTTTGAGGTTTTTATGCTAGAATCGACTATTAAATCGCTTATAGCAAAAGTGTGCAATAGCCCCATTACAATTTAAGGTTCAAGGTTAAAAAATAAGAGGCAAACAAACCGTACACATAATCCGTTAATACATAAGCGTAATACATAATCACGGACTAGTGTTGGGGACTTGGCCAAGCTACGGCGTCACCCACTTTAATTCTGTTTTCTCTTGTCTTTTCGTGCAAATAGCCCCAATCAGCTTACAGTAGAATAATATAAGGGTACACATCTCCACTAAGCCTCAAATTGTTTGCCAAAACCGGTTGGTTTTTAACGATTGAAGGAAGCCCCCCCCCCCTATTAGATTGATTTTAGAGATTTTTGAGGCGAAACCTTCATTGCCGAAGTTTTCTGGTAGCGCTCGTTTTCAAGCTTCTTGTTTCTTTACTTTATCGAATTGAGCTTCGAATGGAGGGGTTAAAAAAACTAAAAAATAAAGAAGAGAAAAAAAACCTACACATCCTCAGAGTTTTGGTAGAAACGGAGTAGACTTCTTGGTGGTTGAATATCCGGCAGTGGCGAAGCGTGCAAGTTGGCAACGTTGCAGTTTGTCCATTTAAACCCATGAAAAAGATCGAACTGTTGGGTGTTCGGTGAACACCTTCGCATTCGACCTTTTACATGGGTTTAAATGCAGACAGTACATTGTTGCTAAATTGCACGCTACGCCACTGGAATATCGAACTATTATCAAGAAAGGCTGATAAAGGCCGCAAAGCAAGGAGTTGCTACCTCCGACATTGCCCGGGATAGGCAAACTTTGCTCCTCCCAAAAAATAAAATAAAAATAAAAATAAAATAGAATAAAAAAACGAGAGAGAAAATATCGAGGGAATTCTTGCTACTGCGATTACTTAATATTTCTTGGTATTTTCAGCCTGAATGAGGGAACAGGGGATGAAACAGGGAGGACATTCCTTGAATTGCAAATTCCTCAAAAAAGGAATCAATAATTGATGCAGCTCCTGGGAGCTGAGCCTAACATAACACTGGACGTGCTCTTCCGGAGAGAGACTTGACTAATCATAACGCCGATTTCTTGGAAACAGCACACCTCATATTTCAACGAGCTCTTCTTCCAAAAACAGCCTTAATTTGAGAAAAGGTTACAGATTGCATTTTCTTTTTCGTAGTATACAGGTACACTGCATCATTGCGAGAAAAAAAAAGGGAAGAAAAGAAAGTTGTGAATATTACGTTTCCGTGGTGTGTTTACGAGCTACTGCAACAGCAACAAAAAAAAAAAAAAAAAAAAAAAAAAAAAAAAAAAAAAAAAAAACCGCCTTAACGTCTGGGGGGTGATCACGGAGGATCGTTATCGTTATCGTTATCGCTATCGTTATCGTTTTCGAGTGCAGCAGTTACTCGCGCTGTAGTAGGCTATCCTCTTATTTCTTCTTCTTCAACACTATTCTACTCGATAACGATAACGATAACGATAACGATAACGATCCTCCGTGATCACCCCCCAGGTTTGTTAGAGAAAGTTTCGTTTCGAAAAAAAACAACAACAAAAAAATCGGTATTTTCAATGATTTTACACAAGAATGGACCTTCCATAACGCTGTAGTAAAAGCTTGTGCGACAGACCCATTCATTCAAGCTATCAAAAATTCTTTCCCCCTCCCCTTTTCCGCCATGCACCACCTTGTTTCCACTAATAAGGATATTTTTGTTTTTGTTTTTGTTTTTTGTTTTTTGTTTTTTGTTTTTTTGTTTTTTTTCAAATTGTGGACATGAAATTCAAAATTCATACGAAAAAGAAGAAAAAAATCAAAATTTAATTTTTATTTTTAAGCTCATGCTGGAGTTTTGGTTTAGTTTTAGTCTTAGTTTGAAGTATTTTCATTGTACTTAGGCCGGACAACCCAGACAATGGGTTTGCCTAAATTATTTGGGGAAGGGGGGGGGGGTGGTACTATTTTATCTGAAAATGAACACCCTCTACTGCCCGGGGAAAACATAAAAAAATAATAATAATAATACAAAAATAAAAATTAAAAATAAATAATCACTACTTCCTAGTGATTTTACACAGGAATGGACCCCATACCATAACGCTGCGCTGTAGCAAAAGTTTGCGACATACCCATTCATTCAAGCTATCAAAAATTCTTTCCCCCTCCCCTTTTCCGCCATGCACCACCTTGTTTCCACTAATAAGGATATTTTTGTTTTTTTGTTTTTTTGTTTTTTTTTCAAATTGTGAACATGAAATTCAAAATTCATACAAAAAAGAAGAAAAAAGCAAAATTTAATTTTTATTTTTATGCTCATACTAGAGTTTTGGTTTAGTTTCAGTCTTAGTTTGAAGTATTTTCATTGTACTTAGGCCGTACAACCCAGACAATGGGTTTGCCAAAATTATTTGGGGAAGGGGGGGGGGGGGAATAGTACTATTTTATCTGAAAATAAACACCCTCTATTGCCATGCCGGGGGAAAACATAAAATAATAATAATAATGATAAAAATAATAATAATAAATAAAAATTAAAAATTAAAAATCACTACTTCCAAGTGATTTTACACAGGAATGGACCCCCATACCATAACGCTGCGCTGTAGCAAAAGTTTGCGACATACCCATTCATTCAAGCTATCAGAAATTCCTTCCCCCAAACCCTTTCCCGCCATGCACCTTCTTATTTCCACGGTTTTTCCATTTTCCACTCCACTGCCCGCCGAAGTGGAAGGGGTTAATGACTTGGTTATCTGCAACTAAACTCTTCAATCCGTCCGTTGCCAGGGCAACGCGCGTGGTTCCTCGGAGGCTCGGCTCGAAGTGGTTTGGTCGGGGCTTTGGCTTGGGCGTTTGGAGTCGAGGCGCTAGAATCGAGATGCAAAATTTTTCTTTATCGACAAAATTCTTGGAAAGGTCACTACGGCATTTGCAGCGAAATTGGCTTAATCAGGGTTGCCACGCTGGGGAACGGTTCCTCTGCGTAGAGCGGAATTTCTCATTTAATTTGGTAATGGTGTGGAGCGAGAGAGTAGGAGCGAAGCGGAATGCACCAGGGCTGCCGTTTCGCGTAGAATCAATGCTATTTTTCTAGTCACCGATGATTCCACCGGTTGAGAAAAGATTACACAGTTCAGATCAGTGTATGACTGTAATGCACGAAAATACTGTTCTGTAATCTTTCCTTAATCGGTGGAAACTCCGTTGATTAATTAAAATATCCGCAAGTTTTTTAAAGTCATCGACGACTCCACCGGTTGAGAAAAGAGTACAGATGCGAGTATTTCAGTTTATCATAGTCATGCTCTGAACTGAACTGTGTAATCTTTACTCAACCGGTGGAATCATCGGTGAATTGAAAAATAGCATTGATTCTACGCAAAACGGCAGCCCTGGAATGCACTTTCCTTGAATCTGAGGAAATCTTGACAAGTCTTCTTCAACTTTCGCTAGGGGATGAAGTAATGAAGAGCGAGGGGAGGGGAGGAGAGGGGAAAGGAGGGTTAGTCCAGGTGCGGGTATTTTTTCCTCAGTACAATTTGCATACATTAACAAAGGAATGAACGAAGGAACGGACGAATGAATGCACGTTAATGAATGAAAGAATGAAGGAATGAATGAATGTTGTTCGTTGTAGTTCATCAGAGACAAACAGACACCCAGCCAGAGCTGCCGTTTTGCGTATAATGGGTCTGTTGCATACTTTTGCTACAGCAAATTAGAACCTTGATTCTCATGTAAAATTCGGCGAAAATAAGGATGCACACATTAATAACGTTCAAAATCCACTCATTAATTCAGGAAATCACTTCAATTTCAAACAGCCCGCGCTACACTAGACACTATTTGCACCGGTATACTACTACAGAGACGGAACCACCGTGCAAAAGTAAACAACATCGTAACTACAAAATGATGGAATTTCTTTTTTAATACGTGAAATATAAGCTGCATTTGCTGTCTGGTCTTTTCGGTTTATCAAAGATTACAAAATAATACAAGAAATGTACGCGTCTGACGAGTTAAAACGAAATTCAACGTTGCTAGATTGCACGCGCCCCCAACTGCCTCTGGTCGCATTTGCGTGTAAGTTGAAAATTATAAAAACCAATAAGATTTTACCTGTAGTTGATTGAAGGTTGGGTTAGAAATATTGGAGGCAAACCCCTGCTTACCTGCAACAAAAATAGAAACGTACGTTAAGTTATTTCATTTGCTTACGAAGAAGCACCAAAATTCAGACCCATGCAACTGCCCCATTCGACATTCCCTGTGGACGCAGAAAGAAAACACTGGAAGCTACTGAGCGACATGGTGCGGCGGGTATGGCTTTAAAGGTCCTTTAGAACAAAACTCTGATCTTTTTTTTTTTCTCAAGTTTCCAATCGATAAGTTGTTAGTATCCATCCTTTGAATTCCACTCTTGACAGTAAATCACGAAACATTTTTCTGACCCGGTTAGACGCGCAATGCGCATATATAGTTTTGTAGAATCTGAGAAATTACAGTCTGGCCCGTTGCACTAGAAACTGTTTTCCGAGAAGCGAATAAGAGCAACATCTAATGAAACAAGATAAATGATACGACTGGAGAATAAATGAATAAATTTCAAAATAATATTCATGGATTTGAAGTTTTCTTGGCTCAATAATAGCGGATGCTCCAATTGTTGAGAACAATTTCTCGGATACCGTTTGTTTAAGCTTTGGCCGCACAGTCTATAGAGTTGCGAGGTCAAAAGTACTGATATAGAACACAAGTTGCCATGGTTTCCCGAGTTTCGTCAACGCCCAACTTTCCGCTGATTTGCACTACCCTAATTTTATCAACTAATTTGGATTTTGAATGGAATAAATTTGTTTAAAAAATTACCAACTCAACAAGATTTCAGACAAGAGGCGTAGCGTGCAATTGGGCAACGTAGCAGTTTGTCCATTTGAACCCAAGAAAAAGATCGAAATATCGGGTGTTCGGTGAACACCTTCGCATTCGACCTTTTACATGGATTTGAAAGGGCACAATGGGGCTCTTGCAAACTTTTGCTACGGGGGATGATTCAAGCATAAAAACGTGTAAAAATGAAGATGAGGACACTGAAAAATCACGAAATTCACTCTCAGAATCGGGCATAATGGCGAAAAGACGTAAGTATCATGGGAGATTCTTGTCTAAAATGAGACATATCTCTGTGTTTCCGTTGATACAGTGACAGAATAGACAGGAATCTCCCATGATACCTGCATTGAAGCGCCATTACGATCTTGCCGTTAAAGCAGTTTTGTGAGTTTATTACTGAATTTTAGACTTTTTCAGTGTGATTTTCGTGTCATTACATCAGATTGGACCATTTATTTGCTTACAGCAAAAGTCTGCAAGATCCCCGTTGTTAAATTGCACGCTACGCCACGGATTTCAGATTTCAGTTAGTATGTCAGTGCGCGTCGTTTTTACGTTTAAATAATTCCTCCGCTGTTTTCCAATAAATCTCAGGGTTCTCAGACTTTTGGGATTTTGGATTTTTCGAGTTTTCCTGGCGCACTATAAGATCCTGCAACGGCAACATCAAGCTGACATCTTTAGCGATATAAAGTTAAACGCATGAAAAAGGTCGAATTAATGGAGGTGCACTCTCTCGCATCGATATTTTTTATGAGTTTGTATGCGGACAAAATGCAGCGTTGCCATCACACGCGACGCCACAGCTCCTTACTTTGTTTGTAATTTGTTCAGAACTTGATCATGTTTACAGTTTACACTTTAACGTTAAAATATGGCAACCCAGGGAACGTTGGTATACGATCAGGGCTGCCATTCTGCGTATAATCAATGCTGTTTTTTAATTCACCGATGATTCCACCGGCTGAGAAAAGATTACACAGTTCAGTTCAGTGTATTACTGTAATGAACTAAAATACTCGCATCTGTAATCTTTCCTCAACCGATTGAGTCGTCGATGACTTTAAAAAAACCTGCGGATTTTTTAATTAAGTAACGGAGTTTCCACCGATTAAGGAAAGATTACAGATCAGCGTATTTTTGTGCATTACAGTGAGCTGTCATACATCGAACTGAACTATGTAATCTTTTCTCAACCGGTGGAATCATCGGTGAATAGAAAAATAGCATTGATTATACGAAAAACGGCAGCTCTGTATACGATACGAAAGGCACAGTTTAAAGCAACGAAAAGGGTATTTGCGAATAAAATGGGAGAAGAAGGAATGGAATGGGGAGGTGGGGGTTGGTGAGGCGGGGAGGCGGGGAGGTGGGTGTGGGAGCCAGGCCGAATAGCGATCATGAACGGGCAAATATTCATTCCTGGAACCCTCGAGACGTTTATTTAAAAAATAATGGCAAACTTTCGTACTTTTTCGAAGAAAATAAAAAAAAGGGTCGTGATTCCTCGCGCAGAAATTTTTACATCCAACTTTATACCTAAACTTTCCCTCTCAGGAATGCTTGCCGCAACAGCGTTTATACGCGCAATGCTTCAGAGGCTCTTAAAAAGGATATTAAAGGCGTACATTCATACCTAGACACAATAAGAATTGGAAAATGTAGATGTATCTTTATTCCATGACGGATTTTTTTTTTTTTTTTTTTTTTTTTTTTTTTTTTTTTTAAACCTACGTGTGTGAAGTTTCTATGATTGTACAGCCACCATTCCACGTGACCTCTACGGGGCGTTTGCTTTGTAAGGATTAAAACTCTTGCAAACTTTTACTGTGAAAAAATGAAGAGCCTAATCTAATTTAAAAACCAGCGAAAATCCCAAAAGGCATACAATAAGAAAGTCTGAAATTCAGTGATAAACTCACATAACTGCTTTAACGACAGTTAAAGCAGTTTTGGCAGTTCAAGGCAGGTATCATGGGAGATTCCTGTCTAATTTATCACCAGAGATATGTCGCAATGTAGATAGGAATCTTCCATGATATCTGCATATCTCCGCCATTACGTCCAATTTTGAGTTTGAATTTTCTGATTTTTCAGTGTACTCATCGTCATTTCTAAAGGTTTTTATGCAAGAATCAACTATCCAATGGGTCTGTTGCAAACTTTTGCTACAGCGCTATAGAGTGTTCAATCTCACGTAAAATCGCGTGAAAAGTCCATTTGTGGCACCAGAAAGTCATAAAATGCAGTATAAAACTCACTAGAGACGTTTAATGAAATCCAAGATGGCGGTAAAATATTGAGCAACATGTATGCATGCACCACGAACATCCAAGGATAGCCAACCTCACAATCTCGATCGCACCCAATCACAATGTAAATAAACACATAACCTCTGAAGCTGTGAGATTGTCAACGTTGGCAATCCTTGGATGTTAAAGGTGTATGCATACAGATTGCTCGATATTTTACCGCCATCTTGGATTTCATTATACGTCTCTTGTGAGTTTATCATCGCATTTCATGACTTTCTGATGCCACCGATAGACTTTTCGGGCAATTTTACATACGATGAAACAATCTTTATCGTTGTAGCAAAAGTTTGCAACAGACCCAGTCCCTGCAGCAAAAGTTTGCAAGAGCCCCATTTCTTACACTAGAATTTCTTGAATGTTTCAGGTCCCTTTTCATTTTATCTTTTTCTTTATTTTTAACCTTTCACACCTGAATAGACCATTTTAGGGCGCCGAATTACAATTTTCACGTCAACTTATTGTTTGGAGTGTTTGGTACTCTAAAGTCACCTAGTGGGTCTGTTGTAAGCTTTTGCTATAACGGTAAAAAGTGTCAATCTCAGAGTGCATTCTATTAGAAATAACGAAGGTCGCATCAAAACTTTCCAAACAGGACTCACCAGTGGCGGCTCGTGCAATTTGGCAACTATGCTTTTTTGCCATTTAAACCTATGCAAAAGTATCGATAACTTGGGGGTGCATTGCACCTCCTGAAGATCGATTGTTTAACATAGGTTTAAATGGAGGGGTTACGTTGTTGCCACATTGCACGAGCCGCCACTGGGGCTCACAAACTCAATAAATATTGTTTTAACACTTTGCAGGGCATTCGTACATCGCGTTACAATAGCGAGTCCCGTCTAGTTGCTCTGTTACTCACTCAAATTTTCTAAACACACAAAAAGCACTTTTTTTCAGCATAGAGTTTGTTACAGTAACACAGTTGCGGAGGGTAGGAATTTTAGTGTTCAGTAAAAAAAAAATAATAATAATAATAATAATAATAATAATTAAAGTACCCCATGAGCTGAGAACAAATGTGCCTTCGATTTCTTCTAAAGTGTTTCGGTTTCGGAGATACACTCGTGTGAAGTTGCAAAAAATAGTGTGTATTGGACGTCACAACTCGGAATTCCGATTTAAAACGATGTATTTTGGGCTAAACCCGCATCTCCGGAACTATGAAACCTACACATATATGTAGTACGAAACGGGCAGTGGCGTAGTTTGCACTGTGCGGCAACGTTGTATTGTGTCATTTAAATGCATGAAAAAGATCGAATAATAGGGTGTACGGTGAACACCTTTGGATTCGATCTTTTACATGGGTTTAAATGGACACAATACAACGTTGCAACATTGCACGCTACGCCACCAGCCACCACAGTATACTTATCTTACACAGTACCGAAACTCAATGTTAGAAAAACGGCAAATGCCCCCTGGTGGTGGATGGTTAACACTAACATCTTCCATTTGATTTGCATTAGACGCACGGTGGCGCCCCCTGATGATGGATGGTAAACAACTCAATTTTCCCATTTGATTACATTGAAAAACGACATTCGCCAAAGCGCTCCTATAGACTTTCGCTACTGTGTAGATGAGTATACTGTGACGCCACTGGAAACGGGACGGGGACTTGGTTTGCGACATTTTCTCCTGTACATCGCTTTGAAATGACTCAGGAATTTTTTTTTTTTTACACAAATTTCACAAAACAATGTGTGCAGCTCTGCTTCGAAGAGCCATCGTGTCCAACCAAAAGCCCTTTAAATAATCTTGAGGGGGGGCGTTAAAAAAAAACCAAAATAATTCAAATAATGAATGAATAAATAAATACATAAATTTTAAAAAAGGTATAAATAAGTCACAGGAGAAAATTGCATTAAAATGGAAAGTGTATGAGTTAAACCAACGTAAGTTTCTATCTTATGATTCCCCTTCTGTTATCTTTCCTTTTCTATAAACTGTAAACCTTGAAGCTAATAACCGTTTTGAAAAATACAAAAAAAAAAAAAAAAAAAAAAAAAAAAAAAATAGGAGTCGCGTGAACGTGAGATATACAGTTTGGAACGATCAGAAAAAACTTTTTCACGGGATAACGTCATCGCTGAAAACCGTCTATAGTCCCGCTTTTTAGCAGGCCATTCCAAAGTTGAGAAGTGAATTTCGGAACTTTCAATCCTCCCATCATTATATTTAAGCATGATTTAACATAAGAAGCGTTGGTTCATCCGTTTATATAGCAAAAGTTTGCGACAAACCATTGTTCACAAAGCAACCCTACTTGATATCTTGCATCTCACTCACTTTTAGCGAGGCGCGCAATGGTCTGAACTCGTCAAAAACTGGCAAAAAGTCAGAAAGCCAATTTCGCAACAATTTATGAAATATTAACTTTCAATACTACATTTAATCACAAAGAACCGCTTTAAAACAAGTAATTTAAACCTATAAGAATGTCACTTGAAAGTTTTAAATTCTGCTTAAAAGGTCGAAAACAATGATTATTCATGACTTTCATGATTTTTTTTTTTTTTTTTTTTTTCCACTTTCTTTCCCAATCTCAGACCATAGTGCGGTAATGTAAAAACGATGATGAAACTCAAGCCGCGACGAAAGCCTTCAGATTGCATCTCTCGCAATGCAACAAGAGAGATGGCGGGAAAACGGGTAGGAAAGCGAGGAGCCTGACTTTAATTTGAATTTATTTTCCTAATTTCCTCTCCCCTGCTCATTATAGAAGAAAATATCAGAGACAAATGATGAAAATAAAAGAGCACATTGTTCCTCTCGCTGGTCTCTGAGCAATAGGAATAGCTTCGTGAAGGTGCGAAATAACACCCTCAATTAGAACTTTGCCAGGAAAATTGATACTTGAGATCCATTAGCCCAAGGCAAGCTGAGATTCTTTCGGTAAAGTTGGAAATGAAAAGCACACTGAGTTGAGTTTTCCTTCCTTTTGCAGATGAAATTTTCGATCCCCGCAGGCTTTTTTTCCTCCGCTGAACTAGCTTATAGAAGAGTGCTGTTTTGACACGTCACAGTTTTTCCACGAAATGATTCTTTCGTCAACGAGTTAAAACGTTTCTATAATAAAAATGATCCCGGATCACATGCCCTAAAGTATTTGGCCTAAACGCAGATTACCTACAGGTTTTTTGTCTAAAAACAGATGCCCAACACATTTTGATCTAAAGTATATTTTATCTAAATGTTTCTTCGCCTAAAATTTCAGCTGGCATGTACGCTTTCTTCTCACGAAATTATTGCAATGGAGAGGAAAGAGTATAAACTGTGAATAATTTTTATACCTAACCTTTTATGAAATGTTAAATTTTTCTAACGAAATCTCTTGCCTTTATTCATTGCTCTAGTGTTATTATCAAAATTATTTTGTGCCCAGGTTTTGTTTCTATTGGTTTTTTTGTTCACTTTTTTACAATAGCGGAATTTGTCAAATCTACAAAAGGTTTTTTAAGGTTTTTTTAATCATGTCAAGATTTGTGACGAGGACAGACTTCATCATTGTTTAAGGGCAGAAGGACACAATTACACCCTCTACTGTGGTTAGGTAACTACGGTTTTCCTTCTCTGCTGAAAATGGGTCTTTGAGGCTTTTTGCCCTAAAGATTTTAGGTAAAACTTGTTTGAGGTAAAATGCGTTTTAGGTGAAAATCGTTAGGGCAACTTTCTTTAGGTAAAAAACTAGTAGGTTATCTGTTAGTAGGTAGATCAAAAGTTTTAGGGAAAACTTCCGGGGACCGTAAAAATGCGTTGCTCTTTAGGTTATAGTAATAATTAGAAGAAAATATTAAATGAATAAAATATAAAAAAAAAAAAATCATTAAAATAAAAAAAAATATGATGTTTTGACATTCTCCCAACTTTGGCCAACCTCCTTAATTTTAAATAAAGGTGATAGTAAACCTTAAAATGGAAAGGATTAGTCTAAAAATTGTAAAAATATTCGAAGAAAACAAAGCAAAACAACCAAAACACTTGCACTTTCATTTAAAACCGGTTTCTACTTAATTAATTACAATTTGTGATTTGAGGTTAACAAACAAATGAGTCAAACAAACCAGAATCAGGAACTAATAAATGTTCGGTATAGACAGCCATGCCCCCAGATGATTGGTGAGCACCTAAAGCTATTTAAATACACGCGTAAACGCTCACCAGCCAACGTCTTTCGGGGACCGCGTGTACCGAACATTTAAAGGTCCCAGATCACCCATGAGGCCTTACTTTGGGATAGGACTTATATAACAATATATATTAGCCCCTCTATTCGTATAAACACCAACAAAATGACAAAAAAAAGACAGTAGTGGGTTTGTTGTTTACATTAGAACCTTTAAACTATAACCTTTAACCTTTAAAAAGGCGGCGGTCTACTATTGATGACCTCAATCGCTGTGTTTGCCTCAGAATTTTCAAAAAAAAAAAAAAAAAAAAAAAAAAAAAAAAAAAAAAGTTTTTGTTTCTTCATTATTAAACAAACTCTGAAAGTGAAAAGATGAAGAAGGGGGGGGCAATTATTACGTATAATGATCCGTCGAGGAGAGTGAAGGTAGATGCTCTTGCATTTTACTCAAAACACTGTTCTCCGAGTTTTAAACAGATGAGAGGCGAAACTCAACCATCGTAAATTCCTCCCCCTTCACATCCCCATCCTCATAAAAATGAGGCTGCCTGGGTCCTTAGTTAGTTAGCGCAAGAGGAAGTTAGTTTTCTTGAGAATCGGACGGGGAATTTACGAATCCATTTGGAAATGAAGTTTTCCTCTCCCTTGGCCGGGCAAATAAACAGTCAGAGCACTACCCAGGGCTGCCGTCTTGCGTATAATCAATGCTATTTTTCTATTAACCGATGATTCCACCGGTTGAAAAAAGATTACACAGTTCAGTTCAGTATATGACTGAAATGCACGAAATTACTCTGATCTGTAATCTTTCCTTAATCGGTGGGAACTCCGTTGATTAATTAAAACATCCGCAAGTTTTTTAATGTCATCGACGACTCCACCGGTTGAGAAAAGATTACAGATGCGAGTATTTTAGTTTATTACAGTCATGCACTGAACTGAACTGTGTAATCTTTTCTCAACCGGTGGAATCATCGGTGAATTGAAAAATAGCATTGATTATACGCAAAACGGCAGCCCTGGCACTACCACCGCGCCCAGTCTCCTTGCTCCGCCAAACCCCCCCCCCCCCCCCCCCCACGCCCCCTCCACCCTCTGCCTTACTTAGTTACATTTCCCAAATTCAAGAGCACGTGCCGTGCGTAAGTGCGTCGGTCGGCCGTCATTCAATTTACCGGAGGTGAACTGAACACCCGCGAACATTCTAGTCGTAGAATCAGCTAAGATCAGAGTTGATGTGAACTTTGGTGATTGTAGGCACTTTAATGCCATAATCTTCTTCCTTCCCTTACCTCCGTCCAGTAGCGGCCCGTGAGATTTGGCAACCATGCATTTTTCCCACTTAAACTTAGGTAAAAAATCGATTCAAGCGGAGGCTGGCAGCCTCCTCGAGTTTCGATTGTTTTCTATGTATTCAAATGGGATAAAAACACTGTTGCCAAATCGCACGAGCCGCCACTGCCTCCGTCCAACTCAGAGTTGCCGTTTTGTGAGTATTTGAAGCCATTTTTTTTTTTTTTTTTTTTTTTTTTTTTTTTTTTTTTTTTTTTTTTTTTTTTTCCAAATCCGATTCCACCATACTGGTTGAGAAAAGATTACACATAGCTCAGTTCATGTTATGACTATTAAAGTACACAAATGGGGCTCTTTCAAACTTTTGCTCAATGCAATTGAATAGTTAACTACTGCATAAAAACCAGCGAAAATGACGATGATCACATGATTTTAACCCTTAACTGCAGATGAGCCCAGATCTGGAACAATTACTTTGAAGCCTTATCCAAAAGTAGGAGACTTGAGTTGTACTGTCGCTGCATGGTGGGTCACATGTGGAACAGATACTAAACGAGTAAGAATTGACGATTTTGTCCTAGAGCGCGCAGCACAGGATAGAGAACGTGCTGAGTGGTTGAAAATAGCTCTCTGAAAATTTGATAGAGATTTTCCGATTTTTTTTGTTATGTTTTGGAGTAACGCAGGGGTACCATATAAAAAAAAACAACTATTGAAACTTACTAACTTATTTTTTACTACTATAATTTTTTTTTTTTTTTTTTTTTAGCCTGAAAACTTTATTTTCAGTTGCATGGATTCCTAAATGCAAGTAAAGCCGTACTTGGAACAATTAATATTCAGGCTCTTTACCATTGAAATATAATGAAAATAATTTTTTCACTATTTTTCCCTGTCTCAAGGATCAAAATTGTACTGAAACAAAATTATTTTATTGAAAAAAAAAAATCATGCAGTAAAGGGTTAAAGTTTTAGACGTAATGGCGGAGCTATACGCAGCTCACTATGGAGTGTTTGACCCGGAAAGCTGGCCAAAACTCGAAATTTGAAATTCGCGCGAAAACAAAAGTTATCGCACGTTTTCGACTCCTCATTAGGTGTTGAATTATGTAATATACACATTAGGTAAGTTATTTCATCGTAGATAGCGTACTGACGAATTTTCTAACCTCTGATTCATGATACTTTCTCCTAAGTCTACGCAGCGATGCGGTTCAGTTTTTGCAGATCGATTTTGAAACATGAGGCGGAAAACTAAAGGTAAGTACCCACTTCAATTTCAACCCAACACATTTTCATTTCGCTGCAATGGGTCGTCATTTTGCTTAGGTGCATTAAGTCTGAAATGCAGATTAATTTTTCTTCGTTCTGCCGGAAAAAAGGTATTTTTGTTTGTGTACCCAATCCGCAATCGTACCCATCAAAACGCTCTACACTACATGAATTCTCAAATCCTAAGAAAGATTTTTGTGCAATCCGATCTTGCAACTATTTGCCAGGCTGCCTGTGGTGAATTTTTGAAAATTTTCGGAAAAAGCTATTTTTGACGAGATTTTTCTTTTAAGTAAGAAGCATCATAGCAATAAAACTCTTTCATCTTACGCATTCTACTGGGACTCGCCAAACATTGCAAAATGCACGTTAAAAGTATTAGGAAGAACAAACAAATTGTATGGTGACACCGGTTAGCCGGGGGGGGGGGTCTAAGGTAAAGGTATATTTTCTTTATAAAGAAAATATCTCATAAAGCGAGGATATTATGAATAATTATTATTATGTCTATAGGTAATGTTCTCGTTGTAAAGACAAAATCGGCTTAAAAAATAATTTTCTTATGAAGGAAAATATCGGCTGTAGCCAATATATTCTCCATGAGTAATATTATATTTCATGCTGATATATTCGTTGTAAAGAAAATATCGGCTTAAAGAATAATTTTCTTATAAAAGAAAATATCGGCTGTGGCTACTATATTCTCCATGAGTAATATTATGCTTCAAGCTGATATATTCGTTGTAAAGAAAATATCGGCTTAAGAAATATTTTTCTTATAAAAGAAAATATCGGCTAAAAGAATAATGTTCTTATAAAAGAAAATATCGGCTGTGGCCACTATATTCTCCATGAGTAATATTATGCTTCAAGCTGATATATTCGTTGTAAAGAAAATATCGGCTTAAGAAATACTTTTCTTATAAAAGAAAATATCGGCTTAAAGAATAATTTTCTTATAAAAGAAAATATCGGTTGTGGCCACTATATTCTCCATGAGTAATATTATGCTTCAAGCTGATATATTCGTTGTAAAGAAAATATCGGCTTAAGAAATACTTTTCTTATAAAAGAAAATATCGGCTAAAAGAATAATGTTCTTATAAAAGAAAATATCGGCTGTGGCCACTATTTTGTCCATGAGTAATATTATGCTTCAAGCTGATATATTCGTTGTAAAGAAAATATCGGCTTGAGAAATAATTGTCTAAAAAAAAAAAAAAAAAAAAAAAAAAACATGTTGGTGTCTTTATTGAGTAGATACAAGATGGCGGTGAAATATCGAGAAATCTGTATGCATGCACCTTCAACATCCAAGGATTGCCAACTTTGACAACCTCACAGCTTCAGAGGTTATATGTTTATTTACGTTGTGATTGGGTGTGATCAATATTGTGAGGTTGTGAGATTGTCCTTGGATGTTTGTGGCGCATGCACACAGGTTGCTCAATATTTTACCACCATCTTGATTTCATGAAACGTCTTTCGTAAGTTTTATACTGCATTTTATGACTTTCTGATGCCACCAATGGTATTTTCACGCGATTTTAAGGTAGATGTCCCAATTACCGCCCCTGTCCCAATTACCGCCCCCCTTTTCATTTATTCTTTAAAATAAGCCTACTTTAGCAGACAAATTTAAGCGTATATGTGATAAGTGTTTTTCATAGGTTGGCTGAACTGGTGAAAAAAGTTTGAAGTTGATATTTAGCAGCGTTGTGCCCTTAAAAAATCATAGAAGTTGACACAGGGCACCTGCCCCCGTATTACCTGTTTTTGCCGATTTCTCTCAGCAGTTACTTATTAAAAATCTGTTCTCTTTACTTTCTGCTTTTTAAATTATTATAATGTCATTATTTCCTGACAATAAACATGATGATTTGAATGAAAAGCCAGCGCAAATATGTATGGCTATAATTAGGGCACCTGATATGACAATAATTGGGACAAAGCTACTTTTGGTGTGGCGGTAATTGGGACATGGGTCATTTTTTCGAGTTTTATTAATAATTTTTTTTCCTGATTGATTACGCCAACTTTATATTGTTTTCATAAAACTAGATAGTATTTGAGAGGCCCTAGTGAAAACCGATCATAGATTTGATAAAAATTAACATTTTTACAGGCATTTTACGGCAATTTTTTCTTAAGGGGGCGGTAATTGGGACATCTACCTTACATGAGATTGAATACTCTATAGCGCTGTAGCAAAAGTTCGCAACAGACCTATTTGCGACTTTCTTTTGAGTGTTTCTAGAAGGAGAGGGAGAGAGAGAAAGAGAGAGAGAGAGAGAGAGAGAGAGAGAGAGAGAGAGAGAGAGAGAGAGAGAGAGAGAGAGAGAGAGAGAGAGAGAGAGAGAGAGAGAGAGAGAGAGAGAAACAAGAATTCCTCTTGAATTTAACATAACAGGAATTTCGGTTAAGTAAGGGTTAACAAGACGTCCGGTTACGGCAACAAGATATTTTTCTCAGTGCAACAAAAGCCGTGGAAGTGTCAAATCCAATCTTATCAGGGACAAACTACAGCAAACGCAAAATATTTTGCGGTCAAGAATTCACGGTATGCGGCGAATCCTCTAATAATCGAAACAACCGTCAGCGCACGGTGTGCAATCTTGACTATGTCAAAACTTTTGCATTTTCTACTACAACGACACTCGTCAAGTTGAGGATGAAATTATCCACTTGCTATGAATAGGAATACCACCTAAGCGGCTAAGCCTCGTCCTCGTCCATTCGAAGGCAACGAATTACACGGACGATTCAATTTATATATATATATATATATATATATATAATATACAACAGTGAAATGGGAACTAGACCAAAGAAAGCTAAAATAATACCGAAACGTTTCGACACAAACAACGTGGATCTTCATCAGTCGGACAATTAAAAAATAAAAATAAAAACAAAGAGCAGGTGAGCCCGTTCCAAATCACATTGGAGCAAGGACTGACCATCAGACCGCATACCGACAAGAGGAGAGACAAATAAACAGAGACACTGGAGATAGAGAGGAACATTAGTTGTTATCAATGTTATTAGGAAAAAACTGGTGATAGGCAACACTCAATTTTTCAACGTCTGCCCGGAAGTTGCACACGTTACCTCTGTTCTTTATTATATGAATCATTTCGCATAGTGTCCTAGCATAGTCATCCACCTCATGAGAAAGCACTCTAACATTGTCAAAATTAAACAAATGGCCATGGTTAACGTTTTGATGTTGGTGAAGTGCAGTTTTTTCGTTTTGATCGTATTTATGACCATTCAAACGTTTCGAAAGTTGTTGCTTCGTTTGACCAATGTAACCAATATTACAGATCTGACAGTCAATACGGTATACCACACAAGAAAGTTCGAAAACAGATCTTTTAGCTTTTAAGTTTGACCATAGGAATTCTAAATTATTATACCTTTTATGGACCGTTGTGAAACCAATTTTTTTCAAAATGCCCGCCACATTTTCAGAGAGCAATGGAACGTAGGGTAGTGCAATAATTTTGGAGATATCAATGTCATTTTTAGGTACTGTTGAAGTTTCCTCCACATTGTTATATACATCAACAATATTCTTAAAACATTTGTTAATGAGAGATACGGGGTAACAATTTTCTAAAAGCAGTTTCTTACCTAGCTGAATCGCTGCCATCCTGTATTCAGGGTCCGTAAGACCTATGATCCGTCTAGCTAGGTTAGAGATGACATTTTTTTTAAGAAAGAAAGGCTGAACGGATAAGTAATTCAAATATCGGCCAGACGCACTAGGCTTTTGGTACCATTTACATTTCAGCACATTACCTACCCTTGACACCGTCATATCCAAAAAATTCAGAGAAAAATCCCGCTCAATTTCCAAAGTAAATTGGATTGAGGGGCACTGACTATTAAACAACTCTAAAATGGGCAAAACATCATTCCGGTGCACACATAAAAATAAATCATCAACGTATCTTTTGTAGATGTAAATGAGATACGGTGTTAAATTATGGATGTTAAGTTCAAAATCTTCCATGACGAGATTTGCCAACACTGCAGACACGCTGCCCCCCATTGCTAAACCGCCTATTTGTTGAAAAAATTTTTCCTCGAACTGAAAAACTGTCGAGGTAATACAAACACGGAGCATATATAGGAAGGGCTCTTTAGGGATAGAACAAAGATGACGAATTTCATCCCAGCGACGCTCAACACACAGTATTGCCAAATCAGCAGAAATGTTAGTGTACATGGAGGTTACGTCTAACGATATTAAAACATAGTCATCCGGTATTTCACACTTATTAATGTCGTTAAAAAAATCAAAAGAATTACGAACAAAATATTCAGTGTTACCCACAATGCGTGACAAAATGTCCGAGAAAAACTTGGAAAGGTTGTAAAAAGGAGACCCAATCGTACTCACAATAGGCCTAAGGGGGTAACCTTCTTTATGTAATTTAATTAAACCATAAATTCTCGATACAACAGCATGATTCACTGTTAGATGACTAGCGATCTCCTTGGAGATGTACTTATTATTTAGCCAATGCTTTATAACCGTGTTGTTTTTACCTATTTGAGAAGGAACCAAGGATCGTTTAATTTCTTTGTATGCAACACCGTCATTCAATAACTCTTTCATTTTATCCGAATACACATTTCCGTCGATGATAACGGTTTTATTCGACTTATCAGCGCGAATCACTTTAATCTGCCTGTTTCTTCTCAAAAAAATGTGTGTTTCTTGAATGTCTTTTTTTAGAGTACGTGTAAAAAAAAACACTCTCTAAAAACGTTAACAGAACCAAATTTAAGGAATTCAGAACCTCCTACTTTTTTAACCTGGTTGTAGTATCCTTGAATTGCGCTACAAACTTTCGTCCTAATTTCGTTGAGAACATTTGGACGTTCCCATCTAAGCTTACTTTCAATGGTGGTTATAATTTTAGTCAAGGGTAATGATTTAAAGCAAGATGGTGTACTTCCAGTGTTGAAAAAAGGAAGAGAGAACATGGGGCCGAGACACAAAACACGTGTGACAAATTCGGGAAGATGAACGCCCGAAACATTTTGAATCCAAGTCTCACTTTTTTCAATGAAAGGCTCGAACCGTTGATGATAATTTCGCTGAGCAACTCCAAGAAGCTTTTTAAATTTTGAAAATAACCGATCACTAATAGACCTTTTCAGAGCTAAATTCCTTTTTGTTAACCTTCCAATAAAATCAAGTAAAACAAATGGAGGTAACACATTTTTCAAAAAAGAGACACACAAATCAACTTGATTCCAAAGAAATTGTGCGTGTGCGTGAACATCATCAATAACTAAATTGAGTAAAGTAAATTTAAAATTTTCCACCAGAGAAAGGCATTTGTCTTTTCTAGTTTTAAGACTATTAGAGACATGAGAGAAACTGTAATTAATAAAATTAGGTATTAAACGCAATTTTCGGCAATTAATTAGAAAACTCTTTTTGCAGAGAACAGTTACTAGTCTTTTATTCAAAACATTTAAAAATCTCAGTTGTTTTACAGTCTGCACACCGTGCACCTGGCGAACAAACGAATAAAACATTTCTCAAAAAAAAAAAAAAAAAAAAAAAAAAAAAAAAAAAAAATTGTTTGCGACAGTAGCCGTGAAAACTTAAGCGTGCGATAGTACTAAAAAACACATGTGAAACCGAGACAAAGGAAAGAACGTTAAAAGCTAAAAATGGAATCAATCATTAAAAAAGAACACAACGGTACATGAATACAATAAACCTATGAATAAGCAATGGATAAAAAACAAAACCTGTGTGTGAGAATCTAAAGATGTGTGATTTAAGACAAGAAAAAGCAAACCTGCGCACTCAATGTGAACAAATAAAACCCTACGAACACGAGAATCCCAGTGCAATAATACTTAGAGAAAAAATTAAATGGCCAAAACAATTTATAATATACAACAGTGAAATGGGAACTAGACCAAAGAAAGCTAAAATAATACCGAAACGTTTCGACACAAACAACGTGGATCTTCATCAGTCGGACAATTAAAAAATAAAAATAAAAACAAAGAGCAGGTGAGCCCGTTCCAAATCACATTGGAGCAAGGACTGACCATCAGACCGCATACCGACAAGAGGAGAGACAAATAAACAGAGACACTGGAGATAGAGAGGAACATTAGTTGTTATCAATGTTATTAGGAAAAAACTGGTGATAGGCAACACTCAATTTTTCAACGTCTGCCCGGAAGTTGCACACGTTACCTCTGTTCTTTATTATATGAATCATTTCGCATAGTGTCCTAGCATAGTCATCCACCTCATGAGAAAGCACTCTAACATTGTCAAAATTAAACAAATGGCCATGGTTAACGTTTTGATGTTGGTGAAGTGCAGTTTTTTCGTTTTGATCGTATTTATGACCATTCAAACGTTTCGAAAGTTGTTGCTTCGTTTGACCAATGTAACCAATATTACAGATCTGACAGTCAATACGGTATACCACACAAGAAAGTTCGAAAACAGATCTTTTAGCTTTTAAGTTTGACCATAGGAATTCTAAATTATTATACCTTTTATGGACCGTTGTGAAACCAATTTTTTTTCAAAATGCCCGCCACATTTTCAGAGAGCAATGGAACGTAGGGTAGTGCAATAATTTTGGAGATATCAATGTCATTTTTAGGTACTGTTGAAGTTTCCTCCACATTGTTATATACATCAACAATATTCTTAAAACATTTGTTAATGAGAGATACGGGGTAACAATTTTCTAAAAGCAGTTTCTTACCTAGCTGAATCGCTGCCATCCTGTATTCAGGGTCCGTAAGACCTATGATCCGTCTAGCTAGGTTAGAGATGACATTTTTTTTAAGAAAGAAAGGCTGAACGGATAAGTAATTCAAATATCGGCCAGACGCACTAGGCTTTTGGTACCATTTACATTTCAGCACATTACCTACCCTTGACACCGTCATATCCAAAAAATTCAGAGAAAAATCCCGCTCAATTTCCAAAGTAAATTGGATTGAGGGGCACTGACTATTAAACAACTCTAAAATGGGCAAAACATCATTCCGGTGCACACATAAAAATAAATCATCAACGTATCTTTTGTAGATGTAAATGAGATACGGTGTTAAATTATGGATGTTAAGTTCAAAATCTTCCATGACGAGATTTGCCAACACTGCAGACACGCTGCCCCCCATTGCTAAACCGCCTATTTGTTGAAAAAATTTTTCCTCGAACTGAAAAACTGTCGAGGTAATACAAACACGGAGCATATATAGGAAGGGCTCTTTAGGGATAGAACAAAGATGACGAATTTCATCCCAGCGACGCTCAACACACAGTATTGCCAAATCAGCAGAAATGTTAGTGTACATGGAGGTTACGTCTAACGATATTAAAACATAGTCATCCGGTATTTCACACTTATTAATGTCGTTAAAAAAATCAAAAGAATTACGAACAAAATATTCAGTGTTACCCACAATGCGTGACAAAATGTCCGAGAAAAACTTGGAAAGGTTGTAAAAAGGAGACCCAATCGTACTCACAATAGGCCTAAGGGGGTAACCTTCTTTATGTAATTTAATTAAACCATAAATTCTCGATACAACAGCATGATTCACTGTTAGATGACTAGCGATCTCCTTGGAGATGTACTTATTATTTAGCCAATGCTTTATAACCGTGTTGTTTTTACCTATTTGAGAAGGAACCAAGGATCGTTTAATTTCTTTGTATGCAACACCGTCATTCAATAACTCTTTCATTTTATCCGAATACACATTTCCGTCGATGATAACGGTTTTATTCGACTTATCAGCGCGAATCACTTTAATCTGCCTGTTTCTTCTCAAAAAAATGTGTGTTTCTTGAATGTCTTTTTTTAGAGTACGTGTAAAAAAAAACACTCTCTAAAAACGTTAACAGAACCAAATTTAAGGAATTCAGAACCTCCTACTTTTTTAACCTGGTTGTAGTATCCTTGAATTGCGCTACAAACTTTCGTCCTAATTTCGTTGAGAACATTTGGACGTTCCCATCTAAGCTTACTTTCAATGGTGGTTATAATTTTAGTCAAGGGTAATGATTTAAAGCAAGATGGTGTACTTCCAGTGTTGAAAAAAGGAAGAGAGAACATGGGGCCGAGACACAAAACACGTGTGACAAATTCGGGAAGATGAACGCCCGAAACATTTTGAATCCAAGTCTCACTTTTTTCAATGAAAGGCTCGAACCGTTGATGATAATTTCGCTGAGCAACTCCAAGAAGCTTTTTAAATTTTGAAAATAACCGATCACTAATAGACCTTTTCAGAGCTAAATTCCTTTTTGTTAACCTTCCAATAAAATCAAGTAAAACAAATGGAGGTAACACATTTTTCAAAAAAGAGACACACAAATCAACTTGATTCCAAAGAAATTGTGCGTGTGCGTGAACATCATCAATAACTAAATTGAGTAAAGTAAATTTAAAATTTTCCACCAGAGAAAGGCATTTGTCTTTTCTAGTTTTAAGACTATTAGAGACATGAGAGAAACTGTAATTAATAAAATTAGGTATTAAACGCAATTTTCGGCAATTAATTAGAAAACTCTTTTTGCAGAGAACAGTTACTAGTCTTTTATTCAAAACATTTAAAAATCTCAGTTGTTTTACAGTCTGCACACCGTGCACCTGGCGAACAAACGAATAAAACATTTCTCAAAAAAAAAAAAAAAAAAAAAAAAAAAAAAAAAAAATTGTTTGCGACAGTAGCCGTGAAAACTTAAGCGTGCGATAGTACTAAAAAACACATGTGAAACCGAGACAAAGGAAAGAACGTTAAAAGCTAAAAATGGAATCAATCATTAAAAAAGAACACAACGGTACATGAATACAATAAACCTATGAATAAGCAATGGATAAAAAACAAAACCTGTGTGTGAGAATCTAAAGATGTGTGATTTAAGACAAGAAAAAGCAAACCTGCGCACTCAATGTGAACAAATAAAACCCTACGAACACGAGAATCCCAGTGCAATAATACTTAGAGAAAAAATTAAATGGCCAAAACAATTTATAATATACAACAGTGAAATGGGAACTAGACCAAAGAAAGCTAAAATAATACCGAAACGTTTCGACACAAACAACGTGGATCTTCATCAGTCGGACAATTAAAAAATAAAAATAAAAACAAAGAGCAGGTGAGCCCGTTCCAAATCACATTGGAGCAAGGACTGACCATCAGACCGCATACCGACAAGAGGAGAGACAAATAAACAGAGACACTGGAGATAGAGAGGAGAGGAACATTAGTTACCTAACCTAACCTGTAATGTGGAGGAAACTTCAACAGTACCTAAAAATGACATTGATATCTCCAAAATTATTGCACTACCCTACGTTCCATTGCTCTCTGAAAATGTGGCGGGCATTTTGAAAAAAATTGGTTTCACAACGGTCCATAAAAGGTATAATAATTTAGAATTCCTATGGTCAAACTTAAAAGCTAAAAGATCTGTTTTCGAACTTTCTTGTGTGGTATACCGTATTGACTGTCAGATCTGTAATATTGGTTACATTGGTCAAACGAAGCAACAACTTTCGAAACGTTTGAATGGTCATAAATACGATCAAAACGAAAAAACTGCACTTCACCAACATCAAAACGTTAACCATGGCCATTTGTTTAATTTTGACAATGTTAGAGTGCTTTCTCATGAGGTGGATGACTATGCTAGGACACTATGCGAAATGATTCATATAATAAAGAACAGAGGTAACGTGTGCAACTTCCGGGCAGACGTTGAAAAATTGAGTGTTGCCTATCACCAGTTTTTTCCTAATAACATTGATAACAACTAATGTTCCTCTCTATCTCCAGTGTCTCTGTTTATTTGTCTCTCCTCTTGTCGGTATGCGGTCTGATGGTCAGTCCTTGCTCCAATGTGATTTGGAACGGGCTCACCTGCTCTTTGTTTTTATTTTTATTTTTTAATTGTCCGACTGATGAAGATCCACGTTGTTTGTGTCGAAACGTTTCGGTATTATTTTAGCTTTCTTTGGTCTAGTTCCCATTTCACTGTTGTATATTATAAATTGTTTTGGCCATTTAATTTTTTCTCTAAGTATATATATATATATATATATATATATATATATATATATATATATATATATATATATATATATATATATATATATATATATATATATATATATATATATATATATATATATATATATATATATATATATATATATATACACACACACACACACACACACACAACATGATATTGAAGCAGTGCTGCCGTTTCGCGTATAATAATCAATGGCATTTTTCAATTCACCGGTGATTCCATCGGTTGAGAAAAGGTTACACAGTTCAGGCCAGTGTATGACTATACTGCTCAAAAATACTCTGATCTGTAATCTTTCCTCAATCGTTGGAGTCGTCAATGACTTTAAAAAACTTGCATATGTTTTTTGATTTTTAACGGTGATTGCACTGATAGAGAAAAGATTACAGATCAGAGTATTTTCGTGCAGAACAGTCATTTACTAAAATGAACTGTGTGTAGTCTTCTCTCAACCGGTGGAATTATTAATGAATGGGTCTGTTGCAAACTTTTGCTACAGTGCTATAGAGTGTACAATCTAATGTAAAATCGCCTGAAAAGTCCAATTGGTGGCATCAGAAAGCAATGAAATGCAATAATAAACTCACAAGAGGCGTTTAATGAAATCAAAGATGGCGGCGAAATATCGAGCAATCTATATGCATGCACCACGAACATTCAAGGATAGCCAACCTCACAACATCGATCACAACCAATCACAACGTAAACAAACACATAACCTCTACCTCCAATGAGGTTGTAAACGTTGGCAATCCTTGGATGATCACGGTGCATACATTCAGATTCCTCGATATTTTGCCGCCATCTTGGATTTCAATAAACGCCTCTTGTGAGTTTAATATTGTATTTCATGACTTTATGATGCCACCAATGGACTTTTCAGGCGATATTACATTGGAATAAGCACTTTTTATCGCTGTAGCAAAAGTTTGCAACAGAACCATTGCACTGGTAGAGAAAAGATTACAGATCAGAGTATTTTCGTGCAGAACAGTCATTTACTAAAATGAACTGTGTGTAGTCTTCTCTCAACCGGTGAAATTATTAATGAATTGAAAAATTCTCTTGATTATATACGCAAAACGGCAGCTTTGGATTGAGGTTGGAGTTGACGTGAGTCGTAAAGGGATAGAGGGGAGGGAGGAGAGCGCGAAGAGGGACAGCAGATGGCAGTAGACGCGAGGGTGGTTGGCGAAATTGGAAATCACAGCCATAGATTAGTTGGTATACACGGTCAGTATTGCCAAATTGCGGAATATTTCCATATTTTTTCCCATTCAATTCCAAAGGAAAAGTCTAGGAATTACAATGAAATACGGCAACACTGCACACATTACAATCTGGACGGCGGCGGTGTGCACTGTAGAAGTGTAGAGCAGTGTATACTACTAAATTTGTCCGACACCGAATAGTACAGTTTCGTGTCAAATGAAATGATAACATAATACGTTGCGATTAAAACGAGCCACTGTACTAGCCTGCAGCCGGTTGAGCGAAATCCCCATCACAACTAACAAAATCACACCCCCCACCACAGTTGTCGGGTTGTGCACAAAAATCTAGTATCTGTGATTGCAATGTATCGATTCACTTCCTACGTAAGAACGTATACAAAAGTATCGATTATTTTCCCGAAGATAACAGGTGTGATCTTTCTATAGAAAATCGCAGCCTTTTGTTCATATTAAAATTCCTCTGGGAGGACATCTCTGATGTTTCATAGGCCGTTCTATACCGGAAACCGCCTTATATTGGACTTTCAAATAATCGACACATTCACATGGATTTATACAGTCGAGCAGACAGAAAGAATGTAAGACGACTCTTAGAGTTAGGCTACCCGCAATACTATAATCTCAATGAATTTAAGCATTGCCGGTGACCTACCTATAGCTCAAAGTAATCTGACAATCTTTTTGTCCTCGATTGTACCAAAAACATCAGGCGTAAATACAAGCAGAGCCATTAGCCCTGCGTAGACAATTTGACGCAACCCGCACTACTTGTACCCCGAACCTCTCTCGGTCTTGAGAGAACAAAAGAAAAGAAAGATAAGAGAGCGTTCATCTTACGTGTAGTGCGGGTTGCGTCAAATCATCGACGCAGGACTCTAATAGCTCTGCTTGTGCAATGTATCTTTTTGAGAGAATAAGTTTTCCGATTACATACACATTTCTCAGGATATAGCACGCCTCAACGCCTCGTGTCTCAAGGACGCGACCGTGCGGTTCTCAGTGGCGGCTCGTGCAATGTGGCAACAAAGGATGTCCTTCATTTAAAACTGTGTAAAATAATCGATTATTTGGTGAGGCGCTGCGCCTTACCTAGTATCGATATTTTTACGTAGGTTTAAATGGCAAAAGAGCACTGTTGCCAGATTGCACGAGCCGCCTCTGGCGGTTCTACATCGAAAGTGGCCTCACATTGCACTTCCAAAAATAGTCGATACTTCTGCATTAATTGATAAGGAGGAAACGTCGATAAATCATCTATCACGACTACCAGAAAAATCAAGCAAATTATTGGGATATATCGATACTTACTCCATTTAAATTCATGCGAAAGTATCGATTATTTGGAGGTTCAATTGAACCTTCTAATTAAGGATCGATTCTCTTCGATTGGTTGATATTAACCAGCTCTAAGGGCCAGGTTACTTCAAAAGGACGCCACTCTTCCGTTTATAAAGGGAAGGTAGTTAACTGTCCGTACTCGGGGGAGTTCAAATTGCCTATCCGATACATTGAAGGCACCCGAAGACATCTTATCTTGTACATGTTTTTATCGATAGTCGCGTTTATCCGGAATGAAGATTGAGACAATGTGAAGTAGACTAGAGAAGGAAAACGAGAATACTCGGGCTTGGCCCTTGAAGGGTTAAAGAACATCGATACATCGCAAAAATGGCTGTTACATTGTGGAGGAAAATCGTCATCTTTCTCATTAAAATTAACGAAAAATATAGAAAAAAAAAACAAGAAAAAAGAACAATCTGGCAACGTCGCCGATTGACGATGCAACTGACCACGTCACCACGATCGCCTCCAGTTAGGAGTCGACAAGTGACGCGCTATCTCCGCAATTTAAGGGATAAATGTCAAACTAGACGACAAAATGGAACAAAATTATTAATTCTAAGTACTTACCTACTCAAACAATATGTGAAAGTATCAACAGATAAGGTAGAGAGAATTTGTCGGCCGAATACATAATTTAATCTTAATAAATGCATAATGTTTGCTGACAATGTTGGCACACTTATCAGAAGTAAATAATAAATAGATTCTCTTCTTTAAAATGACATCAAAGTCAATATGTTACTCACTACTGTCCATATGACTTGCAAATAAATAAGATCTTGTTTGTTTACATTATTTGCGCCTAATGGGTCTGTTGCACACTTCGGCTAGAGCGTTTTAAAGTATAATTTCATTTGTAAAAAGCCGTAAAAATGAAAATGGCAGCATCAGAAAGACCAAAATTCAATAATAAACTCACAAATTGCGAAAAACACTAGACACTATTCACCCCTGTATCTTTCCACCACGTGCACGATCTTTCGCGAAATTAGCGCGGCACATTCAATTGAACACGGCCGGCTGTCATCATAGCTGACTTCATAAACAAATTAACAGTAAACACTGACGGCGTCTGTTCGAATTCTTACGTTTCAATATCCACAATTCCTCTCAAAAGATTAAGAAAGGTACGGAAACCGATATTTGTGTCGAAAACTTATCAAAATGAAACAATAACACACAGGAGTTCCAAGGATGATTCCAACTTCAATCATCATCTTTGGAACTTCTGTGTGTTATTGTTCCATTTTGGTAAGTTTTCGACACAAATATCGGTTTCCGTACCTTTCACAATCTTTTGAGAGGAATTGAGGATATTGAGACGTAAGAATTCGAACAGACGCCGTCAGTGTTTACTGTTTATTTGTTTATGAAGTCGGCTATGATGACAGTCAGCCGTGTTTATTTGAATGTGCCGCGCTAATTTCGCGAAATATCGTGCACGTGGTGGAAAGGTACAGGGGTGAATAGTGTCTAGTGTTTTTCGCAATTTGTGAGTTTATTATTGAATTTTGGTGTTTTCTGATGCTGTCATTGTCATTTTTACGGATTTTTTCGTAAGAAATGATATTTTAAAACGCTCTAGCCAAAGTGTGCAACAGACCCATTCGGGCAATTTGAATTTGCCACGTAAATAGTATCCTTGCAGTGGCGTTCCGCCCATGCCACCTTTGATACCTAAATTGTCGGTTGGAAAATTGCATTCCATTTTCAAAAAGCTTCGAAAAATGTCGAAGAGGGTCAAGAGAATTGCAAGTAGTGCGACAATGGCGCAGAAAAGGAGAGAGACTGGCATAGACTATCTCATTCGCACTTTTGACTACACCTTGACAAGCGTGACTGAGCGTGAGGAAGCGTGACAAAGCTTGACGATGCGTGACTAAGCTGAGGGACAGTAGAGCCGCCTTCTAATCCAGCTTTTCACTATTTTGACCGTTGATTATTCTTACTACTACGATATTACTAAGATAATTTTATACTATTTTACGCTCAAGTGTTTTCATACCTGCATCTGCGAGCTTCTTTCACTCATGCATGTCAACTCATGACTCTGAAACATGGGCAAAAAGGTGATGTCACCAAAACCCCGCTTGTAACCCCTCTATCGATTCAGCTTGACCAATGGAGTCGATCGCCCTCAAGGGTTTTCATATCTTTTGCATCTGAGGCTCTTTCACGCATGCAACACGACTCATGACTCATCATATGGGCAAAAAGGCGATGTCACCAAAACCCCGCTTGTAACCCCTCTATCGATTCAGCTTGACCAATGGAGTCGATCGCCCTCAAGGGTTTTCATATCTTTTGCATCTGAGGCTCTTTCACGCATGCAACACGACTCGTGACTCATCATATGGGCAAAAAGGCGATGTCACCAAAACCCCGCTTGTAACCCCTCTATCGATTCAGCTTAACCAATGGAGTCGATCGCCCTCAAGGGTTTTCATATCTTTTGCATCTGAGGCTCTTCCACGCATGCAACACGACTCATGACTCATCATATGGGCAAAAAGGCGATGTCACCAAAACCCCGCTTGTAACCCCTCTATCGATTCAGCTTGACCAATGGAGTCGATCGCCCTCAAGGGTTTTCATATCTTTTGCATCTGAGGCTCTTCCACGCATGCAACACGACTCATGACTCATCATATAGGCAAAAAGGCGATGTCGACAAAACCCCGCTTGTAACCCCTCTATCGATTCAGCTTGACCAATGGAGTCGATCGCCCTCAAGGGTTTTCATATCTTTTGCATCTGAGGCTCTTTCACGCATGCAACACGACCCATGACTCATCATATGGGCAAAAAGGCGATGTCACCAAAACCCCGCTTGTAACCCCTCTATCGATTCAGCTTGACCAATGGAGTCGATCGCCCTCAAGGGTTTTCATATCTTTTGCATCTGAGGCTCTTCCACGCATGCAACACGACTCATGACTCATCATATGGGCAAAAAGGCGATGTCACCAAAACCCCGCTTGTAACCCCTCTATCGATTCAGCTTGACCAATGGAGTCGATCGCCCTCAAGGGTTTTCATATCTTTTGCATCTGAGGCTCTTCCACGCATGCAACACGACTCATGACTCATCATATGGGCAAAAAGGCGATGTCACAGAAACCCCGCTTGTAACCCCTCTATCGATTCAGCTTGACCAATGGAGTCGATCGCCCTCAAGGGTTTTCATATCTTTTGCATCTGAGGCTCTTTCACGCATGCAACACGACCCATGACTCATCATATGGGCAAAAAGGCGATGTCACCAAAACCCCGCTTGTAACCCCTCTATCGATTCAGCTTGACCAATGGAGTCGATCGCCCTCAAGGGTTTTCATATCTTTTGCATCTGAGGCTCTTCCACGCATGCAACACGACTCATGACTCATCATATGGGCAAAAAGGCGATGTCACCAAAACCCCGCTTGTAACCCCTCCATCGATTCAGCTTGACCAATGGAGTCGATCGCCCTCAAGGGTTTTCATATCTTTTGCATCTGAGGCTCTTCCAAGCATGCAACACGACTCATGACTCATCATATAGGCAAAAAGGCGATGTCGACAAAACCCCGCTTGTAACCCCTCTATCGATTCAGCTTGACCAATGGAGTCGATCGCCCTCAAGGGTTTTCATATCTTTTGCATCTGAGGCTCTTCCACGCATGCAACACGACTCATGACTCATCATATGGCAAAAAGGCGATGTCACCAAACCCCGCTTGTAACCCCTCTATCGATTCAGCTTGACCAATGGAGTCGATCGCCCTCAAGGGTTTTCATATCATTTGCATCTGAGGCTCTTCCACGCATGCAACACGACTCATGACTCATCATATGGGCAAAAAGGCGATGTCACCAAAACCCCGCTTGTAACCCCTCTATCGATTCAGCTTGACCAATGGAGTCGATCGCCCTCAAGGGTTTTCATATCTTTTGCATCTGAGGCTCTTCCACGCATGCAACACGACTCATGACTCATCATATGGGCAAAAAGGCGATGTCACCAAAACCCCGCTTGTAACCCCTCTATCGATTCAGCTTGACCAATGGAGTCGATCGCCCTCAAGGGTTTTCATATCTTTTGCATCTGAGGCTCTTCCACGCATGCAACACGACTCATGACTCATCATATGGGCAAAAAGGCGATGTCACCAAAACCCCGCTTGTAACCCCTCTATCGATTCAGCTTGACCAATGGAGTCGATCGCCCTCAAGGGTTTTCATATCTTTTGCATCTGAGGCTCTTCCACGCATGCAACACGACTCATGACTCATCACATGGGCAAAAAGGTGATGTCACCAAACCCCCCCCCCCTTTTGAACCCTCTATCGATTTGGCTTGGCGAATGGAGTCGATCGCTCTCAAGGGTTTTCATATCTTTTTCTTTGTCGAAATGACGACTCCAAAACAGTTATTATTGCACCTTCATTTTCAACATCTTTCAAATGGCGGTCTCGTCTCAACTTTTCATCATAACTGGCGATATAGCCACCAGGACATCATTCATTTAAGGCTAGCAAAGGAGAGGCAAATCAACCGAGCTCACGTAAAATGTCCGTGCGTAAGGGTTCGCTTGCGTCGCTCTAATCTCTATGCTCTATGGCAATACGTATACTTCCAGTTCGTTGCTTAGGCCGCATCAATAACTCTAATCAAGTCACATGATGTATGCAGAACTCCCAAAAAACGCTCCCGATTCCAAGATGCGCGCAAAGTCAAGTGGCTGAGCTTAAGATATTGGGGGGGGGGGCGGTGTTGTAAAAAAACGGAGGAGGAACCACTGCCACACTGTGGTCTGAGATCGAAAAAAAGTTGCCAAAAATCAGTGATAAAGTTATCAAAAATTATTGTTTTCCACCTTTCGAAATCAATCTAAAACTTTTCAGAGACATTTCTAGGTTATACTGACTTATTTGAAGTTTTCTCTGTGATTAAAATTGGCCTTGAAAGCTTAAAAATGATAAATTCATGAAAAATTTAGTCTACGATTTTTGGCCACTTTTTGAAGATATGAGACCTTAATCCGCCGATCTTCATGTTTGTTCCCTCCTTTTCCTCTACATAGGATAAAAATCCTCGCGTATGATATCATCGGGCATCGACATACGCGGATTTAGGAATTTCTCTCTCTCTCTCTCTCTCTCTCTCTCTCTCTCCCCCTCTCTCTCTCCTGCCTCCGTTTGGATACACGCAGTATAAGAGAAGGATAGAACGAGGGGGAATCATCTGACTTCATGACTTCAGCCCCTATCTCCTCCGTCCTTCTCTAACACACTTGTTCAAACGGGCGCAGAGAGGGAGAAATACGAACTCCTGTATCCACCTACGCGCATCGAGCCGCAAAACCAACGTTTCATCCCTCCCACAGAAATACGTGCGCGGCTTCTTGGTAAAAGCCACAGGGAGGGATACACTATAAAAACAAACAGAGACGAGGTGGGTTGGGTATATACAGGTAGGTAGATAGAGGTATCTTGTATCCCATCCCTGATCTTGTATCTTGTATCCTGACGCTCATCATCATGATCATATACAATGGCCGTAGCCAAGAACTTTGTCTTTCTCTCTTTTTGCCCCCATCTGAACGCATGCATTGGAAAAGGACAGAAATTAGCGCTCAAGTCACGTGATAGCCCATGACTCTGTTCTTTTCTAACGCATGCGTTCAAACGGGCAGAGAGAGAGGGAGAGAGAGAGAAGAGAGAGAGAGAGAGAGAGAGAGAGAGAGAGAGAGAGAGAGAGAGAGAGAGAGAGTGAGTGAGTGAGGGAGAGAGAGTGAGAGAGAGAGAGAGAGGAAGTGAGAGAGAGAGGGAGAGAGAGAGAGAAGGGAGAGAGAGAGAGAGAAAGAGAGAGAGAGAGAGAGAGAGAGAGAGAGAGAGAGAGAGAGAGAAGAGAGAGAGAGAGAGAGAGAGAGAGAGAGAGAGAGAGAGAGAGAGAGAGAGAGTGAGTGAGGGAGAG